>CM042075.1:59959336-60559336 GCA_023509865.1 Trypoxylus dichotomus
TTCTAGCGGTGCGTGATATTTTAAAAATATGCTGCGCAAAGGTAAGTTGTATTTCAGACAAAATTCCCTTTGTCAGTTCAGTACGTTCAACAACCATTTGATCTACCTCGTAGTCCAAGTTAACAGTCGTATATCACACAGTGAAGGAAATCACTTTGCATTTGTTGATATTAAGAGTTAGATTATTCAATGTGCACCATTCAGATATGTTCATAAGATCGACCTGCGACAAATTACAATCCCAAAGACTGTACACTTAGCGAAACCATTTCAAATCGTCAGCGAACAATAATGCATGAGATGAGATATAGGTTTTTATATAATGTATAGCAACCCATATCTCACTTATATTAGCTGAGGGCAGAGATGACATCAATTGCATGTTCAGGAAACTGAGGGAAGAATATGCGATATGGGGTTTGGAGATCAATATGGTTAAGACAGAGTACATTTAACATTTATAACAGTTAGTGGTGGAAAATGAAGTTATAAAAACGACAAATGCTTATAAGTATGGTAGATGGTAGAGATGAATTAGACATACAGAGTAAAATAGTAAAAGGAATGACAATATTTCGAAGAAAACAAAAGCCGGGATGTTCCACTCATTTGTTCAAAGCTGTCTTACCTATGGTAGTAAAGTGTGGGCGCTGAATAAGAAGATAGAAAACAAAATAATGTCAACGGAGGTGATGTACTGGAGACGCTGCTGTAAGAAGATATTATTAAATCATGAAAGAAATAAAAGAATAAGAGAAATAATAAGTTCATATATCATTAACACATGAAATAGAACGGAAACAACTTTTATGGTATGGCTGCATGATGAGAATGGACCAGGACAAACTACCACAAAAGATTTAGAAATGGAAGCCTGCTAATAAAAGGAAAAAGACAAGACTAAGATGGAAAAAAAGGAGTCAAAGAAGCTATGGAGAAGACAGCACTAAGGGAAGGTGCTCTTAGGGATAAAGTTTTTTGGAGACTGGGATGCGGTAGATGGCAGAACTGGCTGCTTACAAACCGCCATAATAATAATAAGAATGATATAAGTTATAAATAAAATGAATATTAAAGATATAACACAGCTTTTCTTAGAACAAGCATCAAGTATTAGATTACCCAACTTTTGCTTCCAATCTTCAATCAAAACATTGGAGCAAGGTTTAAAAGACAAATTAAATAAGTCAAGAGAAGCTTTACTTTTCGGCTTCAAAACCAATTAGATTTTAGCAAATCTAACACCCAACCTTAAGTCAATGTTTCAAAGAAGGAACACCTCAAGTCTACAGTCGAGCAATAGAATACTTTCAAAAATGATTAAATTTCGAAAACAAGGTGCTTTTATTTATGAAGAATTATTTTTGCTCCAAAAGGTATCTGTTATTAATCAAGATATTTCTCTTGTGGAGAAGTGGGTGTATCTCACTTAAGAAAATGGAAATTTCAATTAAAAAAAATAGTTTTACCAATTCCTTGTAGTAATACTTACATATGTGAATAGGATTTTCAGCATCACAAATCAGCTATGGAATGATACCAGGAACAGATTGACGGTTGAAATAGTGAAAGGATTTTATTCATCTTTAACTGACAAAGTAGAGCTTATTAAAGCACAAAATCAAATACAATATATCATTTTAATTTTTAAACAAGTGTATTTATCCGATTAATATACCTATAGTATTTATCAATTGTATTTATTCGTATTTTTTTAAAAATAAAGTTTTACTTTCTGGTTTCAAAACTTTCATTAACGTTTACATGGGTGTTTATCAAAAATAATTACTGACATATTTTGGCACAATTTGGACGTGGTTCCAACAATTGTTTTGTTTACTTCACATTACTTATTTTCGTAAAAAACGTAATTGAAAATTCTTCAAAATTTCGCTCATGCTCGATTTGGTTCAAGCCTCACTGAATGATATTTCCAATCGTACCGAATACGATTTTAATACTAAAACTAATCTGGAGATTTGAAAACATGTGAAAAGTGCAATGACTATTGTTAAATCCTTCTCTAGTTTTAGAATATTAAGTGTTTCGCCATGATGGATAATTTCCTACAGTCATCAAAATCTTCAGTTGCATACGCATATTGACATATTTCAAGTGACTTCGATTTTTCGGAAAAACTTGAAACTAGGTTTGGTTCAGGGCTCACCGATTGATATTTCCAATCATCTCGAATGCGATTTTAATACTAAAAATTGACACAAGAGAACTAATCTTCACCCTTCCATGATGTTCACCGCACGGCACTGAAACTTGCCCCTCTTTGCCAATACTACTGATAACCCTATCTCTACTATATTTTGTTCAACTTCTCCAGATATACCTACAAAACAGTGGACCTGCATATATTATCACCCCTCCCGCAGGAAATCATAATACGTTAAATAATGCTAATAATGATTTATTTCCTACAGGTACATATTTACCCAGTTACAAGAAACCGTAACATGCAAATGTAAAAAGCAAAATACATCGCGATAGTAACTAAGTTATGTCATGAGAAAAAGAGAGAGTGGTATCAAAAAGCACCGCCAAATTCTTGACTGATGTTGACACCTGCAGTGGTGTTCCTTCAACGTTATTATGGTAGATAATAGCTTGCTGCCCCTTAGTAAAGGTCATAGCAGTGCATTTAGATATATTTAAGAACAATCTATTAACTTTACAGCAATTAGAAAAACAATCGATACTTCCTTGATGCAATACACAGTCTGCAGTGAAATCAGCGTGCATTAGCATTTCTCATTCTACAGCTCTAACAATATCGTTTATAAAGAGCAAGAATATTAGAGGTTGAAGAATCCTTGCGGTATACCAGAGGTAGGGATAGGCTTGGATGACACGTGGTTCCTACAGCTTACTTTGAATTCGCTATTGAACAGGTACGATTGTAAAAATGGTCTATCTGATTAAACGCTTTCTGAAGGTCCAAGTAACTTGCATAAAACAAGCTGGATTAGTGGCGGTTAATCGCTGAGGTATAAAACCATGTTGTTTCTAAAAGATCCATCCGCGCAACTCTAAGAAAAGATGAGAAAAAAGAATATATTCAAATGCTTTTGAAAAGTTACAAAGTAAAAAAATTGGATGATAATTATAGATTTTAGAGGAATGGCCATTCTTGAATACTGGGCATATCCGTGCCGACTTCTAAACTGTTAGAAATTTAGACTGCTTCAAAACAAGATTGAAAATGATGTGCAAAGGCTTAGCAAATGCATAAGCACAATAACGAACGATAAATCCTGACGTAAAAGAATCGTCCGCCTAAGTGCGAATTCAATTTCTTGAGGTGTAATAGCGATAAATGTTATCGTCTAATTAGTCATATCGTGAAAGGCAGGCAAGTGACTATTTTGGGATTCAATGTATACGCTACTAAAGTATTCCACAAAAGCATTTACTATCTCAGCAGGTGTAATAGATTCTGTACTTCCAACTCCCAGGTATTCTAGTACGTTCGCGTTTGCTCTGAATATATGGATCCCTGCATAAACTTTGCTCTATACTGTCAACATAACTTTTATGAGATGCTGATATAATTTTTCTAAATTCAGATGTGTAATATTTAAATTGATCCTGAAAATAATCTGTCTTGCACCTCTTATATTTTTCTAACATTAACGATTTAGTTTTTAACATTTGTATAATTTCGGAGTTAATCCAAATTAAATTTAGTAATTGATTAGCCAAATACTTCATACAAAATGTCCAAAAATATGCAAAATACCTCATCTACATCACTAACACCTCCCAAAATAGACCAATCAATTAAATATAAGCTGTTATGTAACAATTGAAAATTATCTAAAGGGTGATTCATACTAAATGGGTAGTATGGAGAACCCAGTGTTGCTAAGTAGCAAGGAAGAGTGGTGTGGTAACTATCCTCGTTTAGTAAGGGGGTAAGATCCTTGGATACATCACAAGTGAAATTAGAAAATACTAAGTGTAAGCAGTCGTTGGTTAACATTGAAAATTGTATTCAGTTGTTGCAAGTTACTTGAATCCTTATAATTGTAAATAGCTGAGTAACATTGTAAGTTTTAACCTACATTTAAACCTATTTCATTATTGTTCAGATTTCCTTTTCAAAAACATCATTAAAAGTTGATTAACATCCATGCGCCATTGGAATATACACCTATTAATACCTCCTTTCGGTGTCTTTCGGACAAAAGTTCAACAATCCCCTTTGTACAATCCCTTCAAATAAAGACACGCCAAAGTATATCTTATACAATATTTTATTTGCGTTCTCTATAAGTAATTTCGATGAGTATCCATCATGTGTACATTTCCCTTCAATCTTGCCAAAAGCAATTAAGTCAACGCTTCAAAAATGGGAAAAACCTCCTTTCTATTTAGTTATGGCTGGTTGTTATAGAACGTTGTAGAGACTGTCTGCTTTTGAAAGCAACTTTCTACACCAGCAGTACAGCAGGCAGGCAGCAGCGATTTCATGTTCCCGCCGAGGTAGGTAAGTACATCTGTGCTTCAGTGGAAGTCGATAGCTTGGGAAGATTAATGCGTTTGTTGGATGGGTTCTAAAAATAACTGGAGGGGCGCGCGGAGCGCGGGGAATGCCGGATAGCAGCGTGCGCGGAGCGAAGAGGAGGAATTGAATTGCCGTGGTATTATGGCACGGACAAGAGCGCTCACCTCACGACTAAAGCTGCCACCAGCAAACACGCTCCGTCCTTGTCAGATTGCCTAGCTTTACTGGTTTCGGTTCTCGAACGGCGAACGAAAGGAAAAAAAACATTGGAACGGATGACCTTTTTTTCTGTAGCTGCATGTGTGCGTTTGAGCGCTTCAAACGCAACGATGATGAATTATTATAGAATGCTGTTAAAAAAAAGGAATTGATCCGTCTCAACCAATGCGTCAATTGGAGATCGCGTTAGGCAATTGAGAAGATTCATTTTTTTTCAAACTTCGTTCAGACGATATGCATCAAACGTTCCAACAAAATACAAGCTAATTATTTTGATCATGATATAACCACTCTTTGAAAGGTAACACATATGGTACAGAAAACAAATGTTATTCAAACGTATATTCCAATTTTTATTCCTAATTTCTAGATCTCACAGATATGTTGCTATGGACTTACTGATTAGATAAGATATGCTAATATTTACACCAGTGTTAACGTGAGAGATAAACTGGCACCACGTATGCAAATCAAAATCAATATGTTAACGTCATTTACTAATTGCTGTAGATACGGATATTATGAAATTTGCAATAACAACGCTTACTCAGGATTAAATTAAAACATGGGAGTTAGTTAAGGAATGTTCCATTCAGATATACTTACGATGACCATATTTTTTTTTAATTGAGAATTAATCATATTATAAAGAAAATTGTCTAGGTTAAATGAAATGCTAAATACCCGTTAATCGTACCAAATTTTTATTGAGTCAATTGAACATCATAAAATGTTAAAACATCAGGCTAACAACTCTATTATCAGTGTTAAAATTGAGTCACCACCAATGACGCTTTTCCATCTCTCAAAGGAATAAATACCAAAAAAAAATTACGTCAAAATACTTCACACACTTCAAACGTGAATAACAGATTTTGTATTTTATGCGTCAAAAGTGAGTCAACACTTACATGTGGAGTTAATATAAGTAAATATTCTTAAATTAATTAGTTGGACTCCCCTTTACGTTTCTAATACATTCTAGTCTACGTGGTATACCCTCTAATTTCTATAGTTCCTTATGAATTTTTGAACAGATTATTTGGTTTTCTTGATATCTTCGGCAAATTATGCATCGAAGTTAATGCTAAACTACAAAGAATCATAAATGCAACAGAAATAAATCACTCGAAATAGCGAAATTTCTATAGGTCCATTAACACAAAATTAATAAATAAACGAACTAAATACATAAAACATTTATATTCCTTCTAAACCGTGTAATGAGTGTTAGAACGTCTATACAAAATGACATCAAACATCCGAGTTTTTATACTGTCTATCAACTTGGTTAATGTTGTAATAGGAATATCATTCCAACACCTCATTATCGCAGATGTTGACTCAGTTTTAACCCTCATAGTAATTTAAACTTCTTGAAAAGATAATAATAAATGAATTTATTTAAATTCCGTATTTTGACGTGGAATATCTCCTTCAGCTTTTAATTTTGTGTACTAATCATATTTATCAGAACTCAATATTGATTTAAGGATAGTTGATTTATTCTGATAAAAACTTTCGTTCAAATTTGCACCACCACAGTTGATTATGAAGTCTATTAACCAACTGAACAGTCTACAGATACAAAAAGTTCAAACCATTAACCTTCGCTATTGTGCTCTTCATTGCTTCATTCATTGATTTTTCAATAGTTAATAGGTTAGTTAATATTTCGACTTGATCAGACAGTTGCTCCTCATTCAATACCTCTCCCAAATACACTCCAAAATTTTCCACGGAGTGAGAAACGTAGTTCCAATTCCTATCTATTCAAAAATTCATTTTATTTAAATTAGAGCACCAAGTGCTCAAATAACACACTCAATTTGAATAAAATTGTTGTACTTGAATGTTGTTCTATCCATGATTATTCAATTGGTAAAAATATGCTGCGAACTCATTTAGATGACGTTCCAATTTCTTTTAGAGGCTGACATTTTCTTAAACAGCTTCTGTGGCACTTATTTTGCCGCCTTCAATTCCCACGAATTGTTGAGAAATTATCAATTGAAGTAAATATAAAAGTATATAAGTATTTAAACCGCAATAACCTCTATACCTATTGATAAAACATCAGCAGCATTATAAACGCGCTAAATCACAAAACTCGAACATTGTAGCACTTGTACACTGCTGCATATTCATTCTATTCGATTGTCTCGCTTTTGGTTCGAGCAGTATGTAATTTTGTTCCAAGTAAATTGGAGATCAACTTAGATATACAATTTAACGGTCTAAACATCTGCACGTGTTCAGTAACGCAGCAAGCAAATGTTCCTTTCTTAGCAAAAATTATTACCGGGGCTGATGGCTCAGTGGCTTGTGCCCTTGGTTATTTCTTCTTGGTTATTCGGGATCGCGAGTCCGAACCCTGCGGCTGTTTCTCAGAGTTGGAATTTTCTGTGGTTTTCTTCATTCCATGATAAATTCTGAGAATGACTATCTTAAGTCATACCACAGACGCAGGCGTAATAATAACCCATGGTTCACCGATTCTCCCAGTAGTTGGCAGAAGCTGTTGGGTAATGCGAAGGCATGGAATTATTATTATATTTTCGTAGCTTACATGTAAAAGTTTAAGAAAGGTATACAACTTATTTACTTGTAATGCATTTGTCGCTAGCTTCATTTGTGTTCCATAATCGGATAGCTTTCAGTAACTCCGTTTAGAAATGACAAACACCTCTCCCTCTCTCCTACCTTTTTTTTTGCACTAACATGTACAGAACTACACGTATCTTGGTCAAATATTCTTGAAATAATGCAATCCATCTTCTAAATGAATAATTTATTTTAAACAAAAAATAACTTGGCACCATTAAACGTTTACCTTCTTTAATCTAAACAACCATGTTATTTAAACCAGAACTAACTAAAGCCGGCATCAGTTGCCATTTCTGCAACATCATTCTCTCTGTTCTTTCCTAGTATGGAACTATTTTATCTCTATCGAGAAATAGAACGTACTCTCCAGGAAATTCAAAGTGACGATCTAAGCAATATTACATTATATCCTGTCACCCGGAAGTTGGAAGTACGTCACCACAATGGACTGAAGCTGCAAGAAAAAGAACAGTGGAAGATATTAAAAAGTAAGAGAAAGTACTGCCGCACAGTAAATACAATGAGCGATTGTAAATTTATAAACCAACATCAGGTTGTAATTCTATCCAACGTTACGTTAATACTATTCAACAATACTATCCAGAACTTTATTTTATTGCAATCATACTATTTTATTTTTAATTCAGAACCATACAATTTAGTTAATTTTTGCAATGAAATAACTTATTAATTATAGGATTTATCACTCAGGCAAACATATTTTGGTATTTTTGTGCAATGACGTTTTCATTGGTGAATGCAATGACTTAAAAGCTAAAACCAATTTAATTAAAGTGATTGTCTATTCGATATTAATGACACGAACATTATCCAAAACTCAGTAAAACATTCCACTAATACCATTATCTTCGAGTGTACTCAGCAGTTTTACATTAAGCATGTTATCGTTGTAGAACTGCCAAAAAGCTTCATTTTAACTCGATGCATGTGCCCGCCGAAACCATAATAGTAACAAAAGTGATGAAAAATGATTTTGTTGTAATCGATCGTGCAATTAGAAGATGGTCTGCTTTATTATTTCAACTGTTAATTGAACTTTTCACCATCAATTCTTAACTTGGCCAAAATTGCAAAAGGTTCTTGTTCTAAATGGAGTCGGGCCAATATCTAATTTTAGCGGCTCTGGATGTTTTCGTAGAAACTCAAGGCAGTAAGGAAAATCGTTTAGTTAAAGGAGCGTTGCATGACTTTTACTTTTTTAGAAATTATTTGTGGCGTACATGAATACCTTTAATTTTGTACCTGATTTCAACGGATAATAAAATACATTATCGGCTATAGTTAACCAGTTAAGAATGGGTATTACCAAAGTAGAAGAAAACTACAAGAGATTCACTTAGATAAAGATATTTCGTGTGAAATGTTTATCTACAGCAATCTTCATTTAATATGAATTGAAGGTCATTATTCAACACTTCATGATGTAGTTAGGTTTGAAATGTATGACTTTAAAATCTTTAGTCTTCTGTTTACGTAATTGGCACGAAATATTGTTCAATTAAGTAATTTCTGGTTGTAAAAAAGTAAATCTACTTTCTAAAAAATGTTTAACAAATACTGAAGAGAGATAAGTTCCATAATGTTCCGAGTCTTTAAGTTATGGTCAGCCGGTTATGCAGACGCGGTGCTAGATGGTAAGCGAGGTAAATGTTTTAAAAGGTCCTATTAACAGCAAATCAATAGATATTTATGTATCTATATACAAGGTGGCACAAAAGTACCTTTATGGTTTGAATCCTTCATAACTTTTTTATTTCAAAATTAATCTTAATTTTCCTTTCAAATTGTTGAAGAGAAGACTCATAGAATTAATAATGCAGAGGTACACAATGGAAGAACGTAGAAAAATCACTGAATTGATTGATTGAACCAATGGTCAATTGTGTTGAAGCAAAGTGCATATCGGCGATATTTTCATGTTGTTGAGGCACCGACAGCGCCCCACCAATAAATCGGCTGTTTTTTCGATGACAAAGATTAATAAGGAACCACCCTCGCACAAGAAGACCTCGGCCGGCACACTTAAATAATAAATATAAAAGCATGTACGGGAAAGTGTGCAGGATAGTCCACAAACTTTAACAAGGAGACGCTTGGCTCAACTTGGACTATCCCTGAGGTCCTTCAGAGAATTTTATCCACATTAAAAATGTTCCCATATAAGATCCAGCTTGTGCAAGAGATGAAGCAGATAGACTACGAGTACAGCATGAATTATGCAATTTCGTTATTTGAGAAACAAAACGAAAATGGTGATTTCATCCACAATTTCATAATGAGCGATGACACCTATTTTCATACAAATAGCTTTGTTAACAAGGGCTACCGAGAATCCGAGGGCGACAACTGCACCCACTTAAGTATACTATTTGATGCGGTACGTCGTCCGAAAGAATTATTGGCCCATATTTTTTTGAAACCGAAGCCGGTGACGCAATTACCACCGATGCTATCCAATATCGAGCAATTCTGGAAAACTTCTTGAGACCAGCGATACGAAATCATCCAGAATTGCGGTTCCAACAAGATGGAGCCATAACGCATACTGCAAGAGAATTAATGGCTTGGTGAACGCACTATTTCATATAATAGTGATTTCGACTAGCCAACGTGTTCATCGGATTTAACCGCTCCCGACAGTTTTCTATGGGCGTATTTGAAAGAGCGAGTATACGTCAATTAGCCAAAGACCGTGACCCAACTGAAAACCAACATCCGCAATGAAATTCAATGCATGGTACGCGAAGTATTTAAATTTCTACATGTCTATACTTTATTTTCCATTATGTTTCTATTTCACTTTCAAATAGAAAGAAAGTTATGACGCATTCCGCATAAAGGTACTTTTGCGCCATCCTGTACATGCAAAATTGTAATGCTCTTGGACCGCCCACTCTCCTGCTATATTAAAAAACAGTGTATCGTCCAAGAAAGATGTGAACAGATTACCGATACTGAAGAAGACTACATCAATGATACACTCTTGATGTATATGGTTTTCTTATATGGAAAAACTTCGTAAGAAAATTTTCTGATCCTGTGCTATTGTACGGTTATGATATTGTGTTATATGAAGCCAATAACATTATCAAATTACAACTTTCAGCACCAAAATATTAACACGTATTTGCTTACGCTTGGTATAAAAGCGGACACGTTGATCAAAGAGCGAATGAATTTTGAGAAAGCTTTTGCTTTCACACAACAAGATTTTGTGCATCCTCGTCATTGTTTCATATGTGGACGCTCTGTGGGTGATATGATGGCACGGCATGACAACAATCTACGTCTTCAAAATTCTTTTCAGGACCTTCACCACCATGCAGAATAATTCATTGTATTTTTAAATATAATAAATTTTGTATTGGTATAGCATATATAATAAAATTGACAGGATCAAGTTGATATATTATTGTAAACTCTAAGCTAAAATAACAATCAACTAATCCCTATTACCTATAGTATTTCCAAATATGGTTACTTGAAAAAAGTATGTAAAAGTGTTATATACATATATATATTAAAATGTTGTAAAAGGATTTGGCAAAAACTTATCATAATAGTAACCGATTTCAGAAAATTAGAAACAGCTGTCTAGGTATGCCTTAGTTATCTTCTATATGTTAACTTAGGCAGAGAATCTAAATGCATTTTTCGTGAGCACCGCAATGCGAATATCGTCGTGACGATATTCTCATAGGAAAGAACATAAAAGGCGATAGATTTAATATGTAACCTCAAATTGGAATATGTTTTATTACAGCAATATTAAATAATATTGCACAATACTATAATGTTGTAAATCATTCCATATCTCGAAAACTAAAGCCAATCTGCAAAAATTTATGCCATATCCGGAATCAACGACATAAAGTTACTCTAAAGTCGTTAAACAATCCTTTCACACAACAAAAACGAAACGTTAATCAGCTGTTATTTTACTGGAACTTTTCTAATTTCCAGGTATAGCAGTTACCGACCTCCGTAACACGATTGACAATGAAAGTACATGTGCTCTTGAAACGTTGCGTTCCGAATAATTAATAAATTTGTGTGAGTGGAGTTTACGGCTATACCTTTGAATTATACAACCACATAGTCCTTGCAATAGTTATTTTCTAGTTCTGAAGATGAAGCGCAACTCGAAACGTTTATTATGGAAATTTGCAATACCTGCAGTACCGACGAATCAACTATATTTATTACTACCGAATTGGTCGTATAAATATTTTGTTTATTGTGTCATCCTTATCGATACCACTCGCAAGTCATATTCAACACTGCAAGTATATCTATTACACAATCAACTAATCCTTGTTACCTATTATTTCCAAACACGTTTACTTGTTGAAAAAGTATATAAAGTGTTATATATTTCTTTTTCCTGGCTGCTTTATAAAATTCATTCAAACAAACAATGTTTGTCATAAAACATTTTCTCTGCCTTTTACTGCTAGCGAGTTATACGCACATGCAGAATGGAACATGCAAAATTGTTAAAAATTTGTTCCACTCATAGTATTTTTCCGCAGAAAAAGAATAGTCTAGTACAAACCTATATGTGATCTGGATGAATTTCCACGTTCGCAATCGTCCTTTGTAAGGTGAATATAAATAAATTCTCTAGTCTCGCGTGTTTGGCAAATGTTGTTTAAAGGGTTTGTCCAAAATTGATCATAATGGTAACTGATTTCAGAAAATTGGAAACAGTTGCACAGATATACCTTAGTTATTTTCTGTATGTGAACCCAGAAAGGGCAAACGTATTTTCCGTGAGCACCAAAATAATGGTGTAATTCGAATATCATCCACAAATATGAACCTCAAATTGAAACATATTTTATTGGAGCAATGTTAGATAATATTGCATAATAATATAATGTTGTAAATCGTGCCATATCTCGCAAAATTAAAATCAATTTGGGTAAATTTATGACATCTTCGGAATTAACGACATAAAGTTACTCTAAAGTCGTTAAAAAGTCCTTTCACACAACAAAAAGAAAAGTTTAATCAGCTGTTATTTTACTGGAACTTTTCTAGTTCTGAGGATGAAATGCAACCCGAAACGTTTCTCATGGAAAATGCAGTAACTACAGTACCCGTCGAAACAACTACATTTATTACTACTGTAATCAGTCGTATAAATGTTTTGTTTATTGTGTCATCCTTATCGGTACCACTCGCAGGTTAATCGGAGGATCACAATTTTAAAGGTCGAGGTCACAATTCCACAGCCGATAAGCAGCAATCACAAAATGATTAACTACTCTATTTTTACGCTCGCGACGTAAATCTAAATTGGTCATATTACGCAGCGCATACGAGCTGATTTACGCCGATAATGAATTAATATTGGATCAGTAAAATAAATTTCCACCGATCCACCCATCATCTAAATACATCTAGGTTAAAAGCGCGTGCATATCCATTGCCCTGCGTATGGCTGGAGTAGGACGGAGTAGGAAGCAATTGACGTTTAATTACCGTGACTTTGCCTTCCCAACCTGCTTCATTCATCCAATATAAACTTATTTACTTTGCGCATTTCGTACGGTTTGCTTAGTGATTGCGGCGATCCAAGCTTTTGAGTTATGTAAATAATATTCGCGTGATAAATGATACAGAAAAGAGGAGGCGCTGATCCGACGATCATAAAATACTCATAAAACTTACTGGCGTGGAGGGAAAGAATTCCACGAAAGCGGTAGAAGAGATACGAGAAAGGGGTCATAGAAAGAGTACTGCGCGACATTATTAAAAGCGAGGGAGGCGCGAGGAAGCGGGCGCCGATTGGGACCGACGAACGAGTCAGAGTAATTAATTCACGTCGCGTATGACCGAAGTGAATAAATGAGCGATAGGCTGCGCGCATGCGCCTTGAAATACCACCGTTAATTACGATGACATATGGTATGTCCGCTGAACTGAATAAATAAACGCGTTCGTGAGAAGGACGAACCTTCCGCGTCGTCGTCGTTCGGTCAGCTTCGTGCGTTTTTATTGTTTTTTTTTTTTTTGGGATGAAGGCCAAGCGTGAGAGAGTGGCCTGCCATGCACAAGCTATTCCTATGCGGATCACCCGAACTGAGCCTCTCCACCCGAACATCGACCGAAGCTTCGCGTGTAGCCCGTATAGCCAGAGAGAGACTCTTATCGCCTTTGAGACCCTCCGCCCCGCTTCGCCG
The DNA here is from genome assembly GCA_023509865.1 of Trypoxylus dichotomus. Lineage (NCBI taxonomy): Eukaryota > Metazoa > Arthropoda > Insecta > Coleoptera > Scarabaeidae > Trypoxylus > Trypoxylus dichotomus. The sequence continues at coordinate 59,972,888 of CM042075.1, forward strand.
CGTCACGTGACCGAACGTGACGGCCGCCATTGGCGAAGAAAACACGACCATTTTGTTTTGTTGAAATTTCGCTGGTACAGTTGATGTTGTAAGCCGGTGCTGTACGGATTGAATATACGCCGGAACCTCGTAAAACTCGCGCCGATTTTTTACGGCGGAAGCGGCCCGGTGTTTTTTTCCAGAAACGAACGGATTCGTTTGTGAAAAAATGTTAACCGCGAGGTGTTAGATTCGAACTAAGATGTCACCATCGCGTTCCGTTTCTATGCTGTGCCGATTGTGCTTGAATAAAGACGAATTAATCTACACGTTTGACGGACGCCTTGCTAACGGAGAGCAGCTGCGTATGTGCATACTTCTTTGTACCGGCGTGCAGGTAAGGTGTCCGATTTATCTCTGCGCCTATTCGGGTGTTTGTTTTTGTTATTGCTGCCGCTACGGGATCCGCATTTATGCATCTCCGAGTTTTTAATTCGCGTTGGGTCACGATTAACGGTGAAGTGAATCGCAAACGGTGTTGAATTTTTTCTTGCGCCGCTTTCCTTCTTCGCGCGCCCCAAGACTTTTTTTATTCGATTAATTAAAGATGAGTTTATTATGCATGAATTTTGTTTGTTTTTTTTTTTTTTGGAAAAATTAAATTATCGTGAGAATTACTAATGATGTTTAAAAACAATTTTAATTCAAAATATTTATAGGTGCAAATGGGTGTTATTACTCAAACTCAGATTTGAATGAAACTTTCAACGTAAGTAAAGTACATTTCTAATGTAAGTTGTCACTTTGATATAATTTGTAATTTCGTAATATACAACAAATGGAATTTACATTAATCACAAAAATTAAGCAAGTTGCACAATTTTTTAATTTGTAGATATGATCTTAATTTAAAAAAGAAGTTATATATCTTTCAATTCTTCTTTCTTCCACCTATCTCTTAGGCTTCATGGGAACTTGGAATTTATTTTTTGAGTTGTAAATAAATATTCCACCGTAAAGTTTCACTCAAATCAGTGTTACGCAAATTGTTAGGTAACGAAATATATTTATATACACACTGGATGGAATTTCTATAGTTCCATGTGAACTTTTCAAGTTAATTTTGAACTACACAGAAGAAAGAATGCAAGAGAAAATAATATTAAAAAAGATTTATTACATTTTATACAGTGAATATTTACAATAATAAACAAAATAAATACATAAAAACATTATAATTCTTTCTAAATTTAGTAGTGAGTAGATCCTCTATACAATATAACTTCAAATATCCGGGTCTTCATACTATCTATCAATTTGGTCAATGTTGAAATAGGAATATCATTCCAGCACCTCGTTATCGTAGGTTTTAGTTCTTTAACGCTGTCGTATTGTTTATTATTGGCATAGACCCTTCTTGGCAATATACCCCAAAGATTTTCTATCGGATTCCTTTCTTCGTCTGGAATTATGGATAGCTGCATTGTCTTGTGCAATTGTTCACCAAAGTCTATAAGAACCATTTCTAGAAGTTGAATGAGAATTAGAGTTCACTCGCGTAGAAATAAAACATGTAGAGGTTTCATTGTTATAGGTAAAAGCCACCCAAATTATTACACTACCGCCACCAAAATTTCGGCTTATTGCAACTTCAATGTTCTTACGCAAATCATGACAATAATATTTGAAACCATTAGGCCCGTTCAAACCATGATCCCCTCTCATACATATGATCTTCCGCAAATTTCTTGGCTGTTTATCTGTCTCTTTTAAGGATGGTTTTGAAACTTTTTTCTGACACCGAAAACGTTTACTGCCGAGTAAAATTTGTTATACACGTCTGTTTGTTACTGATAAATTTAAATCACATTTTATTTATTGCATGGTTACGCTGAAATATTGATGAGCGCTGCCTTCGAGTTAGTTTCTGTCTACCCCCTTAGCGAGAGTTTTACCGTAGGAATTGCCTGACTTTATAAAATTGTTGATGAGGTGATAGGATCGTCCTGTTTTCTTATCTATGGCTCGGTTTGAAAACCCTAGCTCTTTACATATACATACATACATATGCATATATGTAGGATCATCAGGGCGATACAACTTAAGAGAGAAGACAGGAAGATGGCAGAAGTTGTAATAGAATAAAATGTAGTTGCTTTTGAATTCCCTATATGTATATACAGTAGAACCCGGTTATAACGACAGTCACGGGACTGCGAATTTTTTGACGCTATAGGCGGAATTTTTACACGTTCCATATTTACATACAAGAATTGGTGGAAACAATATTACGGATGGTAAACAGATACATATGTGAATTTAATTAATTTAATGTACTTAACCATATAACCTTACACATGTAAGTACATACTAACTTGTTTGTCTAATGAAAGAAATCTGTAATTTTCCGTTGGATAGTTTTCGCACGCCAAAACTGTTTTTCTATATCCATTTCTAATTCTCTCACTTTATTAATAATGTGAGGTGACGTTTCTCGCTGTCTAAAATAAGTTTCTAAAAGTGTTATGGCACTTAGGGCTTGTTCGTTTGTCGGTACGTGTTCTGCTTCGTCCCATGAATCTTCTTCCTCTTCGATTTCATTATCGTTTTCGCTATCCCGCTGTTTTATGTCCTCCACGATATCAGAATCTGGACGCATTCCCGACGTAATAAGGCAACTGTCCACGGATGCAAAGTCGTCGAAACAAAACTGGTTTTCGTCACTCTGATTTTGCTGCCACTTTTTAATAAGTTCACATAACGGAACGTCATCTTCATTTAAGTTGTCACAAACTGGATTATTCCTCTTGAATGATTAAAGCAGTTTGCTATAGTCTCAAAGGTTATACTACGCCAAGCCTTCTCTAAAAAGTCCAACGCGTCGAGAAGTGAAACTGTATATGGTGCGTTCTTGTCCATATCCGTAATAATTTTCTGCAGAAGAAATTTTCTGTAAAAACATTTTAAGCTTCTTATTACGCTTTGGTCCATTTGTTGAAGGATGCTAGTGCAATTTGGAGGCAGAAACAGCAAATAAATATTTTTTGAAGTGGGCTAATAATGTGCTGGGCAGTTATCGACTAAACGCTAGATTTTTACCATTAACCGCAAGTTCTTTATCGCATTTTCGAATATCATTTTCAAATATTTCTGAAGTCATCCATGCTCTTTTGTTTGCGCAGTAATTTTTTGGGAGTGTTTTGATGTTATTGAAGCAGCGTAGCTTTTTTTCACTTGACAAGAATTTTGCGTTTCTACGTATCGGTCATTTTAGCACACACAAATGCAGTTAACCGTTCTTCGGCTAGTTTCCCGCCTACACATTTTTCGCCTTTGTACCTCAGAGTCTTATCTGGAAGAAGTTTATAAAAAAATTCCGTTTCGCCGCCATTGTAAATTTTATTGTCTTCATAATCTTGTCTTAATTTAGGCCACACTTCGTTTAGCCACGTCTCTGCTTCAGTCATATTAACACTTTTCGCTTCATCGCTCACTTTTCCGAACGTTACTGAATGTCTCCGTTTGAAACGCTTCAGCCACCCATTGCTGCACTTTAAATTTGTGTCTCCAAATAAGCTTCCAAATTCTTCGGCCTTTTGCATAAACAGTGGTCCATTAACGGGTAAATTTGCACTTCTACATTGCTTAAACCACGCTTCGTCGATTTCAACCTTTTCGTACGATCGAATTTTTTTTTACGTTTCTTTCCCTTTCACAAAGGTATTCATGATTTTATTCTTATTTTTCACAATTGTACAAATCGTAGAATTAACTAACCCAAATTCGCGCTTTCTTCCTTCCACTTTCGACTGCTTTGATTATCGCGACTTTGTCGTTCACGCTTAAACTTTTTCGTCTTTAAACCTGACATTTTAGATAAAGAAATCTCGATGTTTCACTCACACGATTCAAATGCCGACTAAGGAAATTTCTTACGAACTTTGCCTGGCGCATTGCAAGAAACGGTAATATTCTTGGAATCCCCGAATGGTCGATCGTTGCAGGCTAGGCAAGTTGCAAGAAATCTTAATTCAACGAACGGTAATATTCTTGGAATCCCCGAACGGTCGAACGTTGCAGGCTAGGCAAGTTACAAGAAATCTTAATTCAACGAACGGTAGTATTCTTCGAATCCCCAAATGGTCGGTTGCAGGCTAGGCAAATACCGGAAATTGAGCCATAAATGATAATATATATACATACCTCAAGTGGTAAATATTTGTCGTTATATCAGGGGTTATTGACGCTAAGACCGGGTTTTTCGCTGTACGTTTGAATAGTAAAGTACGGAACCACTTAAAATTTGACGTTAAAAAAGGAGTGTCGTTACAGCCGAAGTTGTTATAACCGGGATCTACTGTATATATATATATATATATATATATATATATATAAGGTATTCCAACACAACACATTAAACGAATTTAATTTAAAAGAATTGAATAAACATCTCAAAAGCAACTACACTCCTCTCTTCTCTCTTAACTTGTATCGCCCCGATGATGCTACATCTCGGCGGTTTCTGACATGATACTCGTCCTCGAATAGTATCTCTTCAGTTGTTTTCTCTTTACCACATCGTACAGTGTTTTCTTCAAGTTCATTTGGCTCGATAACATTTTCTTCACCAGGTTGGTCGCTGTCAGACTCGCTAGACATGTATTCATCTTCCTCCAGACGATGCCAGGTTTTCATAAAGGCTGCTGCTGTAAATCTTCTGTTTGGCCCTTCGCCTGCGCCCGCTTTCTCAACATCATACCAGTCGTAACCTTTAATAGCAATTATCTTGTATGGGCCCAAAAATTTTGTAATTAGCTTGCCCACACTGAACTGGATTCTTATTATAGCTATCAAACCTTCAAGATTGTATTTTTGTGGTAGCTTTCGTTTCTTATTGAAGCTTCTTCGGTTCTCCTCTTGAATCTTTTGGATTCCTTTTTTAGCTTCTTCTCTTAACCCTTAACCACCGTAGTGCAAATACTGTAACGTCTTCACGTCTTGATGACCGCATATAATAAACAAACTTTAATTACCAAAATATACTTTTTACCCAATGGGAACATTCTTATTGGATTGAATGCACCCTACAATAAAACGCAAGATGCCTTTTAACATAGTTCGTTCTTTAATTAACATAAAGCAAACAAAAAATCCGTAGATGTTATGTTTTGCTCTGTTTTTAATTAGAATTGTTCTTTAGTAATATTCTATACGAAAATAAGAACAGATTTTCAACAATAAATGATCATGCGATTAAAAAAACAATAATAAAGGAAATAACCTAAAACAAATAAAAAATTGTAGAGGGTCAAATATCCAAAGATTGTGTTTACAATTTTTACAAAATTTTTAACGCACATGCGAAACATTTTACACACATAAAGGTTTTTCTTTTAATTCTAGAAGAACAAGTGCAACATGTTTTTTGTTTTTCCAATTTTTCTTCTAGAACTTCCGCTCAATCATACTAACTCAATCATATCTAAATTCTGCAATTCAGTTCTTTGAGTACTTTTAGATGTATATTTCGTTCTGATTGTGTATAATATTACATTTATCCACTGCAATACAAATTGTAGCAGATCTGCCGTAAATAAGAGATTTCAGCAAGTAATTGCATTAGCTATATTTCCTAATCCGGTCGATCGTCGCAATCCTGGAAGCTGTATAGCGATATTGTGCTTCTGGGTTCTCGCGCGAGAAACAAAACTTTGCGATGACTACTTATAGCAATTTTTTCCCATAAAAGAATTTTATATTGTTTTGAGAAGTACTGCCTCTAGTTTCAGTTTCGTCCGACAGTTAATTAATTTATTCTCCCTCACTAATTGTAAGTGCAAGTTCTGTTTCATGTTCACTTTCTTCATAACTGTCCTCATTGACACTGCGTTGGTCACTAATATCTTCACCTTACCTTCATACCATGCTAATAAAGTGCTCTCATTGTCAGGATCGCCTCACCGAACCGTTTTGGATGTGGTAGGATTTTTACTCATTATTTTGTGCATAAACAGCAACTCAAATACTAACGCTAACACCGTAGATCGGTCCCTGTGACCGCTTCATAACTTTAGCCGTGTTTTTATTGCGCACCCAAACAAATATCGACTTCAACTTTTTGCAGCATACTGGCAATGCGCTCACTTGAAGGTAACGAGAAAAAGGATCCGTGATACTAAAGTGAGGATAAGATAAACAAAAAGAAAAATCCGCTGGGGTCACTGAGACCGCACTACAGTGGCTAAGGGTTAAATGACCTCTCTCTTCTACAAAAGCCGCTTCATATTCAACTTCTATGAATCCTTTTATCTTGATAACTTCTCCTTTAAGCTTTACACCAAACATAAGTTCACTTTAGTTTGCACACTGTACCTTGCGCATTTTCGTAACCTCTCAACACGTTTCTTATTGTCACCAAACTCTTTGCGTTAGAATCCCGGACGAGCCCCCAATTTTGTAGGGAATTCAAACACAACGCATTAAATGAACGATTTTAATTTAAGTCCTCATCTTCCTCTCTTCTCTCTTAAGTTGTATCTCCCCGATGAACCTACATATATATATTGAACAATAAATAAACTTTTGAAGATGTTTAGAGACTTCTTTACACTCAAAGGTAATACCTGATTTCGTAGCATGTCTCTCTAACTCTGTGGAATCGAAATTTCGCCCGTATTTATACATTTATACGGCAAGTTCCCATACATATCTATCAGTTGTGATATTGACAAAATAATGTCTCTGCTATTTCTTTATGTTCAGAAATATAATACTAAGTAATTATTAAAATTATATGGAAGTATAATAATTTCGCAGAATGTACAATCTAACTAATGCTACCGCTCATAATAGTGTGGACACTTCCTATTTCATACAAAATTTGACGCTTGCTTCAAAACTTTAAGCAAAACAATTATTAGAAAAATATTTTCTCATCTACGACTTATTGCACATTTGTACACAAAAAAAAAGTAATCAAGTAAGTTATACTTTCTTCTCATCGAAAAATCTACCTTGTGATTTAATAACTGCTCGCACAATTCGTGGTATTCTTTCTACCAATTTGTTCAGTATATCTTGAGGAATACTGTTCCACTCCCTCTGCAATACTGTCCAGAGATGGATTTTAAACGTTGGACATTCTCTTCTAATTCGTCTGTCTAGTTCGTCCCACAGAAGCTCTATCGGATTAAGATACGGACTTTGGGAAGGCCAAGTTATTATTTTTAATATATCTTCATTCTCTGCATTAGCGACGTAGTTTTTGCATAATAACAACGTGTTCTTCGGCGATAATTCTCCGTCCTTATTATTCCATCAATTTTCAAAAGGTCTCCTATTGTTGGTGCAATGCACTCAGGAGGCATTTTCTCGTCTTTTGTGCGGCCGACAAATATTCTGCAGTTTTGACCAAGCACATTATATTTGGACTCATCAGTCCATAATACGTTTCCACACTGTTCTATTGTCCAGTTCTTGTGAATATTAGCTCACTGGAGACGTTTTTGTTTATTCCGGCGACGTAGCAACGGTTTTCGTTTCGGCAATACGGCCGTGGAGGTTTGCTTCTTTTAAACGACGTTTCACTGTACTAATGGATATCTTCCTGTTTCTAGCTTGATTCATTTCCGCCGTAATTTCAGGAGCCGTTAATCGTCTATTTCTCTTAGTAAGCAATTTTATACGTTCATCGTCGCCCGTAGATGTTGCTCGAGGACGTCCTGGACGATTTTTGCTAGCAAATGTACCGGTTTGTTGGAAGCGGCGAGCAGTTAAATTTACTGTGATTTTTTTTGCATTAAGTCGTCCGGAAATATTCCATATAGAATATCCTTCTTGATGTAGCGTTAATATTGCTGATCGTGTTTCAACACTAAGCGGTTTTCCGCGAGGCGTTTCTACGCAGGAATTAAATTATTTACTCGCACAAAGAAATAACAATATCGAGCTGCACGTAACGGTATCTAATAATAAGCTAATCTCACTATTAATTTAGTTTATGCATACTTTATAGGGTAAATACCATCTGTGCAGGAACTCAGTTACTTTTTAGAATTCCGGTTTCATTTATTGTCATAAAATTTTTACGCATATATTACTTAAGATATCTATATCTGGTATGTTTGTACTTTACCTAATTAAAAGTAATATTCTAGTTTCGTTATTTATCAACTTAGTTTTTTAATTGGTAAATTATATACATGCTTATAGAATTATTACATAAATAAAAATAAAAACTTCTTTTTAAAATATTTTGTTAAAATTTAAAGTGTCCGTTCTTTTATGAGCGATGGTGTATATATTGGCATAATATACTACAGATACAGTGATTAGTTAAAAGACGATAGCACCTGTTTATATGAAAAGCGACACGAATTTTTAATTTGCCCAATTATTCTGAAGCACTATCACGGTACATGTACTATCCTTTTCTTGTATACGTTGCTTTAGAAATAATTACTTTACGATGAAAATGACACATTCTCTTGCAAGTTTCGTCGAAACTTGTGGTACACCTACATCACACCTTCCACAGTAGGAATACTTATTTGAGACTTCTCTGAACTCCAATAATTATTAATAATGGTAAATGATCGCTCGATAGCGAGACTGGTACTAGGAATTCAGAACACAAACTTGCATAACATTTGCAAATTAATCAAAACTGGAACTCTCTGGTCCCAGACACTTCAAAAGTTCAACCCACCGATCTTCACTACTCTTCTCTCCAGTGTTCCACCCATTGATTTTCTCCATCAGGTAATAGGTTAAAATTTGTTCTCAGTATTTTCCAAATACGCTCTGAAGGTCTTCGCAGAGGTTTTATTTCATTGTAATTAAAGTAGTTGCACTTGAGTACTAAAATTTTCCATGTTGTTCCGCCCATAATTATTCAATCACCTTTAATGGCACACTTCTGAATTGGGTTAAAAAGACTGTTTAATAATTGTTGGTTAGTGCTGCATTTGTAGTATTCGTTCATTTACCGGCATACTCAAAAATCCTGTTTTGGAATTTTTTTTTATATTTGTAATTCACAAAATTATAAAATCACTAACAAAATTAACACTTTCGCAGAGAGTAAATATAAAAGTGTTAAAATATTATTTATCTCTTTTCTTTTCATCCCATCAGATTATTATTTATATTTGCCGTTAATCCAATAATCTGTTTAGACACATTAACCCTTCGAAAACATAATTATCTACTTGGTAGGATATTTCACCAGTTACTTCACATATTTTATCTCATACATATACCTTTCCAAATATTGAAATACACCACTAATAGCGGTGCAAGTTTTATGACACCATGAGTTGATGGGTTAATAATGACACTGATAAAGTTCGCCCTCTGCATACTGCACAGCCACTTCCAATCTTTATTCTAATTATTTAGCAAATACATTCCTTATAATCTCATAATTCCTTCGGAGCCTATTTAAATTTTATTTCATATCGCGTGACCGTCCAATCCATGTGACTTTTTCCTTAGGGGATACCTAGAGGGAAAGGTTTTTAAACATAGACCTTCATCTCTTAAAGATTGGAAGGAAAGGACCCGACAGGAAATCGACGCTATTCCGCCTCAACCAACGCGGAGAGTGATGGTAACTTCCGGCAGCGTCTCCACCAATTTATTGGCAACGACGACCGCCATTTGCCTGATATAATTTTTAAAACACATTAAGAAAAACTATATTTTACGTTCTATTCTTTTTAAGTTCATTTTTATTTCTCTTCAAAATGTACGAGGTTTATAACACATGGGCTGAAAAGTCCCGGGCCTAACAAAGAAAACACGATTTTTTTGGTTCAAAATTCGCTTTATTCACCAACGTAATCTCCATCAAGAGCAACGCAATCATTCCAGCGCCGCTCTAACATTTTAATACCACTTTTGTAGAACGATTTATCTTTTACCTCAAAATAGGCGTCAGTTTCAGCGATAACCTCTTCAGTCGTGCGAAATTTCTTACCGGCGAACATTTTTTAGAAGTCTGCGAACAACCAGCAGTCACTGGGAGCCAAATCTGGCGAATACGGTGGATGTGGGAGCAATTCGAAGTTCAATTCATGTAGTTTTGCCATTGTTTTGATTGACTTGTGACACGGTGCGTTGTCTTGATGAAACAAATTTCCTTTCTTTGCCATATGCGGTCGTTTCTTTGCAATTTCGGCCTTCAAACGTTCTAATAACGCTATATAATATTCACTGTTGATGGTATTTCCTTTCTCAAAATAGTCGGTGAATATTACACCACGCACATCCCAAAATACCGAGGCCATAACCTTTCCAGCCGATTGTTGTGCTTGCGGGCGCTTTGGACGAGGTTCACCAGTTGCTGTCCACCCAGATGACGATCGTTTTGATTCCGGAGTGAAGTGATGGATATATGTGATAGTTTTTTACGTTCAGTCAGTAATACGGTTGATAATGGGAGTCCATGTGCTCTTGCTGTGCTCGCTGCGTTCCGAATTACTCTTATTTCATTTCCATATATCTCGTCATGACAGTCAAATTCCGGAAGTAGTTCGTTTATTACACAAATTAATGTTTAACAAAAAAACGCTTGGCCCTTAGGTTTAAATTGGTTGCTGTATGAATACTTTTTCTCTAATTATATGCATCCTTTTGTACATACGAAAGGGGGTTACACCCCGAAGGCGTTAATTGCGTATAGTTTAGTGTGTTTCGATAACCCTTTAAACATACTAAACGTCTATATTATTCCAAAACTGACAATAAATTATGAAAATTAGTTTAATGCCCAACGCCTCCTGCGACAACGTTTGCGAAATACATGCATTATAATTAGTATCTGCACACTTAAAACTTATCCAATTATTACGTTGACCCTCTCAAACCGATCCCGTACATCGTTCCGATAACGCGCCGTGTTTATTTTCAGTCTAGCGTTCGCGTGAAATTATCCGGTTGTATACGTACGATGATCCGTTTCTTTTACTGTCGACGTAACTCACGCACTTCAGAATCGCGTAAAACAGGTCCGAGCGCGCGCATATTCCGCCTAATATTATTAGTACATATCCACTACGTTCGTATATGCATTTTATTTGCTTTTCTTTTCGCGGGGCGCGCCGTAGTCTGTCTGCTTGCGCGGTAGGTCGAGTCTACGCGTCGTCCTGAATATAAATGGATCAGCTGATTCAATTCAAAATAGTAAACGTATGTACGTAAATGAATCGACGGGTTTTAATTGCGCTTACGCGTGAGTATAGTATTTAAAGCGTATTTTACCTGCGCTCGCTTAATAATCATTAAATTAGCCGGTTATTGTTTTCTACACTTAATATTTTCTGGATTCGAACTAATAGCCGATAATTGCACGCTTTGTGAACGTTTAAATGGTATTATGCGATGTTAATGACCTGCGTCTTTTTTTTTTTTTAATAATACGCTCGTAAGGTAAATGACAGTAACTATGAACGTTAATTTTCCTTTTAAACCTGTTTGTTGTCATTGTAACATTACAAAGACAACCCAGGATAATAAGGCTGCAAAAACGAGTGCTTTTAATATTGTGTCATTAGCATGCCTTCCAGTGCTGGTTCAGTCATACTTCAACGGTGAGGTGAAAATATGTTGGTGTATTAGGAAAAGGAACGTCCTATGTTTAATGATGCGTTCGCGAATTTAGAAAGGTCGTTCGTACCATACTCGCACTCTTGGTTTTCAGTTAAACTCTTATCCATACGCATTATAGTTTGAAAATCGGGATTCTTATTTATAACCACACAATTTATTATCGGTTGTTAATCCTTCTATACTATCTGTTAGACTTCCTAAAGAGGTTTTAAGGTAATCTACTATCTTTAGCGCTTCATGTAATAACAGCTTGGTATTCTCTAATTTGGAAATACAGTAAACGCTCGATTATATGAACGATATCAGCCAAGCGCTGTTCACATTACTGAAAGTTTACATTAGCGGGCCTTATTTTATTTATAAAAAAATTGCATAAAAGAAATATGTATGTTTATTAAAAAATAAATTATGAACAATCAATAACATAATACATATAATATTAAAAAACAAAAAATAAATTTACGTTTGGTATTTTCTAATGCCATTGCCCGTAGTTTACGGAGCACTAAAATATCGGAATATAATTCCTACAGCTTGCGCGTCACTCATTGTATTTTTTATTTCAATCGGAGGGTCGGCATCTTCACTCGCCCCATCTTCCATAAACTAGCCTCGGTAATTGTGCAAACAATATCGGGATTTATTGCTTTAATAATTTTGAGAACGTCCGATGATACACTATCAATAACTTGCATCAGATAATAACTGTTTTCTAATAATGGTTAGCGGTACATTGTCTTCATCATCACAGGAGTAAAGCAAATTTTTCCAACACTTTCTCAATGTTTGCTGGTTAAGGGCATTCCACGCTGTATCTAGTTTTAAAATAGCTTCATGTAAAGTTACTTGCTTTAAGAATTTAGAAACGTTTTTAGGACTTTTTGCTAATGTAGACGAAAGTAGAAATTTTCGATGATACAATTTACTAATTTTTATTACATTTTGATCCATCGGTTAGATAAGTGACTTACGTTGGGCGGCATGAACATAACAGAAATTGACCCATAGTTGCTTCTTACTTGTTCCTCTGGAGGATGAGTTGGCGCGTTATCCAAGATTAACACCCCCTTTATTAGAAGATTTTGCTTTCTTAAGGAATCTTTCACCTACAAATTGAATATGTATCATTAAATTGCATTACTTATTATTATAGTTTTATTGCCATACCTGAGGGGCAAAGTGCTTGTGGGACCATTCCAAAAATATGCCTTTGGTCATCCAAGCGGATTTTGAACAGTTATAATCAACGGGACTCTTAAAATTTCTAAATGAACGTGGATTTTTTTCCTTTCCTGTTACTAGTGCCCTTATTTTGTGTGTACCACTAGCATTAGTGCACGCTAATAATGTTATGCGTTGTCTTTCCGCCTTTCTACCCGAAGCAGATTTTTCGTATGAGGTTTTTCGTAGGTAATAATTTCCAATAAAGTCTAGTTTCATCTCTATTGTATATTTTCTCCTCATTTAAATATAGCTCTTTGATTTTGTTCATTAACTTTTCTTTAAACGGTTGCACTAGCTGTGATGGTGCCGATAATTTTTCACCAGAGATAGACAGCAGTCGAATTCTATAGCTCCTTTTAAATCTTTTTATTTTTTCGGTCTCTTTTAGGTTTTCATTTAATAATTCTTTTCTCTCATAAATTAATTCACCGCTAATTGGAACATGATTATTATACAGACGATTTTCCATTCTAGGTGCTTGAGCATTTTTTAAAGTTCTGCGATTTCCCGGGCCTCCGTATGTATCTGACACACGTTGTAAAATTTTTGATTTGATTTTTTGTCACTTAATTTTAAAAATGTTCTTTTATTGGATGTGGATGCCATGTCTGTTCTTTCGTGACATTAACTGCACACTATTTTATTTCACGAGAGGCAAGAAGGTCAACGCTTACAGGAATCCCTTACATAAATCGGGAAACAAGGGGCTGAAAACGTTTACGTAAACATACTTTTGATCGATTCAATTACGCACGTAAATCGGGAAATAATCGGTACCCTAAACTGTTTACTTTATCGAATTGTACGTGGTGCAAGCTTGTTTACATTACCGGGCGTTTCATTTGATCCTATAGTAACAATCTTCTGTTTACATGACCGCGATCATTCCACTACCGAGTATTTTGCATGAGCGAGCGTTTACTGTAGTATTTGAAAGAATTGAATAATTTTCGGAAATTGCTCTATTTGAGTATGGATTTCGGTATCTGAAACTAGCTGATGGCTTATTAAAATTGTTTGGCCTCCTTGCAAATCTAAATTTAAGATATCAGGTTTAATAATTTGTAAGAATTTCTTATAATATAGAACGTCTTCAATCCGCGTTACCCGTTTTGTCAATACAAGCTGTGGTGGCTGAGGAATGCTCTAGAAGAAGCCTGTTTAAACTCACGAATGCATTTTGGAGATTTCATAAAAACTTGTTTGGTAAAAACTATAAATTGATCTGCTTTTGGATAACTATTTCTAATATATTCAGCTACAAGATGACATGCATGGAGTAAACAGGTTACATGAAGCAATTGAGCATAAGATTATTTTAACTTTCCAGCTTTAACCACGATATATTGAACTTCCCAAAGGTAGATTTCTTCTACTATCCTTTCCGCATTTGTCTTCTGCAATATTATTCTATTACATAAAAGAAGCGGCAAGGACGCCTCGCCGATTTTTAAAGTGCGCTCTATCACATTTAAAATACAATTTTTCTTGCATCCGTTGTTTCATCTACCGTCAGCCATATTTTTTTTGATTTTTTAACTCTGCCTTTATTTGATCCGTAGTAGTGTTTCTCATCCTATGAAAATTATAACGTATTTCCCTCAAACCTTTCGAAATTCTTCATTGATGATTTTTTTACGTCAGACAAAAATATATGATCTGGCAAGTAACAGCCCTGAAGACGACAATAGACGGACTGCCGAAACGTTGGACTACATAAGTTCAACAAACGATGGAAAAAGCACAAACAACAACTCCAGTTATATTTTGAATTAATACACGCTTTTCAGATGTTGCTCGACCCATCTTATTGCATAGAACTAAATAAAATATACAATTAATCTCATATCATCAATAAAAGTCAACCCTGCATCTGATATATTCGACGTTCTATACAACACTGCTATTATCTTGCACAGTAACAAAAATGTAGTGTGTGGAAGGAAACAGGTACTTCTCCGGATTTTAGAATAAACTTAGTAAAGGACATTTCTTTACGTCAATTCGTCCTGTGTTATATAGTTCTCTATGATCTTAGACGTAATTAAATACCTGGTTCGACATTTTTATATGCACTGCTATTATTTCGCACACAGTTGCATGTGGGCTACTGCAATTCCATCGATCATTAACACCACAAATGCATGCGAATCGTTTCATTCCAAACTAAATGAATCATTTTATTCAACACGTCCAGGTATTTATATTTTTATCGAAAAGTTTAAGGAATAGACACCTGTTAAAATTTAGAGTGTTACACACCAGCGAGAGTTAAAGACACTCGCCAAATAAAATTAAGAAAACTAAATGAACTGTGTGAACAATTAAATAATGGAACAATGCCACAATTACACATTTTATTCGTCAATTTGATAATACTTACCTTTCTTTACTTTGGATATCTATATTTTTATATAATTAAAATATTGTTCATTTTCTGCCTGTTTAACAATAAGTACATCAACCTAAAATTTTTATATTATTATTTTTGTTTGATTTGTACGGAGAGTAACTAGTGTCCAAATTACCAACAAGTGTCGGAGAACGGAAAATTATCGGACACTTATCGAATTGTTTAATTTAGCCCGCATGTAGTTCTGTCTACTCTTTTTTATGATAAGTAATAATTACCGAAACATTCATAGTACGATTATTTACCCTAGTTTCACTGTTTTGAGAAATTATGACGTTATCGCCTGAGTCGAGGTAGCGCGGGAAAATTCTAGTACACACGTGCATATAAAATAAACCGTGTTTCAATAACAGCATGAGATTTGAAGATTCAATAAAACATGGTTTTCTAAAGTAAAGTATTGAAATATTTATTGATCTATTGGAGCATTATGTACGAAACAAAATATCTTGTAAATGACCGCCATTGCTTTGCTAGCACTCTGCGTATTCTTTTGACAAAATTTGCAATAACACTATTGTATACATGTGGCGATATTTCATTGATAGGGGGTCTAATTTCGACCTTCAATGCTTCGGTGGTCACGGACTTTTTGGCATAAATCTGCGACTTCAGTTAACCCCACAGCGAGAATTCCAAACATGTTAAATCCCAAGAACGTGGCGGTCAATTCTGGTCACCAAACCGCCAAATGACACGACCAGGATGAAACTTGTGCAAGACAGTCACTGTTTCACGGGGAATACGACATGTGACACCGTCCTGGTGAAACCACATGTCGTCAAGAACAATATTTTCCGATTAAGGCACAAAAAACTGCGTTATCATAACACCATAACGTTTGCCATTCACCATTACTGCACTATCTTCCTGATCTTCAAAGAAATACGGTCCAATTATTCCTCCAGACCACAATGTACACCAGGCAGTGACACGTTTTGGATGCATTGCTTTCTGATGAATCATTCGTGGATTATCTGAGCCCCAAATGCGGCAGTTTTGGCGATTAATGAAGCCATCGAGGTAAAAATGGGCCTCATTGAAAATGATTTTGTTCGCAAAATCGACATTGACCTCTCTTTTCTCGAGGATCCAATTGGTGGACTCTCTTCGCTGTGCATGGTCTGTTGACAGAAATTGTGCCAATTGGATTTTGTAAGCGTGGAGATGCAAATCTTTAATTCGAATACGCTGAAATGTGGCTGTTGTAATGTCCAATTCTTGTGCAGGATGACGAATCAACATCTCTGGACTTTCGACCACAATCTCGCAAAGTGCCGTGATGTTTTATTCTTAACGACCTCTACGGGCTCGTGTGGGACGACGCTAACCGAACCAGTACTTACGAATTTTTCGATTACTCTTCAAAGTAGATGAATTAGGAACATTCTGTCGGCCGAATATTGGACGCATTTTACGAATGGTGGCAATCAAACATTCACCAGGTTGGTAGTAATGTTTAACAATCATTATGCATTGTTCTATTGTGTATGTAATACCTCATGTTTACTAACTCTCATCTGTCAACTTCCGATCTGTCACGTCATAATCACGTGTTATTATGACTGTCAAACATGGCGGGCAATTCAAAGCTTGCTCTTTTATTAAAAGCCTAGAGGTAAAATAGACATACAACAGTGCGGATCTCGAGATATAAAACTCGGCCTTTGTAATTTTAATATTAAATTATATTAAATTAGTGAAAAGAACGCCCATATAAACAGCCTTCTTAGTAGTGTACGATTTTAACCTTGAACTTCAAAACGCTAAGTTTTTTTGGTTAGAAGGACGTTATGTTGTTTACCTCTGTATCCCAACAGGTCGTAGTTCGTAGAAACGATTTTACAAAGTAGCTGTTAAATTGTATAAGTACTGTACAATTTGAAATACCGAGAAACCGCAATCCCGCACATTCTACACTGCTTGCAAGGTGTACAGATGTTTAAAATTGCAACAGCTGCAGTGCTATTACCACGTTTTTAAGTAATATTGTGTTATGCTGATACATGACCTTGCCTTCATATCTATTATAGAATATATATAAGTAAAGGAAAATCGTAAGCAAACAATTTGTTTCGCATTGTTGTCTTTTCTTGCTTGACTCTAATAATGCCTATCATCAAATAAGTTGTCACAAATTTTTGAAAAGATTTCGTATATTTGGGAGAACTGAAAGTTACGTCTAAATTCGTAGAATTCCCCATTCGAATGTCTTTAATAATCTCTAAACTCAAGCGTGAATTAAATCATTCCTCTTTCCCCTCCACTCATCATCACTAAAACCACTCTAATGGAGCCCATCAGTTGAACACATTTCCAAACGCAAGACGACGACGTCTTACCATCAGTAAGTATAAAATATTCCATCCAACAGCGCAGAACTTGCTCGCCTGGTTTAGAGGAGAAATTGGATCGAGACGGTCTTAACATGGCCGGGTGTATCACCATGGCAACCGTTCCACTCAGACCACCTTTCTCTGTCTAGCGCGCTAGCTCAACATCTGCTCATTTCGCAGCAGGGATCTCGTTATAGACAGTAATTTTTCTTTGTGTTCCATGTTACATAGAAGCGAGGAAGAGAGGCACGCATACAATGAAAGCGTGAGGAAAAGAGAAGATCGGATGGAATTGCATGCAATGGTGGGGTGATGTATTAAATTAAAAGCAATTAGTTGATTCACCGTCATAACTTTGGATGGTGTTTATTATTTTGATTGCATGCCTCGTCAATAGTTCATGGACGTGATCAACACGCTTTTAATAGAAGGAGCAACATATTAGTCAGTACATTGCACAAAATCTAGTCGGAAATTTAATGCTGCTATATCACCCTTAACATCTGGCTTATATGATAAAATTTCATAACGTTCCATTACTTTTTCGCTTAAGGGGTAAAAACTTATTACTGAAAATGAAAGAAGTTTAACATGTAAAGACAGATCTAAAGCACGTCCCTGAACTTTGGATAAGCTAGTTATTATAAAGGAATATAAATTTATATTTGGAAAAATCACCAAATTTAATTCTAATAGATAATCCAATAAACCACTTGGATATTTTCAACAATTTTTAGATTCTCAATAAGATTCCAAAATAAATAATAATTTGTGAGATATTTCGGAAGGATATGATCTAATTCCAATGGCTCTTGCTCAAAAGGCAAATAAGAAAAGTACCTACAAATTTATATAGAGTTATATAGAAGAGGACCTAATAATATTCCCACGTCATTTCTGAACGAACCACGAGTGCTGTCAAATCTTTATCCCGGCCAGATTTTGAAACCCTAATACTCAATTTTTCAGTTTTGGTTTAAGAAAAAGTTCTACTAAAAGTGGTATGAACTTGAACTTAAAACATGAATTTCGTATTTGCGCTTTTATGGGCCGTAAACCTAATTCAATTGAACTCGATTAAAGTACTTGTTGTCATTACCAAAAACACAAATGACGCGGGCGCAGTTTTCTCTATTTCAAATATTAGCTAATAAAACCAGTCTAAGAATTCGAGGCATGCGACAGCGAATTTAAAAAGTTCGCATCTGGAACACAACTGCGTAGTCATAAAATAGAAAATTGCGCGTCCATCGTAAATAGCTTACAAGTTATTAAGCGATCTTTTGCCTGAGATTATTATTATGCGGTCTTACATCTTACAATTATGCAAACGGGCTGCAAATTTTGCCTGAAAAGAAATACATCTGTTAATTGATTTAGTGAAGAGTGAAAGAAAAACTGATCGTATTCTCTGGAAAGAAAATGTGGAGCAATTAATACTGAATCAGGAAAATGTATACAAGCGCTACTGTGCTCGAAAGGAAATGTGAGAATTTAAAACACATCAGTCAAAAAAAAAATTATAGAATATCCATTTTTTTTTCTGTCGAATTCATCGAAATATGTTTGCATATTTTTGCAAGAAATTTTCAAATTACGTGTTTTTTTAAGTAGTAATTTGGCAAATTTTATTAGATACCAACAAATGAGCAAAAAGTCAACAACAAGATATATGGATCACAAAATCAATTAGTGATTGGGGTATGGAGTTCAAATGAAATATAGATAAATGAGAATGAGCATCTTGCTACACTCTTGCTGAATTGGGCAATCTTTTCATCAGCAAAGCGACGTTCTAGCTCCACCCAAACATCCTCAAAAACGTTGAAGTTAGGGAATAGATCATACCGAATCTTAAGGGATATCTATACGGGGTGATAAGAAAATAACTTCACGCACATTGCTGGGTGATAGTAAAGACTCTAACACACTTATTATTTCCGAGATATAATTTAATAAAGAAACCGTTTACATATGTAGGTAAAGAGTTATTGAGCTTATCGTTAGCATAGGAGATTTTCTTCATTATTGCTTTAGCTATTGTATACAAGATACTAACACGTGGATTATTATCTACAATTTGTAATGTAATGATCCAAAATTACATTAAATATTTTACTTCATTTTACTTTAATTTCATTGGTATTGTTAAATACTATTTTATATGTAATGGACATATAATGTACAACAGTACCGCCTCCTCTGTTTCCGTGAGTCGAGAAACATATTAATCATTAGTTAATTTTAGGTTTAATGTAATACCCAATGCCTCTTAAACCACTTAGTTCTTACAATAAAGCAATTACACTCAAAAAAAGACACATAAACCCTCGCGACCACTAAGATAAGGAAAACAACCCTCCGAGAAAGAACACTAACATAATGCCACCCAGGATGTCTGTAGTCACAGAGATGTTTACATTACCCAAGAAATGTACCAATTCCCGCCCTTCGGAAGGATGGAATCATCGAAAAAGAGTGTCACCGAATACATTTTATAAGGGGCGTTGCAACTTCTTAGTAATATCCATGGTGCCGAGTATCTTTTTTAAAACCCACAAGATAGAACAACGAATCCCTAAAATTTGACAGTTTTATTACAAGTAGAAATAACCAACTACAAGCAAGTTAAGAAGGGATGTATCGACAGAGGTATACTCGGTCCAAGGGACCCTTACACGTGGTTCACATTTATTTTTACCTCCGAACCAAATCGGTACTTTGTAGACAAATTAAGATATGTAGTATATAAAATAATTGAAACAACTTACGTAACTATTCAAAGATTACTGCAATTACTTTTAAAAGAAGAGATTTTTAAATAATGTAATAAAAGTAGTGAATAGACACAATAAATAGCTTCAAACGTCAAAACAAGCTAAGATGCAATATGTAACTGATCATAGTAGTTTTTATCTCCTTTCAACATGAATGACCTTGCATATGTTTTCATCTCATGCCATCATACATATATAAGCTATACGAGACAAGTTATATAACGTAATATGCCGCTGAAGTATTATTGTAGCGCAAATCAATGGCGTATGGATAAAGATCCGTTGGACCGATAGTACCACCTGGCCAAATTAACACCAGGAGGAAAACCAACGGAATCAAGTTTTTTCTTCAGAATATTTTTCGGAATAAAACTCACAAGTCTTCGCATAGTGAAAACCTTTTCTTTCGTTTAAACAACGTCGATATCTTTCATCAATTAAAGTGTTAAAGTGAAGGGTGTCTACACGAAGGCGACCGAAAGCCAACCCTTATCGAGATCCGAGAGCCTATAAGTAAGTTCATTCCATATTGGGATTGTTAAACGCAACTGCTGTTTTCCGCTTTTCTTTCTTGTTTTAATGGCGCTGTGTAATTGAAAATGTT
Organism: Trypoxylus dichotomus; assembly: GCA_023509865.1. Taxonomy (NCBI): domain Eukaryota; kingdom Metazoa; phylum Arthropoda; class Insecta; order Coleoptera; family Scarabaeidae; genus Trypoxylus; species Trypoxylus dichotomus. The sequence goes on from CM042075.1 coordinate 59,993,831, forward strand.
TTAAAATCAATAAAAGGTGTTAAGGATGAACAACTTGCGTTAATTTCTTTTCCCTATTACTATAATCAGCTTTAGCATAAGAGGGTGGCGCTTAAATGCAAGACCATGTATATGCCACATTTATGTGCCCTGAAAGACCTTTCGATAAGGTACAACATTTGCATTTAAATTTTTGTTCTCTCTGCTTCCGTTTAAGAATTAAATCAAGAAAACTCAAAATCTGTGAATTTTCGAACGGGTGTTTCACCCTCCCAGAGTGAATTTCAGCATAAACAAGATTTTTTTTATTTTCAAGTCTTAACATGCTCTACTTATCTACCAAGTTTCATTAATACCTGAGTTTGATACTCCTGAGCCTTTCCTTGTGAGTCAGCATTGAAAGATATGCTAATGAGGCAATCAGTCTAGATCAACAAGATAATCAAACTAAAGTAATAAGTAATTATATTCATTATATTTTAATTGATTACACTGGCCAACATATATCGTGGTGTCTCAGATTTTTTAAGTATAATTAACCAATTTTGGGGTGCCTAATCCAAAAGGCCATGAGATTTGTTCTATCAGATCTAGTTTTCGAAATTCACTCTTTCTGCCATATTTAGGAAAAATTCGCCAAATTAGATATAATGTTCTGTTATGTACGTAAGTTTCTAAATATTACTATTCGATAACTGTTAATTGAAGAGAAAAATATACGTATACAACTTTCTATCATCAGTTAAAAATTTCCTTTTATAAGATTCATTTGCGTGAGATTTAGCGGAACAGTTCTGCTAAAGATTACAGCATTAATCGGGCATCATATGGGCCCATCTTCCTTGCCACCTTTCCTCCATAATGTTAATGTTGTCACGTTCTCCTGGTTTGAAGAACAGCGCCGCTGTAGCCTGCTTGTCAATTCCTGAATTACTTGACCAATACTTACTTGTAGAGTATGTTCGCTTATTTACTAGATGGAAGGTTGTACAGTGAAACTCAATGCGCATGCGCAAAAAAACATTTAAAAAATAAAATGTGTACCGTTTCCACTCTAGCCTATGTACATTTACGATGTACGTAAGATATATATATTTGCAATAATTGCAGTTATTCGAGCTCTCTTATACATGTAATGTACATTAGCATGTGTATATGTATGTTTTCCTTTGGTAGCAATATAAGCTACCGCCCCAGCAAGTACGTTGCAAAGCTATGTTTAAATTGTGTTTAAAATGTTAAATCCTTATATGCTTCCGCAGAAGCTTTGTTAAAGGCATGTACTAATGCCTCTATATGTATGCATGCACCACTACCTTTTTATAGGGGAGCCAACCCTATTTATTTCTTAATTTTATAGGCGCACCTCGGTGCTGTGCTTATTTATATGTCCCTGTCCGAGAGCCTAATACATTTTCCTTGTTTTAAATTTGCCTAAGGGACTTGGCCCTGTTTCATTGGCTTGTGTTTGTACTGGAATCAAACACTTTCGTCTTTACACATTTATAGGGGAACCCACCCTATCTCTTAGAGCTTGAACGCCTGGTCGAGGGCGACAGTAGCGATAATAGCCGGTCTCAAACTAAAAATATGTAATGCGACAGCTACCCAGGCATTCTCGTTTCCAATAATACGCTATGTGCAATCTTTAGCTCTTTGCTACTATGCCTCAAAGAAGGGAAAAAGCCAGTAGCCAACAAAGGAAAAAAACGAAATGCGCACCGACAAGGAAAACGGAGCGATGAAGCCGACATTACATATAGAAAATTGGTACGTGAAACTCATCCGCTACGACGAACAACTAAATGAGAAAATGTCCCGATACGACAGAGGACAGATAACGGGCGCTGCGGCCGCAACGACCGTCAACAAGAAGCGGAGTGATCGTACTTATAGAAGATGCCTATACATGCGCTCCGACAACCTTACCAAAATGATTCCCGACAGAATCGCAACAGAAGACTAAATAAATGTATAAACGACAACAGCATCGACAATTCCCGCCAAAACTTGAAACTATTAGTAACTTCCAATATTCGTCCAACGACGTTACTGTAAACGTTACGACGAGGTACGAAAGGAGACCGAGAGTGACCGATCTATAATACCTCTACCGTCACGCGGGAAACGACTGCCTGTACTGTATACATATATATATTAAATATTAACTAAACTCCCATTATTTGTCCGTCAACGTTGCACTTCTCTCTCTTAAATTAGGCGCTTTTAACAAGAATATTGTGAATGGCCGGCTTGCATACATGTACAATGCGTAATGTACATACATATTAAACTAAAATTCGATATATTCTACAGAGAGCAAAATAAATAAATGATAAAGATGAAAATAAAGTAATAATGCTAACCCATACGGCTGCAAAGAAGATAAAATCATATAAAATACATAAAGTAGTAAAAAAACAAAATACATTTCCTTAGAAACTTAAAATTCATTTACAAAAACACAAAAACAATGTTAAGTCCTTAACAAATGTCTTTGTGAAATCTTTCCCCCTGTTCCTCACTAATATCACCTAACTTTTCCGGAAAACGATCTAAGTGGCTACGAAGGTAATGAATCTTGATGCTCGCATTACATCCGAGCGTGTGAAAGTTAGAAAGCATTTCTACTAATAAATAACGGTGAAATTTATTACGTATGGTACGTGGTGTGTCTCAAAAACTAGAGCTGCTAGGAAGAAATGCCAGTTATTTTTGGAACCAGCGCTTCAGAATAGAGACATTTATTCAAAACAAAATATCCTAAATCATGTCTATCTCGTTAGAAGTACTCCTAATTTAATCAACGACTACATATTAGAGGTTTTTAAATATTTAAAAGGACGAAATATCTTTTTTATATATCGAAATTACCCTTGAAGCCTTTAAAGCATCAAAATATCAACCAGTATAGGACATGGAATCAATAATATCTGCCAGGGAAACCAAAATACTCTTATAGACTGTTGATAGAATTCTATTTGGTGTCCCATTAACTCTGTCTGACATTTTAAAGGCAAGCTTTTTTATAGCTTTTTCAGCTTTTTTATAGCTTTTTCAGCTTTTTTATAGCTTTTTCAGCTTTTTTATAGCCTATTGATTAAAGGTATTAACTACTTTGTTCCAAATTTCTTTGAATCCAGATCCAGCCGTTCTTACGTCTTCTTCTTTTCATGTCGTTTCCCTTTAATATTATATGTCAATTTCCCATAATACTCCCCTGTCGTTGCCTCCCTTTTTTTCATACAATCAATTTCGCAAAATATTATGATGATTAAAATATGGTTGTCTTCTTGGAGGGTTGGATTTTCACACTATTCGCGAGTAACTAACATAAGAATGTATACTAGTTGCAACCGCAAAAGAATCTTCTAGATTTTATTTTGCTACCGTATATGTTAAATATTTCGTTGGTATTCGTATTTTAAGTGAAAGAAAGAATGTTAGTTTGTGTTAGGTTGTTCGGTTATTTAATATAGTACTTCATTTTTTATAGATCTATTTAGGTCAAACCCGTTCTAGGTACTAAATAATTGTATCTTTATACTAAAAGTCTAAGAAACCATTGATTAAAAAAGTTGAGGCTAAAATTAGTCGAAAATACATGAATGCAGCAAGCAAAATTTACTAGAAAGGAAAAGACGCCATCACAAAAAGATAGTTAATTGAAAAAAACATGTATTTGGAATCTGCTTCTAAGAGTTTAAAAGCTGCAAAAAGATCAACACTACATACAGAACCGGGTATAAGAGAAGATTTATAAAGTGTGTTAATGTGTCACTAGGTCAGACAAACCGCACATCAAGGTAAGAGAAAGTTAATGATGCTAATTTTCTTTTACAGCTGACAGAATCTATCGCCTATTTCGTTTTTCTCAATACTATCCATCGGAATATTAGATAGAGTTTTTCTAGACAAAGAAGAAGGATTATAGAGGACCTGCAATAGTGCAGATTTAATATAACAGCATTCACGTAATTCACGAGTCTTATTAGTAAACTAAATATTACCTTTCAATAATCAACAGCATAATTACTAAAGCCTATATCATAAACAACCAAGAACCTCTGAGAGTTTACTTCAAAAAATTGTATAATAATAACAAACGAGGAACAGTAGACAGAACTTGCCAATATCGCTTAAAACTGCAATAAGAGAAAACGTTTTCTAATACAAATGTTGTGCATTCCCCTCGCTTCGAAGCTCTGTTTATTTGCACACACTCGAAAGGCCCCAAAATGAATACAACAGCTGCTGCTAAATGCATGCAGAGGTCACGGTCCTTTGAGCGGGTACAACGAATAGGTAATAAAAAAAAGATCGTTGATTTGTCGGAAAGAGACATTTCGTGAACTATTGCAAAAACATAACATAACATAAGATCATTGAACTGGTAACTGAATATCCGAACTTAACTTGTCAAGCTCAGACGAAATCGTACAACTAGGACACGATTAAAAGAACTTTCAAGTCACGGTAATCTACTGTGGTCATGTGAAAATCTAAACAGAAATTGGAACAAATTAGTTTTTACGTGTGAATTGTCAATCTGGGTTTCTAGAAAAATCGTAGATGTACCGGGTGAAAAGCTGCGAGCTGTTGATTGTATTCTAGACGACTGGAAAATGAATCGACTCCGTTAAAATCTCATTTCATCCTCTTCTTACTCACAATTACAGCCATATTTTTAAGAAAAAACCATTAAAACTGCAGGTAAAACGTTTTAGAAACAGTAGTAAAACCACTGAACACTACTCTATTTCAAAGTAAGCTCTGGAACTTTTAGCAGATTTCAACAACGAACTATAAAAGAGTCTAGAAGTGGTTCCTGGCTACAAAATATGGTCTGGTTTAGAGGAGATGACATGCTCTAAAAGGCACTTTAACATTGAGTCTCTAGAGAAGTTTTTGATAGAAGCGGTAACTAATTTGCCAGTTACTTTACATAAAGTTTGGCTTTTTAAAATTTATAATTTTTCTGTAAAAAAAATGAATAAATTGGTGGTTAGGCAGTGGATTCCCCCAAAAAACTGACGGTAATACATTCATTAACAACCTCCAGTAACAGGTTCTTTCTTGGCAGTACTTGTCAGTGCTATTGGAAGACTAACATACATATGTACGAGAGCAACCTGAAATATTTCCGGAATCGACAAGAAAAACAAGGTATTGGTATGGTTTTTTATTTTTCAATGTAGCGGTGTTTGGGTGTTCACTGCGTGATTCCTAAGATGTGCTTGTGCGGCCACGTCTGAACTCGCTCACCCAGAAACTGATGGTCGAAAGTGATAGACTATATCCGCCATGAACCTTTAGCAAAATATTTCGAATTTCCGTGATCGTTTTCCCAGCCATCCAGAGGTGTTTTATCACTCCACGAAATTCGATTCTATCCATTTTTCCGAAACAGTCCGACTTCCTACACAAAACACACTCTTAAACGACAACTATTGACAGTAGACGTTTGGAATTTTGACAGTTGCCATAAAAAAGGTTGCCCATGCCGACCAATGAATACACTTTAATCTTGGTGCGCCATCTCTTGCCGATTCTGGAAACATTTCAGGTCGCCGTCGTAATATCTAGCACATCAACAAAATTATCATATTCGTACTGAATAAAATTAAAATAAAATCCTTATTGTGTTTTTCTGTTGACGCCCTATTCCGAAGTACATGCCTACATACGGTTTCTCTTTAGTGAGAAGCCTTAGGAAATCTTTCAATTACATCTTTATAGTGCTTCACAAATCCATATTTATGCCGCATACTAATAGTTCAAGCAACCACCGTGAACGTATAAACCGCAAGTTCGCCCGTTCACTGTAGTTAGGCTTCAGAGAGAAACTTCTGCTTCAATCATCAAGAATCTGTCTACATCGTGGAAGTCGTACAAGGCTAACGGTTGCTTTCCAGTTCAAAGAACGTAACTCGAAAGTTTGCTCATCGTTATGCTTGTCTTACAGCAGTGTTATATTCGCCACCGTTATCCCAAAACTAGCTCTACAAATCATGATGTTATATTTGAACAATCCAGGATGATTATGACAATGTAGCATTCAAATGTTGATAAACAACGGTGCAGCCAATATCCTCTTCATCTAGTTATTTCATTTTCGATGAATATTTTATTTATTTTATTATACACTATCGCTCATACGTTTAAGACTAAAGGTAGTCGGAACCAAATCAATATCATGGTAATTAACTATGGTTTTAATTTATTGTGTAATAATATGTTTAAGATTACAAAACCTATAAATACACCACTATCCGATATAAAGCGTAAGCATATAAAATCTCAGGCGATGCTTATGGTTAAACACACGTTATCGATTGATATGTGTTTTATAAACAAACCTCAAGGAGAGATCGGTACTTGTCTCAAGGTAATGTTAGTGTAACCTTGTGTAGCTGCTTGACACAAACAAATCTGTTCGTACGTAAACTTCTAATCAAATTCCAATACAATATTAGACGAAATTTTGGAATGACTTAAAAGAGGAATACTTGAGCGGATAAGACACATATGTATGCGATGTAGATAATTATTATTGACAGACTACAAAGACAGATAACCACGATTCCATTTTTATAATGTAATTGCTAACAAATATACATGTTTTTCCCGTTATAAATATGTTATTTTCCTTTTAATTAAATCTTAATACAAAGTTTTCAAATGGGTCCTAATCCTATAATTATAATAATAATAGTATATTTATTCTGTCCAACAGACGATCTGCATACATCCAATTACACAGGAAATATAAAAACATAACTTGACACCTGACACAACACAGTACTCTTACAATGGGGTGGTTTTTTATTTTTATTTTTCGATGTAGTCTCCTCGAAGATCAATACACTTTTTCAAACGGTGCTCCAGTCTCTTCAAGCCGTCGGAAAAGTAGGATGTTTCGAGGTCTGTAGTGGTGATGACCTCCTCATTTGAGGCAAATCTCTTCTCCTAGTGATTTTTTCAAGTTTGGCAATAGGAAAAGGTCGCTGAGGCTGGTGAATATGGAGGATGAGAGACTAATACGTAGCACAACTCATTCAATTTAGACACGACGATGCTGGATGAATAAGCCTGTGCATTGTCGTGGTGGAAAAGCACCTTGTCCGCTGCAAACGAGTTCGTTTCTCCTTTAATACTACATCGAATCAGGTCAATAAATCGCTGTAGTATTGCCCCGTGATCGTCCTTCCCTTCTGTCGATGAAAATCACACCTTGGGAATCCCAAAAAGCGGAAAAGTCCACTGCTTCGACTGTTTCTTGGTCTCCGGTATATAGTGATGGATCCAAGTTTCATCCACGGTTACGAAACGCATGAAGAAATCCCTTGGATTGCATTGGATCTTGGCCAGACACCCCTCCGAAACGGTCACCCAATTTCGTTTTTGCTCCGGTGTTAGCAAACGCGGTACCCATTGCGCCGAAAGCTTTTTCATGCCCAAAATTTCGTGTAGGATATGGCCAACTGAGATGCCTATTGTCTCTGCTAATCTCTTTCAGCTTCAATCGGCGATCGGTTAACACGACATCATGAATCTTGTCGACCATTTCATCGTTGGTGGCGGTTTTTGGGCGTCCAATCGTTCGTCACTTGTGCTTGTGCAGCCACTTTTGAACTCGCTCATCTAGAAGCTGATGGTCGAAAATGATGGAGTACATCGGCCATAAACCTCTAGCAATATATATTTCGAATTTTCGTGGCCGTTTCCCCAGCCATCCGGAAGTGTTTTGTCACTGCACGAAATTCGATTTTATCAATTTTTGCGGGACCGCCTGACTTGCTACACAAAACATTATTAAACAACAACTGTTGACAGCAGACGTCTGAAATGTTGACAGTTGCCATAAAAAAGGTTGCCATTGCCGACTAATGAATCCACTTCAACCTTCGTGCGCCATCTCTGGGTGATTCCGGAAAAATTTCAGGTCGCCTTCGTATAGTATTAAAGTGAGAGGAACTTCTACGTATCGGCGGATTAAATAGTAAATTGGTCCGAGCAAAGTATCAGTAGAAAGTATTAATTTGATGAGCTGAGTATTGGGGACAGTAAAATATAGACTATTTATAAGCGCTATAACATCAACACCATTATTCACCAGATTAAGCAGAAATTTCATGTCGGTTACTATACATCGTTGTTCAAAAGATTGAAATTCAATCAGATTTAAGTGGTATGATCGAAACCTCGTTGCGAATATACGCTGTGTTGCTTGAAGTATAAATATTTTAGAAAACATCTTTGAACTTTTTCAAGTTAATCGGAACGAGTTTTATAAAACGGTGACCAGATCAAGGAAGCGTACTCTAATTCAGAGGGCATTTAACAGAAAGACAGTCTTGTTGTAGAATGCATTAACGAGAAGTGCTTTGTATGGCGTTTAATGAAACCTAATGATTTTAGAAATGTTGAGATAGTATTCCTAATATGTTCGTTGAAAGTAAGTTTGTAATCGAATTTACCTTCAACTAACACATTAGGAATATTATCTCAACATCTGTAAAGTCATTAGGTTTCATTATACGCAATACAAAGCATTACTCATTAACACAAACACAACAACATTCATGAGCAGTAGTGTATCGAACGACCTTCTTTGACATTGTTGATGGAAATAAGAATTATTACGATTAGAAAAGTATATTTACTGATTTATCGTATCTCTATTTTTGTTTTAATAACCTGCCTCCCTAGTTATATAGAGATCAGTTTCAAGTGAGAGGCATCCTTGAAAGTTGTATATTTTCCATGACGGTAGCGCAAGCAATCATATTCAGTAACAGCTCTGTTACAGGCTTAAGTTATAAAATAACGTTAAACCAGTACCAAAGCCTTAAAAATGATTATTTGCACGACTTTTAAATTTTTAGAAATATCTCAGGAACTGCAACTTAAGTAGATAATTTTATAGTAGTTTCAAAGATAATTTATTTTCGGACAAAATATGCTCCCCTCCTTTTTTGAATAAATAAGAAAATGAAATTATAACAAAATGGCCGCACAGTATATCTTTTCGAAAATAATTACGTCACCCTTAGTACCACTATAAAATAATCTATGATGTTACAGTTTCCGAGATATTTACAAAAATTAAAAGTGTTGTTCTTATACCAAGCTACTCTTTCAATCCGTAGAATTTCATCGATATCTGAAATTTCAAATTGCCGGGTTTCCTTGTTGAAAAAATGTTAAAGGAAACAAAATGGTCTTAATAGTTTAAAGAGTTTTCACTTTTTAACGAATATCCTTAATATAAGACACATAAATAAATCCTCTATGGTACATATACAGATAAAACAAAGAATCTTTGGTTTTCCCTACCTATGGGATTTATTCACAGGAGGCGAATGAAGATGAAATTACTAATATTTATGTGTTATTTCCAACGAATGGCTTTTAAAATTGCACAAAAGGACCGGATATAGCATACCAATCAAATTGTTGGGACCATTTATGCATCAAGGTCAACGATACGTCAGCTTGGCAATGGTAACAAATTCAGCAGGTTACGTATCGATTTAGTTCTATGTTTCTTTTGTTGTAAATTATTGGAAATAATAATTTAACGTATATGAAAATATTTCTAATTTTGTTTAAAGAATTGTGATCTCTTTAGGTTTAAAATATCTTGAATAAGCCTTGCATTTTGTAATTGTCAATCGAACTGTTTTCAAACTTGTTTGGATGGATCGATTCTTTCAGAGAATTGTATCCAATATTTATTTATAACTGGTTTCAATAAATCCTAGACCTGATCCTAAAGATATTTTTATCTTACCTATGCGACCTGTATGCATATATGCAGTACAATTGGAGAATCTAGCACCCGGACAATGGAAGTAAAAAGAAAGTCACATTCCCCCTCCATACCCTAAAACCCGCTTCAATTTCATCTCTAGCAGAAGAAAGGTGACGGTGATAAAAACTGATATGCTCTGTCTTTCTTGATAGTCTGGGTACTTCATTCCCTAGCTGTACACGTTAACGACTTTTAGTTTGATCATATCTAATTATATAGCTGATAATATTTCGATACTAGTAGCAATTAGATTCTGAGAACAAAATGAGATATTTTCATTAACACTAGCTACTTAGCAACTTTACCTTGGATACAACGAATTTCTTATATGTCAGCGTTTTTATACTAGTCTAGAAAGCCTTTAGGTAGATTTTATGAAGACGTGACGAATCGGCAGAAATACGGTAACAACCTCAAGAAAGCGTTTGAATTACTTTGAATTACTACATATGTAACAATTGAAAGATCAATGCGATAATATTGGAGTAGTGTGCTATTATCATCATCATGTTCTCCTAAATTAGACGTAAGTTTCCACAAATAATACAAAGCCGACAGAAATGTAGAAAATATAACAAAAGAAACAACTAGCGATGATGAATAATTAAAACAATAGAAGCTTGAATAATAAAGTTAAGACGAGCCACAGTGCTTATTACCTGCGTACCTATAACATGATCTAAACTATATAATAGAAAATGATTCAGCCGTAGACATATTAGCTATAAATAAGAGTGATGCAAATGTGATCCGTCCGATTTTATCTACAGTTCCCAAAATGTGTGCAATGCATACATACAAATGTTTTTTTTTCTCTACAAGTCGATTTGTTTGACGAGTAGTTTCATTCATTCAAAAGTATCTGATGAGGTTGTCAAGCTCCCTGCGTGTATACATCTATGCACTGCCGCTCATAAATTTAAGACAACCTTTCAAAAATGGTAAAATGTTAAAAAATTAAATCGTTACAAGCACTGTAAATGAAAAATTTTTTTTCATTAACGTAGATAAATTCGTTCAAATTCAACTAAATTAAAAAAATGGAAGATATCGAGAAACAGGAAAAGATTTTCAACGTCCGAATCCGAAAAAGGCGGAGACCAACATACTATTTTAATTGAAATCTGTGCTGATATTAACAGAAGTCATAAAAATATTGCATTTAGTGTCGAAAACGACTATTCACTCAACAGCTGAAAGATATCGAGGAAACACAAATTTCTCAAGATAGTCTTAAATTTATGAGGGATATTGTGCAAAACACATTCTCTTGATATTCGGTGATTATTAAAAGTTCATTTGGTTTAAATAAAATGGGTACACTATGCCATTTCGAAATTTTACAATACCTTTGGAGTGCGCTGGGTTGAGGAACAAAATTATAGTAGTTACCAACTAAAAAATCAACCTCAAATGTAAACGTGGTTTTATACAATGAAACCTTGTATTTGCAAGACAAAATAATTCTAAATCCATTTCTTATTGTTGTAATCAAAACTGGTTTCCGACCAACGGACCGTCAGTAAAAATTTCCATTATATTAAAACCGGAACGAGACATAACCATATCAACGAGGTCAACGGCTTGTTCGTTAATAATGTGGGTTTTAATAGCTATTGTTGTACTTTCTAAACAGCGTTGTTATCCTCAACGTTGATACGCATACCCATATTACAGTTTCTAAATATGAAAATGAGTCATAAAGAAGCAATTAAACTAATTAACTACCTACTATTAACTATCTGAGCCTATACAGAACATAAGCAATTTGAAAATAAAAGAAATCGTGATAAAAAATGTTAACAAAATATTGGTCACATTAAGTTTATTATCACAGTGGTGCTGACATAGAAAGGTTGCAACACTGTTAATCTATAAATACGAGACAGGGAATCAGCACCTCACCTTCACTTAACCTCAGTTATGAGATTGTTTTTGTTCAAATCTTGTCGATTTCATTCTGGTCAAAACAAGAATTATCCAAGTATTTTCATATATCTATGAGGCAAATTAATTAATCAAGAGAATTGGGTAAGTCAAATTAGTTTCTGTACAGGCTGTCCTAAAACTTGAGAAAGTTAGTTTAATAGATTAATACTTGCTAAATAAAAAAAAAACATTTTGAAGAACATATTCAGATAAGCTCCTATAATAGCTACAAATTGCAAAATTTTGTTCAGGTTATTGTAAAACTTTCAAGAGATTGGTTGAGCTAAGTTAAAACCTGTGATTGGATAGTCATTCTATGCACGCAAAAACTTTATATTCTAGTAATTTAGTATAAAAATTATGTAGATACATTTTATAAAAATACTTTTATTTGGGGAGTACTATCATCAATTAGAATAACTATCTAGTTCCGAGGCTCATTCTAATTGATCTAATTTAGACGTATGGATATATTTCATGTTTCAGAAACCTAGATTATATCCCAAATTCAACGAAGAGGTCAGCTATTATTAACAGAGGAAAATAAACTAGACAGATAATGTTTACAAGAAATCTATTAAACAAATAATCTTGTCTCAATAACTTGAAATTTTTTATTGACAAAACAATACATTATAATAAAATACATACTGTTATAATGCTTCTTCAAAGTAACCCCCTTTTGTTTTAATATTTGCCTGACAGATACTCGGCATTCTTGGATCTAACCGTCCAAATACGATTCGTCGATAACATCACACACTTCCTGCAGGGCATTCCACAATAATGCTTTGTCAGTTGAAGATTCTTTCCGGACCTCATGTTGCAAGCGATCCCACAAGAACTGGGTGGGGTTGGAATCAGGACTCTGTGGCGGCCACTCCATTAAGGATAGAACTCTTTCAGAAGATTTATGTTGAAAATAAGCTTTAACTACCTTTGCAATATGTTTTCTTGCAAATAAATGAATCCCTCTCCAATTAATTCACATCCAGTTAGTACCGCTTCGTTTTCGTTGACATTGTTTCATCTATTTCAACTAATTTTCCAATCCTTCCGCCTACAAAGCAACCCCATACCATGAAGGTACCTCCTCCATGTTTCACTATTTTTGAAATGTAGTGGTCTAACATTCTTTTTCCAGAGCGGTGACGAACAAACGTTTAATACCGAATAATTCAAATTCCGATTCGTTCGTCCCTAACTCATTCTCCCAATTATTTACACTACTGTTTGCATGAGCTTTTGCCCAATTTAGCCTTTTCCGTTTGTGTACAGAACTTAGTAAAATGCCAGGTGGGCATCTAGTGGATCACAACACGAAAGAAGGGGCAGATCAATAGTAGAAGGACTCGGAACTAGCAGAGGAGTTATAGCTTGTGGGACTTGAAAATAACGTATTTCAGGCTACGAAAATCTTCGATAAAGGTGCAATAATTCATATTTTTGTAGGTACTTAGGCAATATTTAAGACTCCCTAAGCCTATACGTTTGAATCTGATCTGGTATGCATAATGTAATTTGGAGGCCAAAATCATATCACACTACGGCAGATTCCAAGCTACCAAGAGATGGAGGGAATGATGAACTGGCGAAAGAAAAAAACTCGAAAATCAAAAAATAAAGAAATATCACGAGGCTACATACTGGTAAAACATGTCTGCAAATGCATTCGTTTTACCTTCACCATGTACAACAGACACTGCTTTCTTGCACCAAAAGAAACCTCAGACTGCTGGTAAGAATACTGGCAAGACGCGTGGCACTGAAATATTTATACGAACTTGAGAAAACTGAAGACCTATACCAGGAACATCTTAAAACAGCGGAATAAATATTATATACACGTGTTGTTACCAACCACCCATAGCTCACATTTTAAAAAAAGGGAAGCTAACACCTTCTAAACTAAAGATCAAGGATCTCAGGTATTTACTACAGTTTATCAAAATAATTATGGACGACATTTTCTAATATTTACACTTATACAGCAACAATCGCTTGGTGTAAGATAAAACATTTATTGAGTATTTTTTACAACTTTAACGAGTCTAAATCCGCACCTGATTCACAATCTAAGTATTACATCGTACAAGTGACACGTCAGTCTTCCTTGTTTCAAAGAAATGTAGCTCAGTCTTTCGTTATAGGAAGTTTCTTTTTCAAGGACAACGAAGCTAGTCCATTATACATTGAGGTTATTGAAAGTAATTGAATATAAAACAATTATCTACTATTTTTTTTTCTAGAAATTGTGGTATATTACCCTCGGATTATATGAAGCACAAACATTGATTATTTTGTTCAATAATTATTTAATGAAATAGTGAACTGTGCTGAATTATAAATATGTAGTTTGCAATCGATAAAGGAGGCGATTTAAGAAGACGGACGTGCTTTATTATAAGAGTTCGATGGGGAAGTTGGGGAGGAGGGAAGGGGGGGCACTCCCATGATTACAACAATCATCGAAGAATCTTCTACTCAGAACTATTCCCTTTTCAACGTATCAATCTTTTTAATAAGCCTGCAGAAACGCAGCCACTCATTGGCGAAATATTTCGAAAGCGGTCGGACATACCCGAAGTCGGGATTCATACCTGTATGTTAGTGTGTATGAATACCGAATTAGATTTGGTGATGGCGAATCGACGGAGTTGTTTGCGATGACAATGTTAGCTCTAAAATACATTTGTTTCCCTGGATTCCAGACAAGGAAGCATAAAATTAATTTGACTCAACAATTTAAAGGCGTCAAGGCCATTGTTAAGTAAATTACATTACATTGCATGTCATTTTATAGCTGAATTTATTAAAAACAATTATCCAAAAGTAGATCAATTTATACTAGGTTCTACCAAAATAGCTTTAACTAAATCTTCAAAACGCATTCGTGAGTTTAAGTATGCTTGTCCGGACTCAGTCACCACAGCCGGTATTGACAAGATGGGGAAAGTGGCTTAAAGCTGTTTTATACTATGAGATATTATTATACATTATTAAACCTTGTATTATAAATCTAAATCCCCAAGAAGCCTAAGCAATGTTAGTAAGTCAGCGACTTGTTTCAGATACCGAAATACATACTCAAATAAAACAAATTTCCGAAAATTATTCAATTCTTTTAGATACCACTTCCAAGTTAGAGAACACCAAGCTGTTATTGAATTTGTAAACCCGTTTCCATCCATATTGAAATTTTGTTCAACTATTCTTGATAACTGAGGTGATTCATTCTCGAGTACGCTTGGGGGACTTGCGCCTTCATACTTACTATAAATGCATTCACCTCTGGATAATATTGTCGAATAGTTTCTGCCGCGAGATGTAACGCGTCAATTTTGCACGTAACATACAACGAATTACTACATCGAACAGCCTACTCAACGCATGTTTATATCCTCAGTAATGAACATTAATATTTGGTTTGTTAAAAGTTGAAATTTTTCCATTGTATCCCAACACCAGCTTCATATTTGCTTCCCCAATACAATTTTCTGATCTTTTATTGCTTAATAACAATGATCAAGTTAAAAGTGTCCGCCTACTATAACATGAACAATAGAATTTTTTTATATCTGTTTTCTCGTTCACGTATAGCTACAGGTGTTTACTTTCCAACTCCGATTTAATCCTCTTTTAATTCCTTTGTGCGCAGATGAACGCCTGCAACGTACTCTGACCTGGCAGAAATGGGCATGTGTTATTCCTCGCGGTGACTAATGTTTATACAGATCTACAAATTGCTGAGTGCTGTTTCACATTTGAAAGGTGCTTCTTAATATTCGGTAACGCTGATTTTAAAAATGATTTCCATTTTTCTCTAACACATCATCGTCCTTGGTATCTGTTTACCATTTCTGGCATATTTTGGCGTAACCTCTCTCTTTGCTTCTCACTGACTGTCTTCGGTTCTCAGCAAATACGACGCTGTACATTTGAACCGTACAGCGTCTTTATCTTTGGTGTTAAAAATATAAAGCATAATTTGAGACCCACGTTGCATTCCGAAGTTGTGAATCTCTATAACACGTCATTCAGAATTTTCACATACTCGGAATGTTTATTGCTTCCTAAAAAAATTTAATAACTTCTTTAAATGCATTCCTAGCATCTATTTCTGTAGGAGTTATAGTAGTTTCAAATTGACTGCCTTTAACTGTACCTCCGACTTGCGGACTTATAAAAACTACTTCTTTTGTTTTCACTTTAGAAAGAGCAAGAAATTTTTGCCAAGTGGTTTTACGAATCGTTTCGTTACACCAAGTTTTATATGAAGAAATAGTAAAGGAATTTTGATATGATCCTATAAGCTACCTCTGGTGTTACACTTTTATCTTTGTTTCTCTTGCCCTACTATCCCAGTCGCACAAAAAATATGGAAATTTTGTAAATCCCTATTGCTGGCCTAATCTCTACACATGAACCCGCTGATGTTCAGCATATTTAATTTTCTCCAAAACATACTTCAACTTTTCAGTTCTGCTTCAGTTACATTGAATATGCTACTGAAGGTGAAGAAAGTGCATTGCCATTATGTAGCAGTAATATAGTTAATTGCTTCATTGCACTTTCTGATCCCAGGTTCCTTTGTATCATATGATTGTAGTTTGTGTTAATTTGAAATTTACAGTTGCTAAGCGAATTTTTATCTGAGTTGTTTGTGTTATAATGGTGAAAACTAAAGAGTTGTCCGTACAGATGCGTGCTTTAACTTTCTGTTATCACAGAACGGGTAAAAGCAAATTTCACGCGAGTATTAGTAAGCAAATACTAAACTACAACATAAATAAATTTGCAAGTAGTTGTAGTTTTTCCAACAAAAAAAGTGGACGGCTGAGAAAAAAATCGTAAGTATTAGCAATGGAAATCGACGAAAAACCGCGCCAGAAATCGTAGGAAACCAATTAGTATGACTGCAGTGAAATGGCGCTTAGGTAAAACCGGACTTCGTGGAAGAGTAACGGTAAGAAAGCCCTTATTAAGGAAACAAAACAAGCGGAAGCGATATGAGTGGGCAGAAGCATATTAGACTATGGAAGACTGGAAAAAGGTGTTGTGGAATGGAGTGACTAATCGAAGTTCGAAGACATGTATTCCTTCGAAAGTCGGCAGAAGAACGAGTGCCGGACCAGTGCATTGTACCGACCGTCAAATGCGGAGGAGAGTCGGTGATGGTTTGCCAGGGATTGAGTGAAAATTAACGGAGTTCTGCGAAAAGAAGGGGAAGAAATATATTAAAAAATAATTTGATGTCATCGGGATTGCGACTAGTCGGTGAAAATATTTCAGCATGAATATGACCCGAAACATACAGCTAAGACATGTCGCGATTACTTCCAAGAAAAACAAGAGGAAGGCAGCTTTATAGTTATGAAATAGCTCCCCCAAACTTCCGACCTCAGCCCCGTAGAATTATTATGGAATTCATTGGATCGAAAGGTAAAACAAGCCACTCCAACATTTGCTACCGTCCTGTGGAGCTTTCTCCAGGAAGAACGGAACATGCTTTCAGGAGAAACTTAATTAATTGGTAGAATGCCTAATTATCCACCAGCAGTTAGAAAAGAAATATAGGAGACTATATTCTTATTCAGTCTATATTCAGTCTTTGTGAGTGTTAGCCCCCTGGAAACGTCCGCACAACATAGCAACGACTTTCGTATACCAATGCGGCTGGGAAGGTTCGCTTCTTCTAAGCGACGTTTCACTGTGGTAACTGATATATCTAGCTCGATTCAGTTCCGCCGTGGTTTCAGAAGTCGGTTATCGGCTATTTCTCTAACTAAGCAATTTTATGCGTCCATTGTCGCCCTTGGATGTTGCTCGAGGACGTCCTGGACGATTTTTGCTAGCAAATGTACCGGTTTGTTGGAAGCGGCAAACAGTTGAATTTACTGTGGATTTTGTTTACATTCGCCCCCCACAAGTCGCCCGGATATATTCCGTACAGGATATTCTTCTTGATGTAGCGTTAATATTACTGATTATCTTTCAGCACTAAACGGTTTTCCGCGAGGCATTTTTACACAGGAATTAAATTACTAGCGCAAAAAAATAGCAATGTTAAACTAAACTCACTGTAACACTAATGTAATTTATGCATACTTTATAGGGTAAATACCATCTTAGCAGGAATTCATTCTCTCAATTCTTAGAATTCGAGTTTCATTTATAGTGTCATAAAATTTCTACCCGCATGTTACTTAAAATATCTATACCTCTTATCATTTATGCTGTACTTAATTATGTCATGATTTTGGAAAGTAATATTCCAGTTTTGTTATTTATCAACTTAGTTCTTTAATTAGTAAATTCTATACATGCTTATAGAAAGCACTTATTTTTAAAATATTTTGTTAAAATTTAAAGTGTCCATTCCATTATGAACGGTGGTGTATGTATATTTGTATTTGTACGGCTATAGGCAAATGTAAATATTAACTAGGTACCAGTAAATCATAATATCCACGACTCAAATGCGATTTTATTTTGAAATTAAAAAAAACATAAGTGGCCAAATACTTATGGACGGTAGTGTATATATCTGCTGTATCTTGAATAATGAAGAAACCACCCAGATTATAAAATGATTTTCTTACTAAAATGTGAGCTTACAGCTTACTGGCGACTGTTTAAAATGGAAGTTAAGAAATACATTGCTATGAGGATTGCATATACATTTTGTGCTGCAGTAATAATAAGAATGGTAAGTGTTACAATGTAGAACATATTTCGTAAGTTGACTGCTTATGCTCTACGCTACAAGGTTACTGCAATGATGACAATCCGTGTAGAAAAGTTGAAAACAAAGGAATTGTTTACACCATGCACAACGAACAAACACTGGCCTGCCACAACATGTGGTGTACTTTGTGTATACTTCGAGACGAAGAATCTTATAGGATTTTTAAAATGTGGTGACCGTTTGGTGATGTATCTGCTTTTGTACCAGGCGTATTTAAACAGAGTGATGGCAATTAATTATGAGTTAAAAATTACAACTAAAAGTATTTTCCGAAGAATTATGAAAAAGTGCTAAACTGAAATCACAAATAGTACATTAATTACAAGAGTAGTGTAGTTTTAAGTTATATATTTATTATCATGCAAAATCCTAAAAAGGGAAACCATATGAGTTTATCACTTAGTAAACTAGCAACAGGGTACCTTTCCAAAATTTAAAGTTAAATGTGCTATTGTCACAGAAGTTATACTTTTATTCAGTATATAATAAAGCCAAGCATAATTGTGATTTATTTTTAAGTTTATCATAATGGAATACAAGTTGCTATAAAAACTGTTCCGCTATATGCTTTTACACGTATTCAATCTAATCAGGCCAAGTATGTATCCTTAACATGTGCTGCTATGAAACTATTATGTTAAGGTGTACATGTTATGTTACGTACCAACATATTTCAGAAATATGTACTCCATTACGTACCATGTTGATTTAACAGACCTGTTATGATTTGTATGTTAAAATTACGTTCAACATAAATATCCGAACACTGTCTGTAGATTTGCTGTTGAAGATAACAAATATGTTAGCAGTAAAATATGGCGTAGGAAAGTTATCAGCTGATTAGTCCTTTACTTCCAATCAATTAGGACATTCCAATAATTCACTGATTTGTTTATTCCCAAAAATGGACGCATTAGCAAATTTATTTATTTTAAATGAAATTGGGGAAGTAGATCAGAGGTTTGTTGATTCATTTCGGCGACGATCTCTGCCGCTGTCAGTCATTCCATCTTGGATTTGGTTTAAGACTCACCGAATGCTATCTCCAATCATACAGAATACGATTCTAAAACCAAAATTGGCACAAGAGGGTTATCTAGACGGTATTCGTTTCTGAAGATTTGAAACCATGTGAAAAGTGTAGTAACTATTGCCAAATCCTTCTCTAATTTTATAATATTAAGTATTACGCCATGATGGATAATTTTCCTACAATCTAGTCGTCAAAATATTCAGTTGTATACGCATTTTGGCATATTTCAGATGACTTCGATTTTTCGCAAAACACGTAAGGGGTTGAAGATTTTCCAAAATTTGAGTCGGCGGATACTTGTTGGAAATCCACATTGAACAATGGTCGGAGAAGTAAAACTCAATTTTACAAAATTTCCAATATATGTATTTATCACAATATTATTATGACATGTTTCGGTATCACGGTAGCTTCATCAGAATATCTGATGAAGCAGCAGATCTATGATAAAATTGAATAAATATTTGTATTACTTTTTTTGATGATTTTGGTAAACGTTTCCGTTCTAAGTACATTTGTCTTGTATTAAAACTACAATATCACTAAATAAATTTGTACGTAGACACACGTGTAATTATAAAACATAACCACAACCACGTTTAATAACAAGAAAATAATGAAAATAAAATTTGAGTCGAAAATAGTCGAACACTCGGATATTATACGAAGAGCGCATTGTACCTTTTCTTTTATATCAACTAAAATATGTATAAAGCTATTCTTTACGGATCATATAGAAATGCTCACAAAAATTCGTTCCTACTATTCTAACAAGGATGATAAAATTTACAGTTTTAAGTTTTTACAAGGATACAAACTATTAAAAAATCACAAAGTTGTTATGAACATCGTTATAATTCAACATGTTTGAAAATAACATGCCATGTTATTCCTGTATACTAGAAAGGATACATACTTGGCCTGAATTTCGTTCACGCGCTGGATTCATGATCGCTATGAGATATTCAAATACTCACACAAATTCAATAAGGATGCACAGGTGTTTGCAGCGTTAATCTGCAGTTCAATTTGTTTTAAGTTTATCCGCTAAGATTTTCACATGTAGACTACATGATTGCTATTTTACTTAAATTTAATCCAGGTTAAGTATTTCGATGTTATCACTTTGTTTTATTAATAATCTTTTTCCATTTGAAGAACATTTATATATTAATTAGATAAGAGATAATTAATCTGCGTCAGAGATGTCTGCATTTTGTTTATAGAAGACAGTATTTACGAAAAAAACCGGCATGTCCAAGCAAAGCGCATAATTTCTTTTTGCATTAATTTGTTGCTTCGAAAACAACGATAACGTTGGTCATTAGTAATATAATGATAATGTCGAGTGAATAACATTATTTCTTTGCATAATATGGTAGGGTTATTTAGAATACCTGCAGTTACTGTTAGTGGAATTGCGTTTATAGTGAATATCATTCACTTTCACTTGTTAATGAGAACATACAACTTCTCTGAGAACAAATCATACAACTTCCCTGAAAACAAATACAACATTCCAAATTGTCAAGAACAAGAACTGCACGATATTTTATGTGAGTTGATATGATAACTAATAGCATGGTCAATATAACTTTTGAAAGGGACACTGACATTACACTGGAATTCTCAATCACACATCATAAAACATTGATGAATTTCAATCATCCACACTTGAAGAGCAGAAAGAGTTTATTTATAAAAAAGAAACATCGTATCTCGATGGAATTACACAAATTTTAGACTTTAGACAACTTTAGACTACAAACAAATTGCTATTGAATATAGATTACATTGAGCAAACAAATGTTTTTGCTCAGAAGGTGACGGTTGTGCAACTCTATTAGTCCCAAATTGATAATTGAATCAGCAATTTAATCAATTTTGTAAAGAAAATATTCTCATTTAACTTACAGTTCGATTGCTATTTAAATAAAAAGCGTAAGACATTTTAATTATATTATATTTTGTGACAATTAGAGAATAAACAGGCACCCGTAAGAGTATTCTGTGACCTAAGAAAAGCTAGGAATTAGAGGTATGACACTCGACTCGTATCTCGTCAAGATGGTGCAATTCGTTCAGATTTCCTCGCTTAAAGACTGTAAAAAAAAACAAATTTCTATTCTACCACCGGATACCATTGGTCTTCCGCAAAGAGCCGTTTTGTCGCCGATTTTATTCACGCTGTTTATTAGCAATATCGTGACCTTTCTGAATGTTCTGTACCGACGACACCAACATTATTATCAGTAGTAGTATGGAAAATATCGAAGATAAAATCAACTCAATGTTAGATTTTAATGCATGGTTTTCAATGGATACATTGTTTTTAAACAAGATTAAAACATCAAGTGTATCGCATACTTTACCAAGTCTTCGCCTTACAATTGGAAATAGCACGATAGACCAAGCAACATCGATCAAGAATCTAGAGATAACCTTTTCGCAAGATCCGAAATGGAATAAATTAATTCACCGATATCTAAATCAATCTTTAAACTAAGACATTTGAGAGCCATAGTTAATTATGAGGTTATAAGTTTGATATACATATCAGACATTGAATCGCGTTTAAGCTATGGGATAATTGTATGCAGCTGTAGCAGTTCCGTACAAAAAAACACTTTTGTGCCTAAACGGAGCTATGAGCGTGTAATAGCGGTGATTTCGCAGCAAACGTCTGTCGAATATACTCTAAGAAATTTAAGCTAATAACATCTATAGCAATTAGAGACCGTACTATATGTTCATATAAATAAGTACAACCCAAGATCTTAGAGCAACCCGAATGATCACTATAACATACGAAACCTAGATATCCATCTCCCTAATCACAGGCTTACATTAACTACAAATAGTTTAATATGCATGAATATTAGCATGTACAATAGTATTATTCTCTCTGAAATAAAAGAAAAACCGCATTAGCCGTTTCAAACATTTTTCTAGAGTATCCTTTAAGTAGACCATATTATGATTTAAATTAAACACGTTCATAATAAAACACGTAAATTAATACTAAATTTGTAGGTATTGACAAAAATATACTGAATACACTGAATCACGAGTTGACTCGCTTACTGATGAATTGAAGCTCACTATTTACTGTTAATAAGTGAATGCGAGTTAACTTGCTCCGGACAAGGTTGAACTCTATATCTCTTATGATGTTGTATGGATGGAATTATATGTTCTTTTCAATGAGAAATTGCAGAACTTGGTCAAAAACAACCTCGGTTTGTCTTAATGGCAATTATAGAATTACCTGAATTCCCTTACATTAAGTAACATTATAGATAATTACCGATGATGTCATGGTCATAGTTAGAAAGCCCAGCAATAACACCCTAGAAATAGTTTACTAGTAATAAATAGGAAGTTAGATAAGTGGGGACATTGCTGGAATTTTTTTGAAATTTATACCTACTTAATCATATACTAATTGTACAAATATTTGATGACAGTAGAATATTTAATTACAATAATAATAGATACATTAAAATATATGAATGTGAAATATGATAAACAACTTCGGTTGCGTCGGAACAGATGTCTATATTCACCTTTGGACTCACGAATAATAAATGTTATTATTAATTGATATAAATAATCACATAGATTTTGTGTATACAAAAACACAATTAACGTATAAAAGAAACGTTGAAAAGCATTTAGACAAAAAGACAGTAGTTGACAAACATGAACCTGTCATGTCAAGGGATGTGAAGACATGGATTTTTATTATTATATTATATAACATTAGTTTTCAGAATAGGTGGTGCAAAGGTTGAATAAAATCCACATCAAAAAAAAGAGGCACGTGAATACCAAATTACTGCAGCTGGATAAAGCCATTTGCTTAATCGGCTGAAACTTCTCTGATAATTTTCTTATAATGCTTAAGCAAAAAATGGTCGTCAACTCCTCTGGGCAGGTATTGAACATTAAGTTTGTGTGAAAACGATTTAAGTCATATGTGGGCAACAACCGGCCCGCGAGACATTTTGAAAACAACCAATTAAAAGAAAATATTACACTACTTACTCATACTCACTCCAAATGAGAAAGATCGAGTGATCTTATTTTAATAAATTGCATTATAATAACATTGTCGTATTATTTCATGTCGGATATCTACATGTCAAAGGTTGCCCATACTTGATTTAAGTAAAGGGCGCCGAACTTGTTCCAACGTAAGCTGATGACAAGTATATTAAGGGAACTATATAGTTTACGCACATTCCAGACAACTCAAGAGAGACAAATACTCTAATATATCTATGGCACTAAATTGCCTGTAATTTTGCACAACGAAAACAAACTTCTTATAACAAATTAAGGAGAATTCTTGAATATGTAGAAGAAAGCTTAAGCAGCTATTAAATATACCACCAAGATCGCCAACCGAAAACGATTAAACCCTGTAAAGTAAAAGAGAATAGCACGTTCGGAGCGGTCGCAATCGATTCTACTGAAGTTTCTCTATCTAGAACGGTCAAACGTAGAACGATGTTATTTAGAGCCATATTTTTTCGTTGAAGTTTGATCGGTAATATCTCGAAAACGGCAAGAGATACCGATGTTTGCTAACAAAATTCTTGTTCAGCGGGTCAAAAGCCAGACGATAAGATGGTCAGATCGGTCATCTTCGAACTTCGCCAATTTGCCGATATTTCGTGGACAAAAATTCGTCTTTCAGCTATGCGTAGTCTTAAAAGCACCGTACTATGCGAATTTATAGGATTAAGAGACAATGATGTGCTGGCACTTATCGACGTTTAACCTTAATTTGTTGGTCAAACACCAATAGGTTATGTTGTGTACCTACCTATAATTTTAAATGAAGTTCAATTATGTCTTTGTTTCATTTTCGAATAGTAACTTGTATACGTACATTTGATATTGTTATTCCTAGTAATCAGGCTGTTTGTAAACGTCTGATCATATATTTGTCTGTACTTTCATCTTAGCTATTCATTGTTCGCGCTTGTATTTATTTTGTTATCTAAAATTGTATGCAATTGCGGTTCCTTCCTAACGCCCAGTCTGATAGTGAGATTGACAATTTTCACATGATATATTAGTTTAAGACTTTCATTGTTATGCAATTGATATAAATACTAAAGTATCTTTCCTTCATTGGTTCAGTAGATCAGTTCAGAGCAGTTCAGTTCAAATCAGTTCAGTAGTTGAGTTCAGTTCAGCCTGAACCGAGTAGAGGATGTAAAATGGCCCACTCTAGGCCATATATTATTTATACCATATTGTAACCCATCGTTAAACTAGACTTGAGTTTTTTCTTCATCTTTGAAGACCCACAACTGTTATAAAGTCAATATTCTGAAGAATTACAATACGTTTCACTAATAATTTCGTTAGTTTTACTAATAGTACTGTAAAAACTAGAAGTAGTAATAAAAATTTATATTTACAGCAATCAGAAGAGATTAAGCCAGTCTGCAAATCCATATCAAATTTAACAAAATGTTAAATATGAACTACTTTCTATTGCATAATAAACGTATTGCAAATATTAATATATTTTTGTTTTAGACAACAAAAACTCGTGTAAAATTAAGATCTCTAGGAATATAACAAAATTTTAAAAATTGCAGGAAGGATAGGGTGAATGCAGAAATTATTAAGAGATTCAGAAATAAAAATTGCCTTTACCTTAAAGCAGATAAAGGGAAAAAATAGTCATTTTGGACAAACCGAATTGTTACAATCGCGTCAACACTATGTTCAGGTCAGGACCGTTCAAAGAATAAAGGAAAAACGCACTGCCTTCGATGATTAAAATTACTAAAGATACTGGCCCAACTTAATCAATAATAACCCGAAATTTAAAATGACACATCCAAACTCCACCATTTCAAAAATGTATTGCCTACCTAAAAGGAAACCAAGAATCCAGTATTGATTCCCCAACATATAAATTGTCTAAACGGCTAGTGAATGAATACAAGAATTTGCTCCACAAAGTAGATAGCCCAAGTGTAGAAAATTCTTTAGATTTTCTAAATAAGATTGAAAAGGTTGAACTAACAGATGTTCAACGTTTGTTCACTTTTCCCAACCGTACCAATTCCAGAAACTATGGAGTATTTAGTCGAGTTTTTGAAATTAAATAACGTGGATGACGTGAATACCGCAGAATATAAAAGAATAACAAAATTGTGTATGTCCCAAAATTATTTATAAATAGACGAAAGATTGTTCCAACAGGTGGAAGGCATAGCGATGAATAATCCATTATCTCCTTTCATTGCGAACCTTTTCGTGAGCAAATTTAAAGTATTTCCCGAGAATCGCGGTCATTGATACCAATAAAGGGAACATACAAGATTTCCTAGCGGAATTCAAAATTTACTGCGATCAAGTTTACTATATAACAAGAAGTGAACAATCGGCTACCGCTTCTAGATAGCTTAGTCATACGCAATAGATATTTACAGAAAAGAAACTAATTCCAATAGATTCATTATGGCTGATTCGTACCATCGCGAACAACAAAAAATTAGTTTCCTGTTTAACGGACTCGTTAGATTTCCATTAAATAAGAGCACGTACGGAAAAGAACTAAAATATATCAAAGATGTAGCGAGGTATAATAGTTTCTCTTCTATGGATGTTAATCGTATTTTAAGGAAAGTCCAATACAAACAATAGAAATTCCATATTGACATCAACAAACACCAGTAATAAAAATTTATAACTTTACCTTTCCACCCAGCAGCAAAAGGATTAAGTAAAATTTTTCGCCAACGTAATATGAACGTATCTTTTGTATCAAAAAAAAACAGCTTAAAGAACCTCTTAAGGAATCCCAAAAATAAGCCGGATATGATGGAATTTACCAAATCGCATGCAATGACTGTGATAAAGTATACATTTGACAAACAAACAAGTATCGAAACGAGGTTCAAAGAACATATTAGGCACTATTATTTCGACAAATCAGAACTATCTAGCGTAGCAGAGCATATGGTAGAATCCGAACATAATAGGAAATTAAAACATTTTAATCTACTTAAAAATGTAAATTCGTGTAGAGAATTACAGGCGTAGGAAACGATATTTATGAAAAAGATCAGAAACTTGCTCAATAAAGAACTACCCCCAATTGCACACTAGAGTCTACTTGATTTATTAGCATAATGCCTTGTTAAAGATACGGTTCGTTTCCGTTCCTTCCTTTCCTGAAAAGATACAAGATATCCAGGATCACCCATTAGGTTGTAAAAAGTTACGTATTTTAAGATTTTTTCGAGCCTGCTTAGGAGATTTTGCATGGGCGATACATTTTTAGATTCAGTAGGTAACACGGTTGATAATGGTAGTCCGCGTGCTCCTGAAATATTGCCTTCCGAATAATTATTAATTTGCATGGAGTGGAGTTGATACATGTGAATTTTGTTTTAGAATTTACTGAAATTAGACGCATTATTCATTTCCTTACGATTTCAATGATTTGATAAAAAGATAATAGTTCGATTGAGGTCTACTGTGACGTAATTGAAGGCAATGCATTCTGATTGGTTAGCGCGCGAACACTGTAGCCGTGTTCAGACGCTTGAAAATGCTGCTAATTAATCTTAACCTTGATCTAAATCCAATAGATTACTACTACACAGTAATTGGTGAATTTAATTTTATAGAAATCACGTTCAACTAAGCTGGCAACTAGACAACAATAAACTATATTTCCATTCTTTTTTTGTTCTTTGAAACATTCGACCGCACCATCTGTTTTTTTTATATTCTGTTTACACATAGACCCTTCGGGCCAAGTTGAGCTAGAGGTTTCCGACTCTGATGCTTGCTTATGTTCTGCTCCTCTGCCTCACTTAATCAAGCTAGCTAGTACCCGGTCTGGAAACGTTGACCCGAAACGCGCATGTTTTCTACTTGGCTCGTAATTCGAATGGTGTGGCAGCGGAGTGACGCAGCACGAAAACACGAAGCCTTGTGTGCAAGCGCTTGGCCTCGTCATCCATCCAGATTACGAAGCTTACCAGAAATAACTAACAGCGTTTCCCATTTAGATGTCTGTAGGTAGAACGGGCGAAGGTTTGACGGAGGTTTTATCAATACGAAGCCTGGCACTGTGTATAGAAACGTATTGGAGAGGTACCAAAAGTTAGTACGAGGTAAATTTGTTGAAAATGCCCAAGGTTGTGGCTTTTATTTAAGACGGGTGCATTATTATAGCAACGTAGTAAACAGAAGCGCTTGTAAATGATTTTGGGGTAATAAAGAATTGTTAAAAATATTTTAGGGAAGGTTGAGAATTTCTATATGCTTATAACAGAGTACCGGCAACGGGCATATTCACAATTCCATGAAACTTTATAGACTGGAAGGGTTTCTTTTTCAGCGCAAACGCCCGATTTAGGGCTACAGCCCACTCCAAAGTTTGTGTGATTTTTTTAATTTATAAACATATCTCCGAAATTATAACAGATATTAAAAAACATAATTTGCAGTAGCTTATGTGGTCCCAAGGATGATGTAACCCATCTTCGCAGAAAGCCAATAATGGGGGACGGAATACCCTTCACCCCCATTTATTTAATTATTTCACTTCTTATTTCTCGAAATAAGAAAATAATGAAAGAGAGGGAGGGATTAAAAATGGAATTAAGTCACTTATGAGTAATAACAGAAACAATAAGTTTTCATAGAAACGCATGTATAATCCAATCCATATCAAGATTAGAAATAGGATTAATTGTAAGTCACGTCGACATTAGATATATAAGTAAGGCGATCGCTTCAAACAATCTACTGCTTTTGGTGTTGTATAAAATTGTTGTTAGAATGGCAGTAATTAATATAGCAGTGCATTGAACATGTTACTTGATATCAACTGTATAAAATATCTTTCTCTATTCTTTAATACTACTTTCTTGAGAAAGCATATCTTTTACTGATTTATTTCTCATTTTACGGGATTTAATGTAGTATAAATGCAACTAACATGCTTGTAATAATAACTCTTCGAAAAACAATAGAACAGGGTTAACGAAACATTATAATCCTTGTGAATGCTTAAATACGCAACATACTGTAATGCAATCTCATTAATTGTATCATATATTATACTAACGAACAGTATTACTATACATATAGTAAAAATTAAGCTATATGTTTATTACAATAATGGTAGTATGTGTAAAAGTGTTCAAAACACATATTTTGCTTGCATCACGAACAGCATACAATTCGGGTTTATTACATAGACTACACAAAGGTGTAAATCCTGCATCTTTGACAAAACAAAACTCTAGGAGATTTTTAAAGGACCCACGTCTTTCATTCACGTAGTACATATGAGCACTTCAATACTTCGAAAAATCTTGTAGAAGCAAACTATATTTTGCAAGGCATCATAAAACTTGAAACGTCACAAATAACATGTTTAACACATTAGCTATATTAATTACGGCCACTGTACCAACAATTTTACAGAGCACCTAAAACAATACATCATTTGAAACGATCGTCTTACTTTCTAATCTTTCTCTCTCTTATTATTTGATGTATATGAAATAGACAAGCTTATTTATTTTAAATATTTATTATATATTTTTTTAATTATTATTCCTATTAATTCTCTACATTTGTTGTACACTGCGACTTTTTGTTGAGAAATAACAAAAAGGAAAGTTATTAAAAAAAATAGGGAGTGGGGGTACTTCATTCCCCATTGTTGGTTTTCTGCGAAGATGAGTTACGTCATCCGTGAGATCATGTAATCCACTGCAAATTTTATTAAAATAGTTTTTTAATATCTGTTATAATTTCAGAGATATAGATATATAGATATATATGTTGTCCTAAATCGGATGTTTTCGCCAAAAACAAGTTGCGCAGTGCTTCTAAAAACCTACCCCTTCAGTATGCAAAGTTTCATGGAATTCTAAATGTGTCCGTTGTCGGTGTGTCATTGTTGGTTAATAACATTACTCCCAATGTTATTTTTGGTTTTAGAATCCAGTGGCCCTTACCGCCAACAAAACGAAACCTATAGATAGTCACAGTGAAAATCGCCTATTTATTATTGGAACTTAATTTATTGTAAAATCTGGTTTAATTAATTTCATATTAATATGTGTAATGTATCATTTTATAAAATAGCTTATATATTACATAAAAATAGGAACATATAATTTTTTTTATTCGTAGAATATAAAAGAAGAACATCTAAATTATTTAAAATAAGTTCTGTTGTTTTCAATGATAATTCAATTTCCTTGTTATTACCAAAGTTAAATTTAATTGAATTCAAATTCTTGTTATTTAAAAATTCACAAAGACACTAATCAAATGAAATGTAATGTTGATAATGAGAACGAAATTGAATTATCGTTGACAAACCAACGGAAGCTATTCTAAATAATTTAATTGGCATTAATATTAAACTATCGTACCTGCTTAGATATTAGGTGTATGTCTGCAGCCACTACTACATCTAGCTATTAAATTTTGAAGCTGTCGGTTGAAATCCTAGCGGAAACCCCGAAATTTTTATTTATTAAAAATTTCACAAAAAACTTATCCAACTAAATGTAACCTTAGTAATAATAAGAAAATTGAATTATTAACAAAAACAACCATTAGAAATAAGTATAATATTAATGATGGCAGTGAAAATCTTCCACTTTGAAACAGCACACAAATAAACAAATAAAACATTTGTTAATTTTTTATTAATTATGTTAATAACAATATTTAATATTTAGTAGGCCATCCATTGCTATTTTTGACGGCACTTATTCTGTCGTTCATAGAAAACACCAATTTATTAGTTACTTCGGGTGATATATTTATATCTATTACGTTCAAGTCCGAAGATTATACTGGAGTTTGAAGCACATCTAAAAGAATGCCTAGAAAATAACGCCAAGATAAGAAAACGCTGTAAATACAGCTTTCTCACGGTATTAGTGAAATCAATGCACGAGAAAGACATGTGAGACAGAAAACGCTAACACACGGACATGTTTCTGCCTCCCCGGCGTCATCAGCGTGGTTTCGAGCAGTTTTATGCTAACACATGTAATTCTCTCGCTGCTTTATCGCCATACCTACGATGTAAATGAATATTCCTGGCGCTAACTAATGTCAAAAGAAAGCATAAAATTGCTCGCAACCACGCTTTCTCGTGAATTGATTTCACTAATACCATGAGAAAGCTGTATTTACAGCGTTTTCTTATCTTGGAGTTTGAAGAACGTTTGGATAATTGTAACGTAGCCATTTTCTTACAACACCCGACTTATGCCTAGGATCATTATCCTTATAAAAAATAAATGTGTCCAAAATACCTAATTTTTTGCATCCTGTTTGACATTTTTCTTCTGTATAATAAAATGAACCACTAACTGCCGCCGCCATGCAAGCCCACAACATTAGCGACCCTTTTGCATATTTTATGGTTGATGTCAAATTCCATGGTTTTAGCTGGTCATTCGATTTATGTCACACATTTACTCGCTCATCCAATTCAAACACATTTATTTTTGTTTCATCTGCATACAAAACTTTTCCTAAAATGAGATATCCTTTCCTAACACATGGGCTGAAAAGTCCCGGGCCTAACACATAGATGACGCTAGTTTTATTGCAGTCACCTTTCTCTCAGTTAGTACTAACCTTCAAAAGACAGCTGTCAAAATTTCATAATATTCTATTCATTAGTTTGTGAGTTATTGTGCTAAGAGTCACGCTACTTTTGTTATTTTCAAAACAATGGATCAAAAATAATTACGTGTTTTAATCTTACACTGCTTCTTGATGGGAAAAAAATACCGTTCAGGCGAAGCAATGGCTTGAAAAGTGTTATGGGGACTCCGCTCCATCAGAAACAACAATAAAACGTAGGTTTGCTGACTTCAAACGTGGTCATAGAGACACCGATGATGCAGAACGCGGTGGACATCCAAATGAGGCGGTAACACCAGAAAACATCAAAAAAATGAACAAAATCGTTTTGAATGATCGAAAAGTGAAGCTGCGTGAGTTAGCTGACATCGTAAAGATATCAAAAGAACGTATTGGCTTTATATTGCATGAGCATTTGACTATGAGAAAGCTCTGTTCAAAGTGGGCGCCGCGTTTGCTCACTGTTGACCAAAAACAAGAACGTGTTGATGATTCTGAGCAGTGTTTGGCCATGTTTAAACGTCACAAACCGGAATTTTTGCTTCGATATGTGACAATGGATGAAACATGGATCCATAACTTCACTCCGGAATTAAAAGGATCGTCATCTGAGTGGACAGCAAGTGGTGAACCTCGTCCAAAGCTCCCGAAAGCACAACAATCGGCTGGAAAGGTTATGGCCTCGATATTTTGGGATGTGCGTGGTGTAATATTCATCGACTATCTTGAGAAAGGAAATACCATCAACAGTGAATATTATATAGCGTTATTGGAGAGTTCGAAGGCCGAAATTGCAAATGAACGACCGCATATGGCAAAGAAAAAAAAATTGTTTCATCAAGACAACGCACCGTGTCACAAGTCAATCAAAACAATGGCAAAGCTACATGAATTGAACTTCGAATTGCTCCCACATCCACCGTATTCGCCAGATTTGACTCCCAGCGACTACTGACTGTTCGCAGACCTCAAAAAAACGCTCGCCGCTAAGAAATTTCGCACGACTGAAGAGGTTATCGCTGAAACTGAGGCCTATTTTGAGGTTAAAGATAAATCGTTCTACAAAAGTGGTATTGAAATGTTAGAGCGGCGCTGGAATGATTGCGTTGCTCTTGATGGAGATTACGTTGATGAATAAAGTTAATTTTGAACCAAAAAAATCGTGTTTTCTTTGTTAGGCCCGGGACTTTTTAGCCCATGTGTTATATCCTCGTTTGCGAGTTCAACTCTTACTTCCCTATTTTGTCGCTGATATACGGCTTCTTTCTATCGATACGTCATGCAATCTATTCCTCAGCGACACTCTTCCAATATTTTCCGGATAAACTTTCTTCCACAAGTATTGTTCTACTTCGTTCGTTAGTTTTGGTGCGCTTCTTTTCAGATACTTGTTTATTCCTTTAAAAGTCGATTGTTAGTCCCCTTCGGTAAATTTTTGCGTTTGTTACGTATTCTTTAATCACCAGTTCATTTTTTTAAATATACACTGAACTGTGGTGCAGCTTTTGTCTAGAATTTTAATAATTTCCCTTTGCGATTTCCCATCTTCTTGCCGTTTCACTATCAAACATCAAACATCACAACCAGTTTGTCTTTTTCTCAATTCTATTACATAAATATTCTTTTATCATCCATCCATCTTTCGTGCTGTTTATACTATTGTACGGCTTTTTCCTACAATGTTAGCGATTTATCCTTTTCTCGATTATATTACATAAATATTTTTCAAATGTCTACATGCGCAGAAAAATATCACCATATGAGTACACACTATTGTAGTAACTAACGTGAGACACGGGAGTTTTTCCCAGGGATCTACCTATTTTCGCACCTAGATAACTTTGACTGTGAGCGAATACACGGTACTTTCTTTGAATGCGTGTTTTTTGTTAACTAAGTATGAATTCAAAATAAAATGTGTTTACGTAATGTATGTGCTGTGCTACAAAAGTAGAAAACATAGTTTATCACCATTGGTTGTGTGATTAATAATAGCAGAAAATGTGCGTCTGCTACTACGTGGACGATTTTCACTATGAGTAACTGTATATAACTATTTGGATTACTTTTGCAAGGCAGTTTTTCTACTTGAATTTACTTCGACTAGCGTCCATTACCAGTCACACCGCGACTAAAACAGATGCCTTACGTGTTTGCATTCAAATGTTGTGCATATGGTACACGTACTTACTTTTTATTACGCAGCAAAAAATGGAGAAGTGTGAATACGGCATTACGTATGAATGTTATGGAGAATGCAGGCTTACAGAAAGTTGCGTAATAAAAAATTGACTCCATAATAAGGCTGCAGAAACGAGTGCTTTATATGGATGGATGGATCTTGGTATCTGAAACCAGCCGCTGGCTTAGTGAAATTGCTTCTTGCAAATTTAAATTTAAAACGCAAGACTTAATAATGTGCAAATATTTCTCATAATATTAAAGAGCTTTAAGCCACGTTCCTTATCTTGTCAGTATTAAATTCACGAATGCGTTTTGGGGATTTAATAAAAAGTTTTTTGGTAGAAACTACAAATTAAACTACTTTTGGATAACTTTTTCTAATAAATTCAGCTACAAGATAACATGCATGGAGCAAACAAGTTACTGAAACAATTGAGGGTAAGATTGTTTTAGTAACTTTCCAGCTTTAACCATGCTCGAGCTCGCATTTGTAACAAATATTGCAAGTTGAGTTGCCGATATATTGAACTTCCCAAAGATATTTTCTATAGTTTCTACTATCCTTTCTGCATTTGTCTTCTGTAATATTCTACTATGCAAGAGAAGAGACAAGAATGTCTCACCGTTTTTGAAAGTGTTCAAGTCTTTTAAAGTTCATCAACCGTCCCCCATATTTTTTCATCTTTTAACTCCGCCTTTATTTGATACGTAATCCTATTTTTCACTCGATGAAAATTATACTGTAATTGACCTCTTGCTAGCAATCTCCATTCCGGAATGTATTCCCCCAAAACTTTCGAAATTCTTCATTGTCTACAATCTTTTGTGGAATATTGCACACACTTAACATATAGATAGATCATATAGAAATCTGGTGTTGTTGGCTATTAACATATTTTTTACACACAAAGATACTATACGGTAAAATGTTCACATTGCAAAAAATACATTTAATAATAGTGCCGGTGTATTCTAATGTCAGAAATCGGTTAAGAAAATCTATTAACACTCGTCGAACATAACAAAGAACGCCGTCGATTCATAGATATACTAACAGTACGCGTGTAAATCCTGGGGTATGTCCGACCGCTTTCAAAATATATCATCGCCGCCAATGAGTGCGCACTCGTTTCTGCAAACTTACTCTACAATAGTAAAAAGAATATTATTACTTACTGTGGCCCTGAAAAATTAATATTGGATTTGTGGTCTGCGCACACATCATCTTCAAAAAAAAATGGTTTGAAATTCAAATTTCTTTTCTGTTACTAGGGCACATAAACTATTACATATACCATAGGCGTGCAATAATTAATAATTAATAACAATAATGATCATCTAACTCTGACGTGATATTGCTAATTATAATCTATACAACGGGCTTTCTCCAGTACAGTCCTTTCAACAATTTATAGTTCAATGACCGGGAAAAACCTCCAGAAATTATTTTCATTTACGTAACCAACAGCATACGTTTATGGTATAATACTTGCATGAGATATATGACATAACACCTATGGTGGGTTTGGTGGAAAATTTGCGAATTCATATATATTTTTATCAGTATAACAAAAATATATCAAAATAGAATAAAATCTTCGTCATATAAGAACGTTTTCCTTAATTTTTCCTTAGTAAGGACGGCACTTCATATATTATCCACCCTCAAATTTAGTTGCTATTACCTAAATTACACGATTCGTTCCTAAGAATTTGACACGTTAATTGCTTGACGACCATAAATTGCTAGAAAAGTGAACAGTGATTCAAGTCGAGTATTCATTTCTCCCTTTATATCCTAATACGAAAGACTACTTAATCATCAACTCCTTGTGAGACAAACTGTCGTTCGTTAAATTGCTTCGTGCATTTATTATTAAATACGGAAAATTCAATGAATCTTTCTCGGCATATAAGACAAAAACAACTTGAACAGTCATCATTAGAGACCGGATTATACGCAAAGTGCGAAAATTTAATTTATTTATTACATTTTACGTCTATTTGTAGATGTCTTACATTGATTAAAGTTAATTAACGCTAATTAACTTTAATCAGTGTAGTACTGAGTGATTTTAAATGTTTGAGGACAGTTTAAATTTCGCGCCTTGTTAAATTTTTGTCATGTTGGCGATTTGGTTTTGAATTCGTAACCAGTAGCGTAGCAAATAGATTTTGGATGGGTGATAAAATATTGACAACAGATCTTCAAAAAATCAATTTCATATTGATTTTCTAAGCAAAATGGAAAATAACACTGATAAACAGTAGCTCTAAGAAGAACAGATTACAAGTAAAAATGAAGCAAATAATAACAAATAAAATGAATATAAATAACGTGTCGCACAGGCAGTTGACAGGACCGATACTCACAATGGCCACTCTTAACATGTCAAATCCACCGCGCGAAATTTAAACTGTCTTCAAACATATAAAATCACTCTGTACATCTACATATAGACGTAAAATATAATAAATAACGTAAATAAAATTCTTGCACTTTGCATATAATCCGGTCTCTAGTCATCATTAATGCAGGGACGACGCTAGTACACCAGGAGGACTGGCGATAGTATTCCACCTATTATTATACTACTTCAGGATTGAAATCAAAAATAATTACCACTACTAAAAACTGCTAAAATATAGTATAAATATTTTTCATTATATTGTTAGTTACAAATATAATACGCAACTGTTTACTAGCTGAATGAACTTTCTAATTATTTTTCTCGTAGAAGACGCGATTAACAAATCGAAGGTTCCTGTACGATTATCTTTTTACAAGGAACTGCTTTATACTGTCTGCACTGATCGAAAATTCAAGATGCGAGAATAAATAAGAATTCGAAAAACGCCGAGTCGGAGCAGTTCAGCTGCAATCGGATAGTCGGTAGAGTAGTAGACAAACATATGGAGCGAAACAAATGAATATAAATAGTAGAAATAAATAGTAAATATAAGTAGTGACTGTAAATATGTAAAATTAAAGTGATTAGTGGAGTTGGCCAAATCTTCGGCGTGCCATGCAGTCCATAGTACACTAATTTAAGCCTATAGAGCGCCATCTAGCGCCAACAGGGAAAGTGTTCCTGGTAAAATTTTAAACAACCCCCTTGATTTTCTTTTACAAAACTTGCAACATACAATTGCAAGCAACAACTATCTATGCAATTGTATCTTACAAGTTCTGTAAAGTCTTTATAAAGCTATAAAGATGGTTAATTTATTAAAAGTCGACAGAACACGCTGCTTGCGATGAAATGGATGAAAATAAAGGATTCCTTCTTTTCCAAACAGAAGTTAGGGGATTGGAAATGCAAAATGAATTAACAATGTTTTTCCAGGATAAACATACTTCATTCTCACTATTTTTGCAGAATAATGAATGTATATTGTTGTTTTTTTTTTGTATAACTATGGGCGGGGCTTTTAACCCCGAAGAGCAACTCGGCCAGTATCTCGCCTATTGTGCTCTCAGTTTGGCCCTGCTCAAAAGGACTGTCTTATGCAGTTGTTTAGTTCCTGAGAATGGTCATCCACTGGCATCTCTTGCTAACAAGTCAGCTGCTTCGTTCCCTTTGATCCCCGAGTGGCTTGGCACAAATCTCAGCGCAACGCTGCAATGTTCCGCCAGTTGTTGGCGTCCTCAACACCACTTCGGAGTCAAACCTGACAGCTTGTAGCGCCCTAAGTGTGACTTGGCTGTTCGTTACGATTTCCACCGTTTCCAAGTCATGTGCGTAGTCTATAAAGTTCTCCGCACATGTCTGGATGGCTATTACTTCTGCTTGAAATATGGAGGGGAAGACCCCTAGGTTGATGGCCTGCCATCCGATTTTCCCTCTTTTTAAATTCCAATACCTGTGCCCTTCAAGGTTTTCGAGGCGTCCGCAAACCAATTACATTGTATTATTGGAATTATTACATTGTATCCCCCAGCAAAGCTATACACGGGCCGAATTTTGTCGGTCCTCATTGACAGCAGTGCTGTCTGTTCGATGTAGTTGCTGGTGTGGTCTCCGAACTTGCCAGAGAATACCTTGCACCCACTACATTTGACTCTGTAGGCTCCTAGGATTGCTTCTGACCTCAGCACTAGCTGCAGTGGCGGAAGCCCAAGGATGGTCTCCATCGTAGCCGTCGGCGTCGAGGCCATGGCCCTCATAATGCCTAAGCAAGCAATCTTTTGGACTTTACCAAGGGTCTCGACCGCGTAGCCTTGATCGGCTTTGTGCCACCGGACTAACAACGATTAAATTATAGTAGGTACTATAACTCTCGTGTACAGTCAGTGAACCACTGCTGATTTTAGGCCCCATGTTCTACCAAACATTCCTTTACAGGCCCAAAAGATCCTTGTGGTTTTGTTTGTAGCATGTTCCAGGTGTGATTTGTACGTCAATTTGGAGTCCAAAATGACACCTAGATATTTAACCTCTGGTGATACTATTACTTTGGAACCGAAAATAGACGGACACCGCAGTTTGGGAAGTTTCCTCCTCCAGGTGAACGGTACCATAGTCGTATTTTACGGAAGCGAACCTTCATGCGCTTCCCTCGATACGGCAGAAATTGTAGATGTCATCTGAAAATGTCAAGCCGGTTCATCTAGAGGTGTTTAGGAAAATCTATTTTTTAATCAAATGTAAAGCATTTTTCTGAACACGGATGTTCTTATCTAAATATAATTCCCAAAGTATTGACGCAATTAATTGAAATAAGAGATTAGCTTTTAACACACAGACGCAATCTCGAGCTCTTTTTAATATACGCAACTTTTAATCGTTTGTAGAAAAACGAATCTGTTTTGTATTAGAAACTTATACTAAATAAAAAAGAAAAAGAACAATAAAAAATCATGCATTTAATTTGCTTCGAACTGATGATTTCATGACATGCTCCAGATAACCCGTAAAGAATTAAATATTTTTAGAATCCTATTTTGCTTTTGTTAATCGATATCAAAACAAGTAAAAGTGTATTGTTGCTATTAAGATAGTATTTTAGTTTTAACTACATCACTTCGCTGTTCTATCATTGCTTTATTTTCAACATACATAATTATCAAAACAAAAAATATTCGTATAATAACAAAATTCATTAACTTCGTTATTGCGTTAAATT
The DNA here is from genome assembly GCA_023509865.1 of Trypoxylus dichotomus. Taxonomy (NCBI): domain Eukaryota; kingdom Metazoa; phylum Arthropoda; class Insecta; order Coleoptera; family Scarabaeidae; genus Trypoxylus; species Trypoxylus dichotomus. The sequence continues at coordinate 60,032,321 of CM042075.1, forward strand.
TGAAAATAAAAATCTAGTTTGTGCACCACAATGAATTTGAAATGTTTTTTCGTTTGAATACGTAGAAAAAGTTCTTTAATGCAAGTCATAAAAATTAATACTAATAAAGTACACTCCAAATTGGAACGATTCTATATCATAGAAGCAAGCCTTTTTCGCACAAAAAAAGATCAAATCTCAAGCCTCTTAAAACAAAAGATTTAATTACTTCATTACAGCATCAAACAATGATCTAACAAAGACACCAAGAGTATAAAAACTAATATATATCTCGTTTCCATGCCAACTGTTCGCCACATTCTAAATGACGTAGGTACTTAGCAAAAGAGGAACAGCAAGTTCTCTACTTGTCTGCCTGGCGTGTATGTATTGAAAGTTTCGCTAAAATCGTGGAGTGAAGTGGGAAATGCTACTGTTGGAAACATTCGAGGTCCCTCAGAAAAGGTTTTGCGAGGGTCTCGTCCCCTGTTGTTAGTTCTCATAGCGTGCTGCTGCTGGCAGAGAGCTAGCCACCACCAGCGTGCTACAGCTAGCAGATATCGATCGACCCCGCCGTTGGGTTCTATAGCTGCGGCAGAAGGCTTTCCATACGCAGCAGACCGTGCATGTGCCCGTGTTGGATTTTATCGATTTTGAAGGCCCTTACGACGTTGTCAAAGCCTCCACAGCATAGGAAAAATTATGTGCCGACTCTACTTGCTTGGCCAATATCTATCCGAACGGACGAGCTGAAATGGATGATTATATATTTTCGTTCTGATTGCAAGTCTTCCATCAATGAGATTCGTTAGTTCGCGCAAAATGTAATTTGCGCATCTTGGGATAGGGGAAGTTTAATTAATTAATTGTGGGTTCAAACCAACTTAAGTAATGATGCTGAGAGTGCTTAAAAATTTGATCTCTGAATTTTACGTTATTTAAAGTAAAAATCAAAATTATGTTAAAATATGGAAGATCATTCGATCTGTAGTAATCAATTAGCAAGAAGCAATGTTAGAATTAAACTCAACGTTTTATAAAAATATATAATCCATAATAATATTGATTATTCTACCCGTATTTCAGTAAAGATTATGTTTTACTTGCAGTGGTGCAAGAATAGTAATATATATAACTCTTACCACTTGCAGCATTGATAATACAGATTTAGCTCGTTCAATTTAGCGGCCGACTTGGATCATTAATAGTCATAGCCTTGTACTCTAGCGTTGTTGCCAGGTCGCATTATTAATATTATACTATAGACCTAATTACTTTCGACAGATGACCAGAAGGCTAATATTACACATATTTATTAATAATGCTTATACCTCTATATATCAATATTAGATACTATAATAACATGAACATTCTCCATAATAATCTATCGTTTCTAGCTAGCTTTGTTTTCAACGTGGACAACAATATATCTTAAGAAATTATACTATTTTTTGAATTATACTGTGTTAATTAAGTCGCCATCTTCAATAACATTTATAAAGATAAAAATGTTAATGTGAATACTGTGAGTAAGGTAAAATATCCTCTTTACGGTAATTTTTTTACCAATAATCAGATCACCAGAACAGTATATTTAAAATTTGCGCGGATTAATGAGTAGTTTATTTGGACACAACTACTGGAGTATGCTAAAACAGACTTGAGTGTAGTAGAACCTCGATTATTCTGGAATGTTGTCCCCATTAATCATTGCTGGATTAAAAACACATCTAAAATGCCTAGAATATAACACCTAATATAATAATATGGTATTGGTGAAATCATTCACGAGAAAGACAATGTGAAGAGACCAAAAATGCAACACACGGACATGTTTCTGTCTACCCGGTGGTTTCAAGCGATTTTTTGCTTAATACATTGCAATTCTCTCAAGTAGCGAACATTCTTGGCCTTATTTAGTGCCACAAGAGTAATACACGCGTCTGCTGGCTCAAACACAGCGAACAAGTGGGTACAGTTCCCAAGCCATCTCCCGAGTAGTTCATGGACTGATAAACCAGAGAGGACGCACACCGCGTAGGGTACCTGCACATGTGAATAATTTCTCAGCCTTACAAGGCCGTATTAAAAACATAAAATACCTAGAAAACAATAGCTAAATGCTTAAATACAGCTCTCTGATTAACAGTCCATGAACCGTCAGACGAGTGTTTTTTCCTTGTGGCACTAGGTAGCGCCAAGAGCACTCACTTGAGTTGTAAGTTTAGATATGGTGATAGTAGCAGAGAGGAAATTGCGATGCGTTGAGCAAAAGATTGCTCAAAATCACCAGGTAGGCAGAAACATGTCCATGTGTTTTTTGTCTCTTCACATCGTCTTTCTAATGAAGGATTTCACCAATACCATGAGTATCTGTATTTAGCAGCATTATTATGTTAGGTATTGCCGAATTATTGAAAATTACGGAAAATTGAAAATGTCCAAAAAAAAGAGAAACTCCAAATCACGACTGATCCTCTTTCATATTTTATTGTTGGTGTAATACAGGATTCAAGTGCTTGTTTCCCCTTTTGACCTATGGACAAATGTTCTTCTGTTTCAACCATCTGTGAGATATTTAGATTCGTCGATCCAGAACACTTCCTTTCAATTTTCCAATCTCCAGTCTTCGTGTTCTCTCGCCCATGCTAAGCGTTTAGCTTTGTTTGCTTTATGTAATAATATATGGAAATACAATTCACCTTGGCGTAAACGCCTTCTTACCGCGGTGGGTAGCAATTTCTGGTGCTGTTTTTCGTCTATTTGGTTTGCTTGTTATTACAATTGCGCGATCTTCTGCTGGTGTTGTTATTTTTGGCCATCCGGGCCGCAGTTTATTGAATACACTACGACTTTTTAACTTAAGTATTATATATACCTGGAATTTATAGAAATTGTAAATAGTGTTTATTAACACAATTTATACGTATTATTACGTCGGTTTACATACGATACCCGAACATTAGAATGTTATTATGTCGGAATAATACTCTAGTTTGCATTCTATTACTTTGGCATTGCTAAATGCTTTGATTGTACATATTAAACTAAATTAAAAACAAGAATAGCCCAAAGGGAAAGCCGTCTTGAACCGCATCTTGCATCTGTTCTCTATCGGACAAGTAGCTGGTACACAACCAGGTTAGGATTCCGACGCATACGCTATTCTATTCCAACTTTCGGGTAGACTGCAATGATTAACACTGTCAGAAGCTTTTGATAAATCTAGTAGGTTAATAAATGAAAATACGAAAAAATTATAAATCCTAAGTCTTTGCTCTTACGACAGTTCTATACTGAAGAGATTTGTTCATTTTATCAAATACGTGAAACGATCTCCTGGTATATAGAGTGTAAATAAGCATCGTCCTAATCGCAGAAGTTTCTGTAAACATTTGAAATTATATCGAGTTAAATATTTTCCATTTAATCGATACTGAACATACATAAATTCAATATGATTTAAATAGAATCCTATAAAAAAATTTAGTCAGCAGAGCTGCCTATCCAGTCAAGTAAAACTCTTGGTGTAATGTGTCTGAAAAACATTGCCACTTCAATTCACAAACATATGTAAATATTTACTCCCAACCGTAGGTCCCCTGTTTACACTGTATAATATTAACAGAAGTGTCTCTATAAGGATAGACTTTCGACAATCGCAAGAAAGCAGAAATAAAGTGCAAATAAAAAGTAACTAAGAAAACAATATGTGTATAAAACGAAATTGCAATCAAGAAAAACGGCAAGAGTTGGTGAATCGTAAACGTATTGTATTTCTGACCGTGACAACGGCCAAAGATTGTTGGGGCTTGGTTGGAAGGTGATATCACATCCGCTACATAGCTTTGACTAATGGTAATGTAGATTACCATTTGTGTAGAGCCTTACAAAATTGCTTGAATGGTAAAACCTTCAATGATAATAAGAGTGTGAAACGCTGAGTGGGATAATGAAGTTAGGAAGATGGCAAAAGTTCATTCATCCAAATGGAAAATATATTATAAGTAAAAAGTTTAATCTTATAATCCATTACTTTATGCCAACCGAACCACTACATTTCATTTAATATCGATGACACAAAGATTACTTGTTCTTTACATCTACGTTCTTAAATCTATTTTTCATAAAGACCCACCTAATCCTCATCTCTTGTTACAGATTCTCGAAGAAGACCGTGTTTCCAAAATGGTTTGCCACAAATGTTGTTCGTTAGCTGTAAAACTGTACCAATATAGACAAACTGCCTTAGCAAACGATAAAGCATTAAAGGTAAGTTTCTTCTTAATATTATGAAAGAATCTAAAACATTTGTTCAACATACACTACCACTCATAATAGTATGGATACTTCTTATTTCATACAAAATTTGACGTTCGCTTCAAAACCTTAAACAAAAAAGTTATAAAAAAAATATTTATTCATTTACGACTTATTGCACATGTGTACATAAAAGAAAAAGTAATCATAAACATTAGAAAACATGAAGAAAGTTATATTTTCTCCTCGTCGAAAAATTTACCTCTTGGTTTAATAACTTCGCACACAATTAGTGTTACTCTTTCTACCAATTTCCTCGGTGTATCCTTCTGCTATGCCGTCCAGAGATGGGTTTTGGACGTTGGACGTTCTTCTCTAATTCGTCTGTGTAGTTCGTCCCACAGCAACTCTATCGGATTAAGATCTCTGGGGGGCCAAGTCATTATTTTTAATATTCCTTCATTCTCTACATCAAGGAGGTAACTTTTGCATAATAACGACGTGGGCTTCAGATCGTTATCGTGCATAAACTCTAAATTGTTGCTAATTAAGCGCAATCCGGATGGTAGGGCATTTTCTTCTATCTCGCGACAATTCTCCTTCCGCATTATTCCATCAATTTTCACAAAGCCCCCTGTTCCACTTAATGAAAAACAACCCCATACAAGAATATGGAACTACCACCTTTTTTATTGTTGGTGTGATGCACTCTTTCGTCTTTTGAGCGTCTGGCAAAACTTTTCCCCATTATTCTATTGTCCAGCCTTTGTGTATGTTAGCCTATTCGAGACGCTTTTGTTTATTCCCACGACGTCGGTTTTCGTCTAGCAATACGGTCCTGGAGGTTTGCTTTTTTTAAACGACGTTTCAGCGTGCTTACGGATATCTCCCTGTTTCTAGTTCGATTCATTTCCACCGTAATTTCAGGAGCCGTTAATAGTCTGTTTCTTTTACTAAGCAACTTTATGCGTTTATCGTCGCCCCTGGACATTGCTGGAGGACGATTTTTGCTAGCAAATGCACCGGTTTGTTCGAAGCGGCGAACAGCTAATTTACTGTAGATTTTTTTAAGTCGCCCGGAAATATTCTGTACAGAATATCGTCCTTCATGTAGCGTTAATATTGCTGATCGTGTTTCAACACTAAGCGGTTTTCCGCGAGGCATTTCTGCACAAGAATTAAATTATGTACTCGCACAAAGAAATAACAATATCGACCTACACGTAACAGTATCTAATAATTAAGTAAACTCACAGTTAATGTAATTTATGCATACTTTATAGGGTAAATACCATCTCTGCAGAAGTTCAATTCTAAGAATTCGGGTTTCATTTCTAATGTCATGAAATAACATATCTACCCGTATATTACTTAAAATATCTACACCTGGTATTGTTTGTACATTTTTAAACTTAATATAGAAAAACATATATATTGACTTATTCTGTGGCGTTTTTGACAGCGTTTAACTAGGTGGCTAACTAAAATTATTAAAATGTCGAGAGGAAAACCAACAAGTTTAGAAAAGCGCTCTGTAATTGTTGCTTTTCGTCAAGAAGGTTATTCAGTGCGTCAAATTTCAGAAAAAATACATGTTAATAAATCGACTGTTTGTGATATCATTCGGAGACATCAATGCACGGGTAGTTTAAGACAACGGGTGCGTTCAGGTCGTAAGAGAATAACTCACGCTGAGCGTATAAAAGTGCTGAACAAGCCAACTAGGAGACTGATAGCACCAGAAACCGCTGCCGAAATGAATCGCGACTGTCGTGCAACAAAAAGAAAACTCTACTTCTACCGGGAAATAGGCAAAAACATTGAAATTCGACAATGGATCATTGAAAAAGGGACCGATTAGGCAAGGTTTGAGGTGTTCGGACAATCAAGGCGCGCTAACTGTCAAACAAGGAAGAAATTCTGTGCTTATTCGGGGTTGTTTTTCCTACGCTGGTACAGGAGACTTGAAACGAATCGAAGATATTTTGCGAAAAGAGGGTTATTTAGAAATACTGCAAGATAATGCATTACCATCGGGACAACGTCTAATCGGCGAAGATTTTGTATTCATGCAGGACAGCGACCCTAAACACTCAGAAATGATATGTAAAAATTTCTTAAATGAAGAGCAAGATAATGGCACTTTACAAATAATGACATGGCCACCGCAAAGCCGCGATCTAAATCCCATGGAGCTATTATAGAATGAATTGGACAGGAGGGTCCGAAAAATATGCTTTACATTCGTAGGTCACGTGTGGAACATAAAATATGTCAAAATGCGTATGGGACTGAAGATTTTGATGATTAGATTGTAATAAAATTATTCATCATGGCGAAATACTTAATCTTCCAAAATTAAAGGAGGATTTAACAATAGTCATTACACTTTTTACATGTATCTTTAGGAACGAACACCGTCCAGATTAGTCCTCTTGTGTCAACTTTGGTTCCAGAATCGTATTTAGTGTGATTGGAGATAGCATTCGGTGAGCCTTGAACCAAATCCAAGTTTTGACGAATTTTGAAAGGGGTACCTCTTATGTTTTTTGCAAAAAATAGAAGTCATCTTAAATATGTCAAAATTATCCATCATGGCGAAATACTTAATGTTCTAAAATTACAAGATGATTTAGCAATAGTTATTCCACTTTCACATGTTTTCAAATCTTTAGAAACGAATTCCGTCTAGATTAGTCCTCTTGGCCCAATTTTGGTTTTAGAATCGTTTTCTGTATGAAACCTCTGTTCCAATTTCATTCAAAATAAATAAATTTACTAATCCGTCCATTTTTGAGAAAAAATCAGTGAATTATTCAAACGTCTTAATTGATTAGAAGTAAAAGACTAATCAGCTGATAACTTTCCTACGCCGTGTTTTACTCCTAACATACTTGTTACCTTGAACAGCAAGTTTACTGACAGTGTTCGGAAATTTATATTGAACTTAATTTTAACATACAAATCATACTAGATCTGTTAAATCAACAGGGTATGTCAGGATATGTAAGGGATACATACTTCTAAAATATGTAGGTACGTAACATAACACGTACATCTTAACATAAGAGCTTTAGAACAGCCCATGTTAAGGATACATACTTGGCCTGATTAAAGGCATTCCTTAAATTGTGTGGTGTAATTTCCTCGTGAACATTTTTGGGATAGCTTCAGTAAATTCGTCGATTGAATGAAGACGATATGTAGATATTCTAATTTTTAGGTGTGGATATACAAAATATTCCATAATTCTCAAATTGGACGATCGCAGTGGAATGTCTACTATCTGATTATCAAAGAATTCGTGAATGTAAGCAATAATTTCACCATTTCCCTTGTCGTATGGGGTGTTGCATTATCTTGTTGGAAATATTTCTGGCGGAGTTCCTCTTCATGTAATTGATTTAAAATTGGTTGTAATAGATTAATACGATTTCGCCACGCATTTATGGTGTCATTAAAGAATATTGGACCAATAATCCGTTTACGGGTCTCCCAACAATTTCATGTGAATTTGCACTAGACCAGATGCGCAATATTTGTTTATTTATATGTCCTAATAAATGACACCATGCCTCATCGAGAAGAAGGATTTGTGAAGAATATCATTACTCATAGTACCTAAAGACCATTGACAATAATTTGAGCTGGGTTATGTGATCGGTGAGTTAAAGCTCTTGCATGCAACGAAACTTGTATGGAAATATTTGTAGATCTTTTTTGAGGATTGCCTGGCATGTTTCATATGGAAGTTGCGCTTGCTGTGAAAGCTTGTGAATAGATTTCTCTTGATTAAGTTGTTCGTTCCTCAACATCTGCTATATTTTCAGCTGTCCGTTTTGATGGACTACCACTACCTGGTTTTCGATAGACAGACTCTGTTGCACGAAATGTTGCCACTGATTCTTGAATAACTTGCCGCACACTGTTATATGTTATTGCAAAATTTGGAAATTCTGCCCGAAATTCACCTGTATATCGAAGTAAAGAGTACGACCATTCACCATTTTCTAATTTTATACCATTTCTAAAGTATGATTCGATAACGAAAATTGCGATTTATTATAAATATTTTTGTGTGAATAAACCAAGATATTTTGAAGAAATAATTTCAAGGCTTGCAGAGGGTAAGTTTATATGATCATATAATATTTTAACTAAATACACGAGAAAAGACTGCACGCATATTCCTTAGAAAATGAAAGATAATCCTGTAAACAATAAAAAAGTTACAGAAAAACATGCATAGAATGAAAAACAACTCCCAGCACCTTTATGTACATTTTAAAAAGATACATATAAATAAATATAATTTACTGACGCAATTTCGGCAGAAGTATTTTGTTTACCTTAAAAATGAAAATTCTTAATTTTAAACAGAGTATTTATTAACCCCAAAGTCCTTTGAAGTTCAAGCGGAATTACTTACAATAGATTATAGCTTTGTTTAAATTAGCAAGATAGTTTATTTGAATGTTTATTGCAGATTCATAAAAAGCATAATGTTCCATTATTCCGCGATTTTTTCGCTAGTTTACGAAATGTATTTTAGTTATCCTCAAGGTTTATTTTTTAATTAACGTCCTACAGAGTAGTTACAATTTGTTGCTAGTACGTGAAAACAACCCTTCCCTTTTAAATGCGTTGAATCTATACATGTATAATATTTATAATAGCTAAATTATACGTGTATATATTTAATATATATTACTAAGCTCAGCCGTACGGTAAGTAATCAATTCAATTTATTATTCACCTTGAACAACTTGGCAACGTCGCATTATACTCTGCCTACCCAGTGTACCATCTCGCTATGCGATTCTTTGACCGATAACTTCCCCGGGCGATATTTAGGTGCATCTCGTCCTTGACCAGTCATCATGATAGCTCTCAGCGCGACTATATCTCGAAATATCAAACAAGTTTCACAACAAAAAGGGAACCCTTGCGTCTTATACGTGTCACCCTTCTTAAGCAGCTTTTAGTGGATATACGATCTCGCGCAAACAAGCGGAATTTAGAACATAATTTAGTTACTAGAACGTCAAAAGAAGCGAAGACGTTGCATACGATGTTCGATGAAAGAGAATGATGTGAATGAACGATGAAACCGCGCAAAGGATATGGGAAAATTATCAAAATGAGAAAATCTCTCTGATCTCCCGAATATCGAGCGAAGCACTACCGTTCGGGTAGGTGACGTTATATCGGCAGTTCCCCTTTAAATTGCTCCTAGTGGCGTGGAGGGTTTCCGACCCTCGAGAGTACCCTCAAAAGTGCACCAGGGAAATTCACCAGCGATGTTCCCCCGGCTGCGCCATAGCACCGGGGTTAGTCTAGTTGGCAACGTTGGCTCGATCGAACGCAAGATGGCGCAGGATGACGTAGTGCTTGAGCGCTGCCTCAATAAGGAGAGCTGTCAAAAGAGTTTGGAAGGTTGGCAAGCAGCTCGAGAAGCTTTAGCGAATGCGAGTTATTCCTAATGTTGATGTCTTTGCCTTTCTTTTTACTTCCGTTGGGTGGTATGTATGTAGCTGTGGAATTGCCGATTTTGATCAAACTACACGAATAATGCTATATAAGCATAATTTCAAAACTTGATTTAAAAATGTTGAAGATAGGTGCCCTAATATTCGTTTGGCAATCTTCTGATTGCCTCATAAGCTCATTATAATTTACGCGCGTGGGGCCGGTTTGATTACAATCTACACAATTTAGCAAGTGTGTTAAATGAGGTTATGGAACTTTATTAATCAGGAATATACAGAAAACTATGGTAAATATTAAGACATAACATTCAGTAAATACGTTAACCTAAATAATTAAGCAGTATTCTGGTTACTATACAAACCTTTTTATTTCCACTTCTTTTTCTCTCTCTCTCTCTCTCTTTTGCAGTAAATTGCATTTTTAAGAACGATCAAAATCAAACTAATACCACTTTTCGGATTTTCAGCCAAATTTTGTCATGCAAATTAACATTTGCAGCACACCTAAATAAAATGGATTAAACTACACTACTGTGCAAAAGAAAGAGGCACCTAGATAAACTTTACAGAAGAGAAATTTAAGAGAAAATGTGTTACCGTAATGTAAGTAACTGTATTGTCCGATGAATGTTTATAACCAGTAGTACACTGAATATCTTCAGAATTTTTTTTAATATTTTGTACGGCCACCCTTGTTTTTGGAGACTATCCTGATGTAATCGTTCCTAATACGATACCGCCCTTGCTGCAACATGTTCCACAAGTCATTTAAAGTCTTTGGTGTCCTTTCAACGTTTTTACAGTCAAGATAATCCCAAACATGTTCGATAATATTTAAGTTCGGGCTTTGTGGCGGCCTGATCATAGTGCGAACTGCTTCGTCCTCTTGTAGCTGACTTAAATAGTTCTTGACAAATCGGGAAGTGTGTTTGTGATCGTTATCTTGCTGCAGGAGAATATGATTACCAATTAGACGATGCCCAGAAGGTATATCATGTTGCTCTCCTTACGATAAAATGCAGCCCCAAAGTTGGGTATTGTCACCGCCATGTCTGACAGTAGCTTCTAAACATGGTTCTGCAGAAGCTTCTCCAACACGTCGAACATACTGACGCTGCTGTCTGCTCGATCCAATTATTTGAAATTTAGACTCCTCGATCCATAATACTTGTCTTCACTCACCATCTGTCCAATTTTGATGGTCTTTAGCATATTCGAGCCTTTTTTACTTTATTGCCTCGTCCCAAAAGAGGTTTCCTGACAGCTACGCATCCACGTAATCACGATTTGGATTGATTGATTTATTATTTGGTACTAAACACCATAAACAATTTTTAAAACTTAATTTTACTTTACAAATTTCTAGTAATTCTGTCTTTTACTGATGTCGCTAAAAATCTAGGATTATACGTTGATACTCAGTTACGATTTACCGAACATGTCACATGCTTTCTTAAAACGTCTTACACACTGAAACTGCTGTACGCCAACAGACAAATTTTGAATTCTAGCCTAAAGTTACGACTTTGTGAGTAATTAGTTTTATCAATATTTAACTATTGCGATTTTATTTATGGGCAATGTTTGCTGCTTCGTGATATGCGCAGAATCCAAAAGCTTCAAAACTCTTGTTGCAGGTTGGTTTATAATCTTCGTACATATAATCATGCGTTTAAAAGCATTAGGAACTTAAAATGGCTAAATATGGAAAACCGTCGTAAGCTACATTTAGTTGGTTTTGTTCAGGGTTAGCTTCTGCAGCCTTCCTTGCCTGTGCCTATTAAAGGTTTTCTAATCTCACGTCACTATTCATGTTTTGAATACTAGGCATTGATGTCAACTGACGATACCTCAACATTCTACATCTCTGTTTAAAAAATCCTTTAGTTATAATGCTGTAAGTTATATTACAACTTATTGCCCAATACATACAAAGAAATTACTGATTTGAGAAGGTTTAATATGACTTATCTGCTTTCTTTGCAGTGACACATGGCACCTTTTATTTTATTTTGAGTTTCTTTCTTGTTGTCAAGTGAATGGACCCACATATTTGTTAGTTTCCGTACCATTATGCGATTGCTCTAAGTTTTGCTTGTATTTATGATTACTGCTTCTCTATTATTTTTTTCTCAAGCTATTGTTCTGCATTATTTTGTGGGGTCTCACTTTTGTAATTATTTTGTAAATAAAGACAATTTATTATTATTTTTTTTTTCAAAAACCACCTTACAGTCAAAGCAGATACTGATTTGCCTGCAGCTTCTTCTAACTCTCACGCCAGTTTCGTGCTTCCTTTTTTCTGTTTCTTAGACCTGTTACTTTCAACAAGTGTGTATCTGCTCTGGTATTTTTTTTCGGTCGTTCAGGTTTCAGTTTATCTACCACGTGGCCCCTTTCGTCATATCTTTTTAAGAATTTTTTTTTAAATGCACCGAGAACATTTCACACGCCTTGCGATTTCTGCTTGGCTGTAATCTTCTTGATGTAAAATAGCATCTTTGTTCCTGTTTAATAACGATATTTTCGGCATTTTTCCAAATGTAACCACTGTATCGCAACTTGCAACACCAACTTTCACAGAATACCTGCTTCTACACTAATGTTTTTTCTGTTAGCAATATAACATAAAACTCGTTATACGAATCCTTTTCTATTTATGTGTTAGTATAGCATTTAGCAGATTCAATACAATTAAAAATATACTTGTGTCTCTTTCTTTTGCACGGTAGTCTATGTATGAAGTACATCTACAAAAAAATTAAGTCATATTAGTAGATATTAATAATTCAGTACGTCTTCCCTCTCAATGAATGCAAGAAATTGTCCCATTATACAGCGTACTGGTTACATTGTTTAAAGATATTAGTGTGATTTGTTTCGCATATGTTTGTATCTAGCTACCTTGATCCACACTAAATATCTTACGGATATGCCATTAATGTAATAAGTGTAACACTGGGTATAATTATAAAGTGACTAGCTTTGTCACAACGTGGCTAATACGAGTAGACTACAACACCTATATGAATATTTACAAAACGCATGGCAACAAATTGACGCGGAGTGTGTTGAAAAATTGCTTCGAAGAATGCCTAAAATTTGTGCAGCGGTTACCAAAGCCAAAGGGGGTCATATCGACGAAAACAAACTTACGATCTAAATAATGCATAAATATTATTATATTTGAATTAATTTACTTTTATTTGACGACAGTCATTTATGTTGTATAAATTCATTCATAATCACAATAAAATTTTACTGCATCTGTGATATTTTGTAAAATCCGTTGCTACTTCAACACTTTTGGTCGGTAGTATATGTATAATTTCCTCCAACTACAACTAAGGAAAGGAAAGCAACTGGGATACGCCTCTTCCGTTATCAAGGTGACTCACTACGACACACAAAAGGAGACCACGGTTGGGAAGCTTAGGAAATAAATCCTTGAGGAATAAGGAAATTCAGAAACATACAAAATTTACGAGCAAATTTGTATATATAAAGGTATATAGAGGAAAATAAAATAGAAGATGCAGACAGAATAGTAAAGTTCACTTACACCAAACGCCAAATTATACGACAACGAATAATTAATAGAAATATTAAGAATGTATGCATTCTTAGATTCACAAAATTTGAATCGTTCAAACGATATAAACTCATGAAATTAGTTAATAAAGTAACAATGACATCCAAAAAAGTACTATGTTAAGAGCTATTTTAGATAAGTTGTGTCGGTACGACAGAAAATAATGCTCCCAAGGATATCAACGGAAACTTCTTACTGAAATTTAAATAAATTCATTTGTTTTATTGTCGTAATTATAGTCACTTTCGAATTCCACCATATCGCTACCTTTGTGTTTTCTGACGTTTCGCGAACAATTGCGGTTGGCATTCTCAAATTTGTTTTATGTTTCATATTTCAATTGATTATGATATTCAAGTACCATATGATGAATTAAATTTATCCTCTAGCAAGCCACAAACGTTTCAGGTGGACAGGGACATTAAATGTTCGAAGTGAGCTTCCTCATTTTCTATACATAATGTCACTCTTCGTTTCATGTTATTGAAGGCATTCCTTAAATTATGTGGAATAATTTTCTCGCAGACATTTGGGATAGCTTCAGTAAGTTCGTCAATTGTATTAGGACGATTTGTGAATATTCTATTTTTTGGGTGTGGAATATATGAAACAATCCCTAACACATCCACAACTTTTATTGATTGTTCTATTGTAATATGACAAGAGCTTGGTCTCAGCCACTACAATCTTAGACGAACAATGCTTACATTACAGTCTATTGCCAAATATTTAACCTATCTATATCTTTGTTTATATTATTTCGTCTAAACAGTTCAAAGGGTCTTATGAATGACATAGTCGCAATGTGATTTCTACATCTTAGTTTATACTAACTTAACTAAACAACCTATTTTATGAATAACATGGTCGCACATCTTCGTTTATATTACTTATTTAAACAGTTCAAGGGTCTTAAGAATAACATGATTATAATATAATTCAATACACGCTTATATTAGTGTTGATTCATGGTGCTTTGGCAAAAATACAGTGGTCCAGGACCTTCAACTGATATACAGGACCATACCATAACTAACGGAGGGTGTTTGACCGTTTTTAATACACTAGCTTCACCAAACTATTCAGATCGACGTCCGTCTAACAAATTGAGACCAAGATAAAAAATGCTGTAAATATAGCTTTCTCAGACAGCGCTGTTGCTTCTTTTCGCTGTCTGACTTTGTGGACAAGTGCTTTTTTCTTTTGGCACTAGTTAGCGTCAGGAATATTCACTTGTATCGTAGGGTGAAGTATGGCGATAGAAGCAGCGAGAGAATTACATGTGTTTAACATAAAACTGCTCGATACCACGCTGATGACGCTGGGTAGGCAGAAACATGTACGTGTCTCTTCACATGTCTCTCTTGTGAATTGATTTCACTAATACCATGAGAAAGCTGTATTTACAACGTGTTCTTATCTTGGTGTTATTTTCTAGGCATTCTTTTAGATGTGTTTTAACAAATTGAGCTTTTTCGGTCATAGCTTCTAGTTTTGACTTGCTTGATTTACATATTCATTTAGATTATTTTGTCATACCTCCCGCCAATCTTCAATTGCGTAATGTTGATGACGTTTTGTTTATTCATAACATACTCGCTTTATCATCGGTGTTAATCTTGGCTTTCTCAGGGAGCGTCTGCATTTTAATTCGGCTTCGTACAATCATCTACGTACTGTACGCGCCGATATTTGCACTCCTTGTAGGGACATTACATTTCCTATTTCTTTGGCGGATAAACCTCGGTTTTCAGTTCCTAGTTGTTGGATACGTCGATCATTTTGATTAGTAGTGATTCTTTTCTTGCCGCAAAACGCTCTCCTGGTACTTGCAGTAGGTATCTTTTCTTTCATTAAAACGGCGATTCGCTGCACTGTTTGTTGGGATACTTCCTTTTTCTTCGCAATTGTGCGTTGAGAATACACTCCTGTAGCTAACAATGCCTCAATACGCAGTTTCTTCTCATTTGGTATGTCGTTTTTTTTACCCATAACGAAAACATATAAAGTCTATAACACATGGGCTGAAAAGTCCCGGGCCTAACACATAGATGACGCTAGTTTTATTGCAGTCACCTCTCCCTCAGTTAGTACTAACCTTGAAAAGACAGCTGTTAAAATTTCATGATATTCTATTCATTAGTTTGTGAGTTATTGTACTAAGAGTCACGCTACTTTTGTTATTTTCAAAACAATGGATCAAAAACAATTTCGTGTTTTAATTTTACACTGCTTTTGATGGGAAAAAATACCGTTCAAGCGAAGCAATGGCTTGAAAAGTGTTATGGGGATTCCGCTCCATCAGAAACAACAATAAAACGTTGGTTTGCTGACTTCAAACGTGGTCGTAGAGATACCGATGATGCAGAACGCAGTGGACGTCCAAATGAGGCGGTAACACCGGAAAACATCAAAAAAATCCACAAAATCGTTTTGAATGATCGAAAAGTGAAGTTGCGTGAGTTAGCTGACATCGTAAAGATATCAAAGGAACGTATTGGCTTTATATTACATGAGCATTTGACTATGAGAAAGCTCTGTTCAAAGTGGGTGCCGCGTTTACTCACTGTTGACCAAAAACAAGAACGTGTTGATGATTCTGAGCAATATTTGGCCATGTTTAAACGTAACAAACCGGAATTTTTGCGTCGATATGTGACAATGGATGAAACATGGATCCATCACTTCACTCCGGAATCAAAACGATCGTCATCTGAGTGAACAGCAACTGGTGAACCTCGTCCAAAGCGCCCGAAAGCACAACAATCGGCTGGAAAGGTTATGGCCTCGGTATTTTGGGATGTGCGTGGTGTAATATTCATCGACTATCTTGAGAAAGGAAATACCATCAACAGTGAATATTACATAGCGTTATTGGAGCGCTTGAAGGCCGAAATTGCAAAGAAACGACCGCATATGGCAAAGAAAAAATGTTGTTTCATCAAGACAACGCACCGTGTCACAAGTCAATTAAAACAATGGCAAAACTACATGAATTGAACTTCGAATTGCTCCCACATTCACCGTATTCGCCAGATTTGGCTCCCAGCGACTACTGGCTGTTCGCAGACCTCAAAAAAATGCTCACTGATAAGAAATTTCGCACGAATGAAGAGGTTATCGCTGAAACTGAGGCCTATTTTGAGGCAAAAGATAAATCGTTCTACAAAAGTGATATTGAAATGTTAGAGCGGCGCTGGAATTATTGCGTTGCTCTTGACGGAGATTACGTTGATGAATAAAGCTAATTTTGAACCAAAAAAAACGTGCTTCCTTTGTTAGGCCCGGGACTTTTCAGCCCATGTGTTACAAGCAATAACTTAAAGTGCAACACTAACACGCAAACACGGAAAAAATGTTGTTACATGAACAGATAGATATTCTTTGTACAATAGTAACTGATCCAAATAAGTAATAGTACAGAATGATTCATGAGGGGGATAATAATAGGCAAGAAATCATTAAATGGTACTATCTTAATTTCTTAGAAACACGTTTAGGGAAAGTATTTAGATAGGTATTGTAAACCCTATTCATGAATTTTATACTTTTATTTGTAAGTTATCGCGTTGAAAACACGCAAAAGCTTAAATTTATAAGGTGGCCCTAATAAAATGGACAAGGACCGTTCCAAAATGGTTCATTCGTAAAAGGAAACTTAATGTACTTTTTTTATATACAAATGTCTATACCCGGAATCGTATTCCTTTAGCAATAAAAAGTCACTTTGATGTAAATCATGTTTTTTTCTTTGTTATAGGAAATAGTTAATGAACCCTTCAAAGAACCACCAACAAACAAAGACGCCATCCTAGAACTTCACAAGTCAATATTAGAAAACATCTCCCAATGTAAGGTCAGCGAAAGCGTCGCGCAGGTATACAGGGTACCCCTAGATGACGTCACGCAGGTCAACAACGAGGATAAGGTAACCAAAGACGACGTAATCTCCGACGAAAACGATGAAACCTCAAGACCGCACGAAACAGTGCAGAAAATCTTCCAGTATTTTCCGACTGCTGTCGTCCCTCGCGAGATACTAGACTCGAACGTTCTACCTTCCGTTCCGGTCGATCGCGACATAAAGAAGTACATAAGAAGTGAATACGAAGTAATACCGGCCGACAATTCCGACGGGAGAGTGTTGAAGTTCAAACGCAAATACCCCAGCACGGACGTGGTGAAATTAAGCGTTAAGCGACCGAGAAACGATGACTCGAACTCGTTGTGTTCCAGTGACTCGGAGTCGAGCATACCTTCAGTGTTTAAATCGCGAAAAAAGCAATCGAACGCCATTAGCGATACTTCGTGTAGTGATTGTGATAGTGACGCGCCCGATGCGGATGAAAAATTACCTCCGCCATCTCCCGCGCCACTAGTGCCTTCACCGCCGCCAATTCCCGCGGAAAACAAAACGAACTCGAGACCGTCGAGAAGTAAAGCGTCTAAGAATCCGTTGCAGTTTCCAGACTCGGATTCGGACAGTGAAGTGACGAAGAAACCGCCCAATACACATTACTGCGAGATCTGTGATAGGACGTTCTGGGGTTGGTCGCAGTTGAAAAGCCATCAACGGACCCATCTCAAGTGCATCATCTGTCGGATCATATGCGATTCGCAAGAGGATCTCGAATACCATCAGAAAAGCATCTGCTTCAAATTAATAGAGTACAATCAACCGATTCTCGTACTGCCCAAGGTGGACGAGAACCTTTTCTTGCTGCGGATTTATAAGAGCGCCTTCGATAGATATTACCAAGATATCGAAGATGGCGTCTATGGTCCGCCAGGTGAGTTAAATTGGGATAATTTACCCCGATATACTCTCTATTTAACTTGATGAAATAAATAACCCAATAAACAATAAGCTTTCTACAAAAAGTAAAATGCTAGAAGCGAGGTATTTTGTTGCCACTAATCGTAGTCTCACCTATATCTGTTTTATTCTCCGAAACATAATACAGCTCACCAAATGTTACTGTTCCTCTCACGGTTCGTTGCACGTAGGAAGGGAACGCTCATTTCTTTAGCAACTGTAATAGTATTTAGTGCTCAGCGATTACGTGCGATAGTAGTGTAAAGTGTCGTGTATTTTACTATGGAATTTAAAAGTAATATAAGATAAGCTATATACATCATATATATTAATAGTCTAACATATTAATGATACACTTATGTAGCTTTTGATGTTTATTCATACTTAATTGCCTCTAATTATAATTCTTTCAAGGTTTTAGAGGCGCAAACTAGAGAAGTAATATATTGTGTATTTAAAATAAAAGAAATAGAACTTGTTTAAAGCTTCGAGACACCAAATAAGAAACGAGCACGAAAAAGAACGAAAAGTGACTGTGATGAGAGCATTTTAAGAAGAACAATACATAATTTTTATGTCAGCAAAAAGAAAGTTCTCACTTTGAAGTGCATCCATAAAAAGTTTGTAGACAATACAGGGTATCAAGGATATCCTGAAAGTTGAGAAAAGTTATGAGGAAGATAGTATTCCTTTGGCGGAAAATGAAGGCAAATAGAAAACTATGGCTTGAACGTCGACATCTGCAATTTAAGAAGCAGTTTTTTGAAAAACTGGTAGATGTTTTTACAGAGCAAAAGCGATCTATTGTATGCATGGATGAAATATATGTATGTATATACACTCATCATATACCCATAATAACAGTTGGAACGATGATTCTAATGAAGGTTTGCTTAAACATCAAGATCTAAAGAAGGCGGGGAAAATGGTTTTATTCCTAATGCTTGTGGAGATTATGAAAAAGGACAGTAGACTATCATCATGAGATGAATTTTGAAAACTATAAAAAGTATATTGAAGAAAAGTTAATACACAATTTAGGCGAAAAAAGTGTTATTGTGATTGATATGTAAAAGTCCCATGTTTACATTGAGAAAAGAAAACATACAATACGATGAACACACGACAAAGATAAAGCTATAGAATACAATTAATAATTATAATAATGCACAAACCACGATTCAAGAGGTATGAAATAGACACGATTTTTAAGAAATATAGCCATGATATGCTTAGATTACCACCGTATCACCCTGACCTCAACCCAATTGAGATGGTATGGACAAGTATGAAGCAGTATATCGCAGGGCCCAAGGTGACTTTTAAAACAGGCGAAGTGGAGAAATTGTGTGACGGATTTTTTAACACGTTTTCAACAAGAGACTGGCAATACTATTTTGAAACAAAACATATTTGAAGAATGGGAGAAAATATCTGTAGACGAATATTGTCATCTTGTGGCAAGTATGCCAAAAAGAGTCGGTGCTATTAGAGAGGCGGGTTGAGAAAACACTAAATTTTAAAAATTCTAATATTTTGTAAATAAATTATCGTTATATACATTTTTGTTCTTGTAGTTTTATTGTATTTCTTATTATTTGGTCCCAATCTATAAAAGCGAAGGGTGTCTAATAGAGTTGCCCAAGGCCGTATACGAGGATTACTATTTATGTATCCGAAATAATAAATAATTGTCACATAAAATGGTTTTATTGTTTTTCAAAATATTCTCCGCAATGATGGATACACTTTTCCTGCGTAATTTGAACCAATTTTCATAGCTCTTTTTCCGTTCCGATTCAGGTATCTCCAAAACATGCGTTTTGAAAGTATCAACCGCTTCTTCTGGCGTCAAAAATTGTTGAGCACGTACGTGGATGACCTATCAATTCGATGTTCTGACCGGTTAAATACTGAGTTGTTTCGGTCGATGTGTGAGAGCTCGTGTTATCATGGTGAAGATCCTACGTCGCTGGTTGTTTTTTCTTATTTCTTCAAAGACTTATGGCTAGAGACCGGATTATATGCAAAG
Source organism: Trypoxylus dichotomus (assembly GCA_023509865.1). Lineage (NCBI taxonomy): Eukaryota > Metazoa > Arthropoda > Insecta > Coleoptera > Scarabaeidae > Trypoxylus > Trypoxylus dichotomus. Next base: position 60,052,489 of record CM042075.1, read on the forward strand.
TGCTACTTTATTTTATTTGGACGTAAAATATAATAAATAAATAAAATAAAATATATGCACTTTCCATATAATTCGGTCTCTACTTATGGCAAACAAATGATTGCGTACCATTCACAATTGACCGTTCTACGATTCTCTAGTGGCTGTAGCCACATGCCCGTTTATCCCAAAGAAACAGGCAACCATTTGCTTCGAAGTACTTCTGGCGCGGACAACTTTTGTCAGGTTTGGCTCACCTTGGAAGACCCATACAGTCGATTGCTGTTTACTTTCGGGCTCATAGGCTATTAGTTATTTTCGGGGGGTTATAATTATTTTCGTGCTATTAGTCACAAAACATTCGTTTTTGCGGTATTAAATCTTCTCTGATATTTGCAATCTTGAGTGAACCATTTTAACACAAACGTAATTATACTTGACAGTCACAATAAGAGCTACCATACGAAAATTATTGAAAGTACATATGACATTAGAAAACAACAAACTACTAAAACACGAGCATCTACTCGGCCGCCATTTCTCTACATCAATGTCGAATGTCTTCAAAACCTGTTTGTTTTTAAACGACCAAAAGTGTTTCTCTTTCAACGTTAATAGAGCAGTATGCAATAACACTGGATAACGTGAACTAATTCAAAGTACTTTGCGTTATTGAAGTGTTTATGTATTATTAATAATAATACAATAAAAAAGAAAACATATTCTAGCTGCGATAAGTAATACACATTTTTAATAAGAACGAAAAATAAGCTACTATTTTAGTCTGCGTTAATTTGCGATTAGCAATGCCTTGTTAATTGGATCACTCCTGCATCTAATTCAACCTTGTCTGTAATTTTCACCTTGTCTTCAACGCTTTTTTTTATTGAATATGGATGCCATAGTCGTAATACATCAACGTATGCTGGTACTTAACGTACTGGTTTAAATTCAAAAACGACTGCTATGAAAAAATGAAACGCTAACACATTATATCACACCCATCTGACCGACCCCATTGTGTCGCAGAGGGGAATCTTCGACATCAATTGACACAGCCTTGCAGTGGTGGACGTATATAAACCGCCAAACATGAATTATCAGTATTCTGGTTAATTTCTCTGAGTGCGACAGGATAGGCTACGATATAGCAAGTAGCAGCAGATATATGGCATATAACGAACCCGGCGCTAGATGAAAAATATGTGTGAAATACTTACCTTAATTTACTACTGCTATTACATAGTACAAATTGGGTAAAAATGGTGAAAAACGTGCAGTATTACGTAGGATTCCACATTTGTCTCAATGAACGATGTTCGCACATAATTAAAATAATCTTTGAAATCAGTTAACAAAATGCACCATCGCAAATTTGTTGTAACTTTGTAAAATCTGAATCCTTTTTTGTAACACTAACACCACCATTTTTTGCGTCGACTATATTACCATATTGCCATAAGTATTGAGGACCCAGATCCACTTTTGAGTTCTTTGAAGAATATCAAATTAAAATAAATTGAAACAACTTATAGGTTTATAATGTTTATTATTAAAAAAAAATCAATATTTAGTGGGTCCACTTTTCGCTTTAAATACAGCAAAAATTCTTTTTGGTAGAACCCACATGCTTTTCACAGTCTTCGGAACACTCTAGGCGCAAGCAATTCTTGAACTCTTCTTTTAAAGTAATTGTGAGACGCCTAACTTTGTGGTTTAATAAACCCTATAGATGTTCTACGGGGTCCAATATCATTTTTGCGAAATTGTGCGGACAACTTTGTGATAGGTCGCGTTATCCCGTTGGAACTTAACGCCGTTCATGTTTGTATCAGCAAAAAGTGATGTAAAACAGGACAGTAATGCAGATTCTGGAACGTTTATGTATTTTATAGAGCCCATACGGTCTTCACACAGGAACATTTGTCCCACTCCCGAAGTGCTCATGCAACCACAGATCATCACGCTGCCTCCGCCGTGTTTCACGGTGGTACCACAGACACTGGTTAAAATTTTTCACCTCTCCAGCGACGGACATAGATCACACCCAGTGTACCAAAAATTTCATATGTGAATAAATATTGTTAAGTTCACTCATTATTATTTTTTTGTTAATAATTTTTATTTTCTAGTCAAATTGTTAAAAGCTGATAGAACATCAAATTCACTAACTTACCTCAAAGTTTGATTCGTCTGACTACACGATATCTGACCAATCTTATTCGGCGAAATTTTGGTATTTTACAGCCCACTCATACTGTGCCTTTTTATTCTTGTCCGAGGGACATGGCTTCTTCTTGGTTTTACAGCCTTTTAGGCCACCTTCTTGAAGCAGTCTGCAAATGGTTTGAGCAAATATTCTTCTGAGACCTCTACCTTTCTTTAACAACTGCGGCTTCGTCAGGATTCAATCGTAAAATCACAAGTTTAATTTGTTGGAAATACTGGGAATAATATAAAGCCGTGTTTAACCATGTTCTCCAACGTGCAAGAATTGGCTGTGGTGGTTTAAAAATACCGAGGCGCCATCTATGAAATTCTCAAGTTTGTTTAATTTTGTAGTATTTCCTATTGTTCCGCCTCTTTAAAACATTCCCGAATAGTTTGTGCCACAAAATGTGAAGCATGAATTTCACACATCACATGTAAAAGACTCCCACAGTCTTCTTTATGAGTGTACTTTCCTAATCTTTTGCTACTTAACAAGATCGAAAATGTCGATTTAAGAGATTTCACTTCACTTACTATAACATGTATTATATATTTTGTTTCAATCTGTCGTTTTATCAATTTATAAATTCTTAATCCTTTACTTCAGCTTCGGTCCCCCTTTCGATGTCTTCACGTGCAGATGGTAGATACAGTGAAATCTCCCTTGAACGGACACCAACGGGACCATCTGAAGATGTCCGTTCAGGAGGGGTGTCCGCATAAAAGAAATAGGTAGTAGATACAACAAAAATCGTGTTTTAACGAAAAATGAATATATTAAAGAAACTGGGACATTTAAATCGTATATATATATATATATATATATGTGTATAAATGTTTTTAAAATAAATAAGAAACTTTTAAACTTCAAATGACGATTGCAAGGACTGTGTGGATGTACAATTCACAGGTATAGCAGTAAACTCCACTCACACAAATTTATTAATTATGCGGAACGCAGCGTTTCGAGAGCACGTGGGCTCTCATTGTCAACCGTGTTACCGACTGAAAGTAAAAACTGTATCACACATGCAAATTATTTTCTACGCAGGCTCTAAAATTTCTAAAACATATGACTATTTACAATCTACTCGGTGGTCTAATGCCTTTTTCGGGAAAGGATGGACCGTAAGCGAACCGTATCTTTAACAGGGCCTATGGTAATAAATCAATCAAACTCGAGTGTGCAATTGGGGGTGGTTCTCTGTTCAGTAAGTTTCCGTTCTTTTTCATACATATCGTTTCGTACGCGTCTAATTCTCTATACGAGTTTACGTTTTTAAGTAATGTCAGATTTTTTAAATCAATCTTATGTCCGGATTTTACCATATGCTCTGCTACGCTTGATAGTTCTGGTTTGTCAAAACGATAGTGTCTAATATGTTCTTTGAACCTCGTTTCGATACTCCTTTTTGTTTGTCCAATATTAGCTTTCTCACAATCATTGCATGCGATTTGGTATATTCCAGACCTCTTTATCATCTCCGGTTTATCTTTGGGATTCCCCAAGAGATTCTTTAAGTTGTTTTTTGACACAAAAGACACGTTCATATTTAGTTGTCGGAAAATTTTTTACTTAACCCTTTTACTGTTGGGTGAAAAGGAAGAGTTATAAATTTCTTATTACCGGTGTTTGTTGATGTCAAGGTCGTGGAATTTCTGATGTGTTGTTTGTATTGGACCTTCCTTAAAATACGGTCGACATCCAAAGAAGAGAAACCATTGTACCTCGCTACATCTTTGATATACTTTAATTCTTTGTCGTACCTGCTCTTGTTTAGCGGAAATCTGACGAGTCTATTGACCAACTACCCGACTAATCGCGGACATTTTTTGTTGTTCGCAATGGTGCGAATCAACCGTGATGAATCTGTTGGAATTAGTTTCTTTTCTGTAGATGTCTATTTCTAATTTATTGTTGTTGCGTATGACTAGAATATCTAGAAACGGAAGGCGATTGTTCACTTCTTCTTCAATAGTAAACTTGATCGTGGTAAATTTTGAGTTCAGTTCTGCTAAAAAATCTTGTATATTTCCTTTGTTGTTATCAAACACCACGAAAATATCATCTACGTACCTAAGCCAAATTCTCGGAAAATATTTGGTTTCTTTTTTCAGGTTCGTTTCAAATTTGCACCTGTTCGAACCATTTTCCGCCTATTTGAAAACAATTTTGTGACATGCATAATTTGGTTAACCTTTTATATTCCGCGGTTTTCATGTCATCTACGTTATTTAATTTCAAAAATTCAACCAAATACTCCAGAGTTTCTGGAATTGGTACGCTTGGGAAAAGTGAACAAACGTCGAATGATACAAGGATATCCCCATCTTTTTAATTCAATCTTTTCAATTTTATTTACAAAATCTACGGAGTTTTCTACACATAGGTTATCTACTTTATGGAGCAAGTTCTTATATTCATTCACTAGCCATTTGGACAATTTGTATGTTGGAGAATCAATGCCGGATACTACAGGTCTCATGGAATTACCTGGTTTGTGAATTTTTGGTAGACAATACATTTTTGGAATGGCAGGGTTTGAACTTATTATTTTGATTATTTTGGTTATTTTGAATTTCAGATTATTATTAAACTTAAGAAAAAAAAAGTTTATTTCCTTTAGATATATACATACAAAGTATAATATATGTACGTAGATACATAGATGTGGTGTGTAATATAAAACAATTAAATGAATAGTCACTGTAAGGAAGCTAAAATTCATATAATGTTATTTGTTTTCTCTTTTTCTTTAAAATGGCGTCTTGAAATCGTATTTCTAATTTAGAAAGAAGCTCCAAAGACTCTGTATCTCCGTGATTTTCGACAAAACTTTTGAGCTGCTTAGGTAGGGTAATAGCTTTACCATAATTTGAGATAGCTTCTGTTGGCACTGGAACTTCATCGACATCAGAATCTTCCGAAAGTTCTTGTATTTCAACTGGATTTGCAATTTCTTGTTCTGAATCTGGATCTTCAACATACAAATCTTCATCTACGTTCAAAAATCATTAAGGTGTTCATTATCCGTCAATTTCAATAAATTCTTATTTTTGAGGATATCTGAAAGTACACTAAGAGGCAAATCATCGTATAGGTCAGATGTATCAGCCTCAGTTAACTGGTCTTCACTTTGCACATTTACAGGATTAAATCCTGCTTTGCGGAAGCAATTTTGAACTGTCTCTTTGGTTTTTGCCAAATAAACTGCAACCAGTGGTGTAATTTTCTTTATTAACTCAAAAGTTGTACCAGCAGTTTCAATCTTTACTAGCAGATGCTTGAATATTAGACTTCGGTAATAAGTTTTAAAATTCTTTATAATCCCCTGGTCAAGTGGTTCATAAGCTGACGTACAATTAGGGGGTAAAAATAATATTTTTATATTATTTAAGCGAACGTCTTTCGGATGAGATCCCGCATTGTCTAAAAATAACAAAATGTTTATTGTTTCTTTAACTATTTTCCAACCTACGTCTTGCAACCACTCTGCCATAATGTGTCCTGTCATCCAAGCTTTCTTATTGTATTTCCAAGTTACAGGCAGGTTATTTATATTAATGTTTTTAAAAGCTCTGGGTTTAGCTGCCCTACCAATGACTAGGAGTTTTTCTTTTTCGCCCGCCATATTTGCACAATGCAAAATTGGGATACTTACCCCCAACACATTTTTCCTTCTTTAATGTGAGCGTTTTGTCGGGTAGAGCCCAAAAATATAGGCCTGTCTCATCGGCATTACAGATGTCTCTCGGTGAATATCCCTTAATCAAAAAAGGACATTCTTTTTAAAAACGATGAAACATCTTCGGTATTAACCGAAGCTCTTTCTCCCGAAATCGCTTTAAAACTTATATTGCGGCGGATTCTAAATTTATTGGGGCAACCAGAAGAAGCACTGAATATAAAATGCTTGGATAAGTTCCTCACACTTAATTTCTCTTTATTGTAAACTTCAACAAACTCAATTTTTTGTTTAAGCGTGAGAATTTTTCTATTTGGAGCCATTTCTATAATGAATGAATTCTATAATGTGTCGTCCACTGTGTCTTTTCCGCATAGACATCAGACTAATATTGAAAGCAGATTCAATCGAAAGCGTACACCCAAAGAATAAGAACGGTGAATCCCCGACCAACTTGGGGAACCCCCTAATTCACGCCGACATAGGCTGCGTTTGTACCGAAAGATTAAAGTCGGTAAATCTCCGGTTTACTCGGGGAAGTCCCAGCGAAATTGACGCGCGGTGCGATTGAGAAATGCAATAGCAATACTCTCAATATAAAAATAAGATAAGGCGTTTCTTTTTATTTTATTTTTTGTCCGGTTAAGAGAACATTTTCTCATGTCCGTGTCCGTTCAAGAGAATGTCCGTCCAAGAAAGAGTTAATACAATGGAAATTATATGAGAGCCGGTCGCGACAATGAGAAACTGTCCGTTTAAGGGAGCTGTCCGTGTAAGAGGGGTGTCCGCGAAGGGGAATTTCATTGTATTGCAAACCACAAGCAAGACGTGTGAACAGTAGAAAAAAATAAATTAGTCTCTTGGTGGCACGCCACTTTTCTTACTTCTGTTTTTATCCTATTTATATGCTTTCTACAGTAACTTTTGTTCCAGCACATCAAGGATGTATCACATAATTTTGCGCACAAATTTCATAACACGCTACAATAATACAGCGCCATCTTGTGGGAAGCCTTGGAATTACACAAAACTGCAATTAGCTAATTAGTCGAAGTATAGAGCGCCATCTTATAGCGAGTAGTAGAGCTAAAGAGCACGTTTTGAAAACATTCTGCTACCTGATCGCTTGTCTGCAAAGAGTGTTTAAGGATATGATTCATATACTGAAGACGTATAATATTAATACAAGAAACAGTCGACAGCCCGACAGTTCCATATTGTTCCTTCGGTTCGATATAACGTTCCTGTTCCTGAGTAAGAAAAACAACCCCAAACTGTAACTGAACCGCTACCGTGTTTTATTGTCGGTACAATGCATTCGAGGATCGTCCTTTCACTAGTGGAACGTCTGACAAATACTTTTCTGCTTTGACCAAACACTTTAAATATTGATTCGTCAGTCCATGAAACATTTTACCACTGTTCTACCGTCCAATCCCGACGTTTACGGGTCCACTGTAGCCTTTTTGGCGTAGTAATGGTTTACGAGTTGCGACGCGACCGCCTAAGTTTCCTTCGGTCAGCCTGCGTTTGACGGTGGTAACTGAAATCGGATGTTGACGTCCACGATTGAATTCGCTTGCTATTTCCGGTGCTGTTTATCTACGATTTCGCTTACTAAATAGTTGTAGTAAATAATCGTCTGCTGGGGATGATTATTGGTGAGGGATCTGGACGGTCACGGTCCTCTAAGTGGCCTGTTTCTTGATATCGGCGAATAGTGTATTTTACTGTCGACGCGGCTAGATTTAATTTCTCATCGATTTACCTGCTGGTAAAACCTTCTTTATGCAAAATTATTATACGGGATCATTTAGCAACACCTATTGATTTAACCGCAGGCATGTCGAACAGTATTGTTCACTTACTGTACCGCTGATCACAACAATATTCGTTTGAATATTATTGCGAACTGTTGTGAGTTTGGTAATCGCCGCAAACGTTTGAGCCGGACAGGAAGGAGCTCTAAGAAAGAAATGGAATACAATAAAATCTTTACTTGCTTGGTCCCATCGATACAACTTGTCTAATAAATAGATTAGAATAATCCGCTGTCCATGAAGATGATTGTTCTAGGCTAAGTGCTTAATTACTTCTTTTCTTCCTAATAGTTTCATTATTTGGGTTGCAGATGTACTTGAGATAGATGTTTATTAAGATTATCATCGTTGAATGCAATAAAGCGTATTTGATTTAACTATTGTAACACTTTCTCCCTTGGCCAAACTTCTATGGACGGTAGCGTACATAGATATGAGTATTTATCAACAGCTTTAATATTAGATGTTGACGCAGAGCCCATAATTCCTTATCCTTAATTTTATCCATACAACGTCTAACAAATTGGCTTTATAGACATATTTTAAATTTCAATTGTAGCCGTGTTAGTTTTATGTGCCTAGAGCTTGGATAGATCAATCTTCAAACCAGTTGTATAAGTTATACTCATATCCTCTTTGGTGCCTTATCCCGCGTATTTTTAATCTTTATAATTAATAGATGGAGGAGTACCTAGTACATTTGCACACAACACTAGAAACAGTCTATGGCAATCGATGGATTCTAACGCAAGTTTTCTCTTTGTTTCAGAACCGCCACCTCCTCCGGATCCCGACTACCCATATTATCACAGCGAGGAACACATCGAAGCCGAGACGAAATTCATTACCACAGTATTCGAAAAATTCAAGCACTTGGATAATACGCCTGTCGTTCGCAGGAAGGTAACGCAAACGCGTCGCGCGGAAACGCGCATCAACTATTACGGCAGAAATCAAATCGTCATCGAGGACATGTTCGACGACCTCAACATGTATAGAATTCCCGTCAACGTAGTGGTAAGTCCTAGAGTCTCGGCGCATCTATCGTTCGCCTCACAACCGAAGATCAAGGAACCTATGGATAAGTGGAGCGGAGGCAACGTGAAAGATATCGTGGTCCCTCAGAAAGATCCGATATTTTTCATGCGACCGAAAAAGCCGCCGCCTTCGATCAAACCTGCCGCAACCCCGAAAACCGTAAACAAAGCAACTAAGCAAGAAAAACACCCGAAATTATTAAAAGCACTCACAGCCACCACGGCGGTCGCCACTACGAGTACCACAACGGCAGCCGTATCAACGGCTGTAACTTCGGCCGAGAAAGCCAAATCGTATAATATTGCCAAGTTACTATCCACCACCACGATATCTCAGAATACAGTGCCTAAAACGGTTAGTTTAGTAAATACCGTTCCTCAAGTTCGACTACCGACGCGGATTTCGAGTGAAGTTTCGTTAGTAGCGAAACCGTCCTCAGTGCCGAAATCTAACGCTAACGTCTATACGAATATTATGTTCAGACTTCCTATTGCGACTCAGAACGCTGCGCAGCAACCTACCATCAATCAGGCTCCCTTACAAAGGTATCCTCTTAGTAGACCTCCTATTCAACATACTTCGCATCCGCCTTTCCCCTACATCAAAGAAGAACCCGACATACCCCCGCCACCAACTCCCGCTGAAGTTGCTCCTACGCCGCCTAAGATTCTACCACCTGCCCCTTCATCGTCTTACGCTGCTGCTATGTCGTATCGATTACCTACACCGCCTGTACATAACCAGAATGAGATTTATTTAAAGCAGGAAAAGGATATTGAAGATAATTTATACGCGCATCCGCAATACAATAGGCCGGTGAATGGCCCCAGTATGTCGTATCAAAATCACGTATATAGGATGCCTTTGTCAAAACCACAGACACAAATAGGATATAACCAATTATATCCGACACAACCTTCGCGGTATCGGCCAACGCAGGAGAGGAAAAACAACGCCGTAAGTCAGCAGCAGTATTATAACACTAATCACCATCAAAACGGTATGAGATATAGAAGTATAAGCGGTGGAAGTATGATGGTGCTTCCAAATTCATCGGGAGGAGGTCAGGAAGGAAGTTTATTGAGCCAAATACCGCCACCGCCGAATATGAATCCGATGCCCGCTACCCATTTGTTGCAGACCATGAATCATAGTTTAGGTCATCATCAGTTATCGGGGAATTTAAATCATCATTCGCAGCAAAACCACGTAAATTCGATGTATATGAACACCACCAAGCAGCCTACCATAGAGAAAATGTCACCAATATCTTCAGTTCCGTCTCCGTTACATTCTATATCATCTCCGGTTGAAACTAAACCCTTAAGCTCGCCGATAACTTCAATGCCGCCGCCGCTAAGTAACTATAATAATAATTCCTATAACACAAATAGCACGACCCTATACGATCATTCATACGCGGATACTTACTCTAGTTCTAGCAGTTCTTATTCCGATTCCTACCCTTCTACATATTTACCTCCTCAACCTCAACAGTATATTCCCGCGTACAGTCCTCATTCGCATATGGACATCGATCCTTTCGTCGATCAAATGCTGCAGCAGGCGGCTGGTTCTAATAATAAGCTCCGAGTGAAACAGCCTTGGGAATTGAATCAAGTATGAGAGTACCCTTTTTACTTGCCAAGAATGTACAGATAGCATTTACCAATAAATTGTGTAAATAATAAAGGAGGACGTTCCGTACATAAAAATATATACAAATCGCATTACAATTCATACCTGTACAACTAGAATATTTTCCCATGGCAAATTATTTTTGAATATTAGGATGACGTTGCTGACGATTATATCGTTACTAAAAACATGCAAGACTGAAGATGCAGTCGGACGAATTGTTGTATGAGACTTACTTTTTTATCGTTTGTATACGTAATAGTTGAATGTTTATTATTAGATGAGCAGCTTGTTTAATTTTTTCTTTCTTTGTTATTTATTTGAGAATCTATTTTGTACATAAATTCGTAAAAAAATAAATATATCGTATTATACAACATATATTTAGTGCCTACTTTTTAATTACCCAACACCACTTGAAACTATTAGAATACTATTCAAATCCCGAATAAACTTATGTAGAAACCAATTTGCGCACTAAAAAAAATACCATTATGAAATCAAGTGAAACAGATACATTTCTTGTGTAAAGCTCTACCTAAAAATATTGACTGTCGATCAACTGTTAGCTCATTACTAGAACTTCTTATTTTAATATCTACAAAAACTGTTAGCAAAGGGGCTTAGAATGGGATACAATCTGCATTTTCCAAAATATTTAATCAATATAAAACAAGATTACGTTTGGAAGCAATGCCTCTTTCCAATTTTTTTGGATTTTGATGTTATGATAAGTTTAATGTATAATAGTTGAAGATGATACACATAAAATCATTGCATATTACAATGGATATATCGAATAGATATGAACCTGAATTATAAAATAAAACTAGTGTGAGAAGAATAATTTTTAATAAGGTTATGTATATATATTTGACACTAAACATTGTAACCAATATTTTTAGAACGGTCTTTACACTCTCATATCACGTGGTTCGCGCAGATTGGTTTCTTCCGATTTCAATCGTACTCTAACCTCGACTGACTTTAATTTATAGTCTGTTTCATTTTGGGTCTATGCAGTTGTGTGTGGCCGAGTATTGCCATGGATCATAATCGCACCTCGAATAGACATGTCTCGCCGTTTTCGTCGATAGACTAGTTTCGCTTCATCAAGCAGTTGACAGTAGTACGCAGCATTAACTGTACGCCATTCGTGGAGAAAATCAATGAGCAGTATGCCTCTAGAATCCAAAAAAAACAGATTTTCGCCACTCCATGCTTGCCTACTTAGACTCCAGGGTGTAATGGTGCACCACGTCTAATCGCAGGTGACAATGTGCCCCAACAAATTGCCCTCCTTTGTTTGATATGGTGCCAAAATTCCTTCACACACAGCAACACGGTTTAGTTTCTCATCTTCCGTCAAGAGTCGAGCCCACCTTATCGACACTTTTCCGTAATCATCTGAAATTATTGATTGGGCACTCCCATATGATATTCCGACGTATACATTAATTCCCCATATTGTAAGATGGCGGTCACCTTTAATCAGCTCATGGATTGACGTGCATGGCTCTTGTTTCCCACTGACTCTCGGCCAACGAAACATTTTTTGTGTCAGTCGTAGACTTAGATCCTTAAAAGCGTTTTTTCAGCTAACTGTCCAGTTAGTCGACGCAAAATGTCGACAGGTTTTACGCCCTCCTGCGCCAAAAATTTAATAATACGTTGCTGAACAGACGTGTCCACCTCTTATTCAGACATGACGCAAAACGTCACGGCACTCAACCTAGAGGCCGTTAAAAAAGAAAGTCCGGTTCATATTTTTGATTCACCCTAGTAAGTACTAGGAATTGTTTTACATTTCATTCGCAATCGTGGTTTTGTGAAATTGAATTGTATGTTTCAATCTTGGAATTACATTAGTAACTACATTGTCCGTCTGAGATTTGCTTTTTATATATTTGAATTATTGGATTAGATAGCTAGTTCATTGCAAATATCTGACTCTAACTAGGTTCGCAAAAAGTTCCAGTATAGTATGTCTAATGGTTAATATTATCTAATTGCAGTGATTAAAATATAATAAGATACCTGATGCTTACGTTAACAATCTCAAGAGGTTTCTAAAGTAATAAAAGTATAAACCCTAAGGTAAACAGCTTTGCTAAACTAATGTTCAAGTTTAAGTACCTTAAATCGTAAAAGTAATTTCCAGTAAAACTAGAAGGTTGCAAAATTGTTAATTACGATGGTTCCAGGCGTCAGAATATTTACCTGAATATTAAATGAATGTATATACATATATATGCCTAGGTAAAATATTAAATAAAATACATCTCAAATCTAAACATTCGGCTAAAAGTTGTATATATCCGCAACGACACAGTCAACCCATTAACTAGCGTTCAGCGAACAATATATGGTTCTAATAACGGCAATCTCCGTAAATAGAATTGCACATGAATACTATAGTCCGTCCCAACCTCCGTATTCAGTATACGTCTTATGGGAATTTGTTTCATGGTTGCCAAATCATCCGATCGGCTGTACATTACTATTTCCGGTTAATTATTTGCAATTTCACCCGATCAATTCATAACCTTTATTAACGTTTATTGACGTTGAAGGTGCAAAATTATTGACATTCATATGACATTTTGCTTATTATTTTATTAAAGTAACTAACTTTTAACAGAGTGCATAGCGACTTCGCTGCACGTAAAATTATAGGAAAAATACTACAGATAAAATAGTTATATCTCAATATTTATTAACAATACTATACACACATCTATAAACAAATATACATATGAACGATATCTATGCAATGTACAGTGAATATTTGCTTCGATATTGGGGTGCTATGCAATTTATTAAATTAAAAGAAGATGATCATATATATATACAAATAATAGTTTCCACTTTTTGTAACAAAGAACTGGAGTCATAGAAATACGTATATGTATAATACAATAATATTTAAGAAAGGAATAGCAATTACACACATATATCTATGTCTTACGTTAATTTTCTAGTCAGTCGAAGAATCACTTTGATCTTCAGATGATGACGAATATCTTACGTGAATAATAAATTCTTCGATGTCGTCTTGCAAATTATCCACTATCCACATTTCCTTTTCAATATTGTTTACATGTTTGATGTAGTTTTGCCAATTATTAGTTGTTACAGTGCTATACGCTCGTCGAATTAATTGCTCATATCTTTTACCTTAAATGTGGTATTATTCATTCTTACGTAGTTTTTAAGTTGTGCCCATACCATTTCAATGGGATTTAACTTCGCATAATGGTAAGGTGGTAATCGAAGAACTCATGACCTTTTTCTTTTGCAAATTCGTCAATCCTACTTTTATCATATTGCGGTTTAATTTGTGACACAAATACAGTAAGTCCCTTTTTAGCATATCGGTACTGATTTGTATTTGTTTTTCATTGAGCCAATCAATGATCTCGTTTTCCTCCATGCTGTTGTTGGAATTTTCTCCAATTTCCTGCAGTGGTAGGAAGCATTATCAAGAACAATGACTGACTTCTGTGGTATATTTGGAAGTAATTTGTTATAAACCAATCCTCATACGTTTCTGAATCCATCTCATGATGAACATCGGCAGTGTTTTTCTTGCAAAGAAATGTATATTCAGCACCAGGAACAAACCCATTATCACTGCCTGCATGAACTAATGCAAGCGAGGTCCTAGCCCGGTTGGTGATTTCAAACCAGTGCTTAGTCCTTGAATAAGAGCTTGTCGACTACTTTGAATAGCAGTATCTGTCCAAGTTTTATTTACCGTATGTCCTGTATTCACCCTTTGACTCATCAGTGTATATAATAGTTCGACTGAAATATAAAATTACAGCCATGTCAAATAGCAAGAGGTAAATTTACCTTCTTCTCTAAATTTCTTGATCTCTAAGTATTTGTGCCTCCATCTAATAATCTCATCTCGTTCAATGAGTATACTTTTTAATCCTACTTTTTAAATTCGAAGCCCATATCGTGTAACAATCTATGAAAAGTTGTTCGACTGAAGTTAGGGAGATCATCGTCAACATTGACAGTAGTAAGAATTGTATTTAAAGTAGGTGGCATATTCTGTATAAAAATCCATGCACTTTACGTCGAATAGCTGCTTGCGTGTTCTCACCATATGTATGCAGTCGATCATTTACTTGTATGCCCTTCCTTTTTTAGGTTTTTGGACTTGATAATAAACCATTTTGTTGCTCCTGTTTACATGATATATTGCACGGTCTGAGATGCCCAAAGCTTTACTTGCTTCTCGAGCGGCAGCACTCACATTCATTGATTTATTGAAATAATTGAAAACATTTGCAATCATACACTTCTCCTTACAGTTAAATTTGTCTCCTCTGCGCCGTTTTCTTCCTATAGAAGCTCCATTAATGTAGTAGAAAACTGTAATTACATTTATATTCTGTTATAACATTTATAAAAATAAATAAAAATACCCATATTACCCTGTGCAGCTTGAAAAGATAGAAGTGTTCTGAAAAGAACAATTTGTACAACTATATAAGCAAATTAACAATTTAACGAAATATTTCAAAACAAGGACGATGACGATTGACAGTTGATGCTAATAGACAGATAGTATACAACTGTTGTCGGCATAAACAGCATATGTAAAATAAGTTGCAACATAGCAACCGGTTGTAGAGATAGCGCTAATGACAGCAACCAAGGATAGTAAGAGATAAAAGTTGCTATTCTATCCCATACTGAATACGGAGGTTGGGACGATCTATAGTTAACCTATTAATATACTATTAATAAAGAATGAATGCGCGACATAGATTTAACACAACGCGAAATTATCCCTTGATGCCAAATTCCAATGTTTAGGTGACATACCGTATTTTAGGTTATCTAATTATGGGCTAGAATACAAAAAAAACCCACAGCAACGTAATTGTCATACCGCGTTAAAGCAATATTGCATGTTAGACCAAAAATCAATTCTATTCCGTAAAGAATGATTTTGATAAAATTATAATTTCGTTGCAATTATCCAACGTAATTAAATTATTAAAAAAATATTTAATTACGTTGGATAATTGCATGGAAATTGTAATTTTATCATTACTAATGCCAACGGTGGTTTAGTATTAATATTCATGTTAATATTCGTATTAATATGGATTTTAGTTTAAGAACGATTTTACGAAACAAAAACCAGAAAGCATACTCAAGCAGGCATTTTTAAATTTCGCGGGCGATTTAGTTAGTTGTTAGGACAATAAAGGTTATATTCACTTATTTTGAAGGTGATACATCCAAATATGATCTTTATTGCCTTTACCAACGTGACCGCTCGAGAACTTTAAAAATATCTGCTTGTGTATTGTTCATATAATTATAAAGTCGGAATAATGTCAGTATTTACTTGAAAAAAAGCGAGAAAATTCTCAAATTATATACGAAAATATGTTTCAACACAATTTGTGATCTTTGAGATTATCATTGTGTAACAGATGCAAATATAATCTGAGATTTTGTTATTTTATCTAACTTTGGGTTTGATGTTTCCATATTTTCAATTGTTAATTAACTTCCACAAAATATCAAGTTCACATCCTACAAATTCACACTACATTTACAATGAATTAAAAAGGTAATGATATATCCAACACACGCATAATCAATATAATCAATCTATACGTAATATAAACTGCAATTTGCAAATTAAATACTAAAGATCATAAACTCACCACATATTGTAACTTGCAGCATAATTGTAGCTCGTTATCTAGAGATCTACTCTGCGATTATTTTCTAAAAAAATACGCTTAAAACAATTTTAGAACATGTGCACTATAATTATCTTACGAACACATGTATGCAATATCAACGAAACAAGTGTTAAGTTTGCCGCTAAACATCACTCAAAGTAAGTTACTTGAATTTATCAATAGATCCGAATCAATTCAAAACATTGATATCCCTATAAGAATTGTATGTTCCTAAAATCTAATAAATACCGTGTGATTAGCGCCCTCTCTGTTCCAACAGCATAAATATCGTCGGTAAAAAAGTACACTATTCTCGTACTAACTGCTGATAATTATTCACTCAAATAAGGAGACCTACTTATATATTTAGTTTTTACGTGTTTATCCCTTCATTTTTTCACTTTAATATTTGTAATGTTATCTCTCTATTACGAAGCAATGCAATAATTACGCATCGATGAATATAAAATTAGAACCAAATAACCTTACGTTAGAATATTATTTCAATAAAACCTAACCTATATATGAAGTTGATATTACTTGTAAAATAACAATTATTAACTGATTTATAAGTACCTTCATGTTAGAAAGCGCATTTTTAAAAAGTAAGAAAGAATTGTGTCTAAGAATAATTATTAGTATAAACAAGATCACTTTCCACAACATCTACATTCTGATACTGATTAAGAACAACTAATACATTTTATAGGTTATGTTTACTTATTTTGCGATATACATATGCATATCGTTTAGAGGTCAATCTTTGATATAAAAAACTAACTGCGTTTAACCGAAGCCGCGAGATAAGCTTAATAATAAAATAAATCACAGTCCAACCATAGATTCTTTTACGATCGAGTAACTTCTTTAGAAACAGGGCAACAGAACAATTCTAGAGCGGCGCCCATAGTGTATGAGCTGGGGGACATAAATTCTGGAGGGGGATTTAAAGAAACAACCTTTCCTGGTCTTTCTTTAATGTCCAATTAATTGCATCACCTATGTACTAATGAGAATCATTTGATTCCATATGAAATTTTGTCAAATTCTGATGCATCTTTGGGGCAGCAGAATTAATAGAGTCGCATTTATCTATTCTAATTTTTTATGCACAACACGATGCAACAAGCCAACTGTTGATAAAGAAACGTTTCAACATAAACCTGTAATATAAAAGTCGAATGTTCAAATTGCTAAATTAGTTTTAGCGCCATTCACCAGACAAACACGAAACATGTGGCACGTACTCGCATAATAGTGCATTACAGCACATGCGTATTACGAGTTTTAAGAAAAGTGAGGTTATACTGGCGTTTGCAATGATTATTATATTTAAGAATTAGATTAGATAATTGTTTTTTATTCAATTTAATCAAGCCGCAATTCAAGGGTACAACTAACATTTTACATCGCGGCAATTTCAAATAAGAAGTTGCAAAAAGACTTAAACAAATTGAATCTTGATTAAATAAATTGATAGAGGTTTCCGCTTTGTACGCGTAGCGGACGCTCTATACGAATACCACTGTTACCCGTTCAAACCGAAATATAAAGTTGTCGGTGTGTTTAGCCCGGATAAAATCGAGAGTGGGGGAATCGCAGACCTGACTACCTGCCCCTCTACTTTTCGATTGGTGGCCTCCGCTCAGCTACAGGCAGTCATGGCATATTCGTAGACCAGAAATTGTGTTGTATTGATTACTCGTTGGCGTTACCAAGTGTTTAGGTTGTTTTTGCTAAATTGCCGATCAGAAAACGTTCAAAATGTCTAAACTTATTTGTCGTTTGTGCTTAAATGATAGAAAGTTGATTAATATATTCGACAACCGGTTAACGAATTCCGAACAGCTGAGGAAGTGCATTCTATTGGGGACTGGCGTTGAGGTAAGGCATGTTTCCCAGGTATAAACTCCCGCTCCGCTTAGACTCGGTCAGTCGCATCTATGCATGCAGTGTGAGAAGGGAATACATACAAAATCGTTGCGTTAACTCACATATGTACATATACATGTTTGAACAACATTGATACATATATCGTCCTTATTTAAAGAAAAGAATAAGCGTTTATTTATGCTTAATAGCGTTACGTGGGCCTTGGATATCGAAACTGCTTAAACATACGAAGTTCATACCCTTATTAATGTCCACAACAGAGATATTTATTAATATGAAATAAGATAAGTGTATTACCTTTGTATTGCTTAAATAAATTTTCTAAAATGTCTAATTATCATATTTGAATTTACACTAAAGCCACATATGCTATAATGCATTATTTTTATATTGTTAATAATTTATTTTCAATCTTACTAGTGCATTTATTAGTTTTAAATTATCTTACTACAGGTTCTTCGTTGTATATGTTTTTCTATTGTCAACCATTTTTAAATTTAGCGGGCGATTTAAGTTGGTAGTTCCAGCAATTGTCGGAGCTACCAACTTAAATCGTAGTAATTGTTTTCTTTTCTATTGTGTGCTTTGGATTACACTTTCTACATAACATTAAATTACATCAATGAATAGAAATCAATTACTACGATTTAAGTTAGTAGTTCCGGCAATAGTCATATTCGCTCATTTTTAGAGTAATACGGGAAAATATGATCCTTATCACCGAAACTATAACTAATCGTAATTGATTTCTATTCGTTGATCTAATTTAACGTCCATTTATATTGACAAAAGCGCAAGTGAGTAATGTAAATTGCGCATGCGCACCACTATCTATCATGCCTATGGGACAAAGAACGATACATAACCTCACATATGATACGCATTCAGTAGTATTTAATCTCGGAACTTGTTACATTTAAATTTTGCTGTTATTGTTTTTCGATTCGTTGTTTGCATTCTACGAAAATGTCTACCACATTGTGGGTGCGCAAATATATGATAACAAAATATTTGTGTCCCCAGCTTTTAAATATTAACTTTAAACAATGTCTTCCTTCAACAAGAAGGTGTACGAAGGCGACCTGAAATGTATCAGGAATCGGCAAGAGAAGGCGCACGAAGGTTAAAGTGGATTCATTAATCGGAAAGGGCAACCTTTTTTATGGCAACTGTCAAAATTTCAGACGTCTACTGTCCATAATTATTGTTTAAGGATGTATTTTGTGTAGCAAGTCGGGTGGTTTCCCAAAAATGGATAAAATCGAATTTCGTGCAATGATGAAACACTTCTGAATGGCTGGGAAAACGGCTACGGAAATTCGAAATATTTTACTAGAGGTTCATGGTGAATGTACTTCATTATTTTCGATCATCAGCTTCTGGGTGAGCGAGTTCAAACGTGTCCGCACAGGCACAAGTGACGAACCACGCAGTGAGCGACCAAAAACCATTACCAACGATGAAATGGTAGACAAGATTCATGATCTTGGGTTAGCCGATGGCCGACTGAAGCTGAAAGAGATAGCAGAGACAACAGGCATCTCAGGAGAACGCGTTGGCCATATCCTACACAAAATTTTGGGTATGAAAAAGCTTTCGGCGCGATGGGTAATGCGTTTGCTCACACCGGACCAAAAACGAAATCGGGTGACCGTTTCGGAGAAATGTCTGGCCGGGATCCAACGCAATCCAAAGAGATCTCTTCATGCGTTTCGTAACCGTGTATAACTTGGATCCACCACTACATACCGGAGACCAAGCAAGCAGTGGACTTTTCAGTGTGAATCGACTCCGAAGAAAGCAAAGACCGTTCCATAGGCTGGAAAGGTCATGGCGACCATTTTTTGGGTGTGATGCTCATCGACTATCCGTAGAAGGGAAGGACGATCACGGGGCAATACTACAGCGATTTATTGACCCGATTCGATGCAGTATTGAACGAGAAACGGCCTCGTTTGCAACGGAAAAAAGTGCTTTTCCACCACGACAATGCACCGCCTTATTCATCCCGCATCGTCGTGTCCAAATTGAATGAGTTGCGCTACGCATTAGTCTCTCATCCTCCATATTCAGCGGACCTAACCCCCAGCGACTTTTTCCTATTCCCAAACCTGAAAAAATCATTGGGAGGAAAGAAACTTGCCTCAAATGTGGAGGTCATCGCCGCTACAGATGGCTATTTCGCAGACCTCGAAACATCCTATTTTTTCGATGGCTTGAAAGGACTGGAAGACCGTTTGAAAAGGTGTATTGATCTTCGAGGAGACTAGATCGAAAAAGAAAATAAAAAAAAACACACCAATACCGTGTTTTTCTTGTCGATTCTACATTTCAGGTCGCTCTCGTAACATGTCACACATCTCACGGAACCATTGCATTATGACAAAAAGTTGCTGGTTGGGTTATTTCGAGAAACGGTAATGAGCACTGGCAGCCAAGGTCATGCGATCTCTCACTCTTGGACTTTTTTCTGTTTTACGAGTATGAGCCATAACGCCATATGAATATACGTTTGAAAAATTAGTCAGAAATTGGGGCATACGGATCCATTCAATTCAGCACTGAAATGAAGGTGGTTTGACCGATATTAGTTTTAAAACGTAATGTCATCGATTACTTTTCACAACAGAACAGAAATGTTTAAGTATATTTATGGATATTATTATATTTGGTTAAGAACTTAACCTAGCAAGCGTTACAATCTATCAAATATATAACTTTCAATCTAGATATACAATCAGTAATTTACTTCTTGAACCACAACAAACTTCTTCGATACGTATTGCCTCCTTCCACTTGGCACTTCTAAAAAATTCTTAATCCTGTGAAGAGGACTTGCACGAATTCTTCCAGCAAGTCAAAGACAGATTTTTCTGTAGTGTATAAGCCCTCCCGGACGTCCATCTTTTCTTCTAACTCTGTGGTGTTTTCAGCCGATAATACATTTATTCCAAAGAACAGTACCAAATGCAAGTCTTCCAGCAAAATTCACATATCTGCACACATTTCGACAGTTAGTCCAGTGCTCAAGCGCCTTCAATTAATCATACAAAACTAGATTATGAACGGTCAGAGTAGTAGAATATATTTTGCATTTGCTGGCAATCAAAGGCATGCACTTCGAAGTTCGTAGCAAGCTGGTCATCAGCGTCTTGTCTCTTACATGTTAACTAGCTAGTTTAAGGCTAGGCTTGTATATACACTAGGGTGACAGAATAAAATAGACACTAGGTAAAGCGGTATAAATATGTAACCAGCTAAATTCTAAGAACGAATTAAGAACTTTTTCCTGTCATTAGGGTAAGGGTAGATGTATCGGAAGGAATTCGTCATAGTTTAGTATCGTTACAACTATGCCTCGCTTATAAGGTTCGAGTGATATTAGCGACTTCACCTGGGGTCGCATCGTTGGCCAGACTGAACGCGGCGCTTCGCAACGTGAAATAAGTAAATTTTTAAATATTCCGTTGTCCACACAGTTAACCGTGTGATTACACAATTTAAACGCAAGGAAAAAACAACAGCGGAGCCAAGACCAGATCGTGCCGGATCTTCTGAAAGAAGTAAATGGGTGCTTGTGCGTGAAGTGTTAATAGAACCTCGAAAAAGTACAGCTGAGCTTGCGGCAACTTCACAGAAAAGTCAGCGCACCGTTCTGCGATACCTCCACAGTGCGGGGATGTATAAAAGGGTGGCAAAGAAAAACCTCCCCTTACGGCGTTTCTAAAACGGCGCCGAATGGCTTGGGCAATCGAAATGCGAACGAAGTCCGAAGAGTTTTGGCTGTCTGTCATTTTTTCAGACGAAAGCAGATACTGCCAATTCAGTGATGGTGGTCGTACGTGGGTATGGAGACGTTCGTCACAGCAACTGGGCGACAAATTTTTGTATCAGACGGTGAAATACGGCAGTGTGGACATCATGGTGTGGGGCGCGATATGGTATGGTGGAAGATCGCAATTAGTAATCTGCGACGGAAATATAAATGCGGCACAATATATCCAAATATTAACAGAGGGACTACTACCGATATTCGACAACGCTATTTTATCTAAAGAAGACGCCACTTTTATGGAAGATGGAGCACCCTGCCACAAAGCAAGAACAACAACCACATGGAAAGAGGAACAGGGGATTCGGATTTTACCATGGCCAGGCCAATCACCAGACATGAATCCGATAGAGAATGTTTGGCACATAATCCAGACAAATATGGCGAAACGACCCCGAAAACCCAGCAATAAGGAAGAACACGTGGCAGCTGTTACAGAAGAGTGGTTAAATATTCCAGAAGACACCATTAATCATTTAATAGATTCTATGCCACGACGACTCGCAGCACTTCACGCTAATAAAGGTGGATCGACAAAGTATTAGTCTAATTTAAAAATTTAAAAAAAAACGAGAATAGAATCTTTTTTTTGAATTAGTAGGTGTCTATTTTATTCTGCCACCCTAGTGTATTTAAATTATCATCGTCTTCTTGAGGGATTGTATAGGTGTGGTTTCAGCAAACCTGACCATATCGTTTGCAACTCAAATAAAACTCGACTTGCGCAATATTCACCAACTGTTAGTAACGCACGAAACCATCACAAAAGTTATTTCTTAAACGTGGTCAAAAACTAGTTGTATCGATGATTACTTGTCCTCAACAGTGTACCATTATCTTTAGTTTATCGGTTTGACTTTACACAGTCAGACTTCAGATGGCTAACGCCGCCTATCTTTCAACCATGGAACTAATATGACTATATTAATATTACATTTGACGATAGATATGAACCGGACTTTGGTTTTAAAGCATTCATTGGTACCGTAATACACCTTATTTTTCTATACTATCTCCTCTTTTATTTACACATTTTTTTCCATCGTATGGAAAGTTTTTTAATTCTATTATCAAAGAATTAATGTGGTCGCGTCTGTCACCAATTGCGCACGAACATTTCCACACTTGCATTGTCGTCAAAGTGATGATCTCCCAGTTCTTCTTTGAGTAGGCCAAGCATGTGGTAGTCACACGGTGACAGGTGGGGTCTGTAGGGCGAGTGTTCCAGTGTTTCCCAATGAATTTTGTCTAACTTATTTTGGGTCAATGCGGCTGTGTGTGGCCGAGCATTGTCATGGAGGAGAATCGCACTTCGAATAGGCTGTCATCAAGCAGTTGGCAGTAGTAGGCAGTATTAACTGTACGCCTTCAATGAGCTCACAGAACGCATTAATATTCGCTCCCACAGGTGCTCGCCCGCGGTCGGCGTGCCTGGCTCTCGTTTCCCACTGACTCTTGGCCATCGGAAAATTGTTTGTGCCAGTCGTAGACTTGAGTTCTTGAAAGCGTGTTTTCAGTGAACTGTGCAGTTAGTAGACGCAAAATTTAGGGGGCTTTATGCCCTTCCGCGTCAAAAATTTGATAATAATACGTTGCTCAACAGACGTGTGCACTTCTTGCTCAGACATGATGCTAATAACAGCCCATCCGTTCTGGCGAACCGTACAGGTTTACTCCCCTCCACCTTGCATTCCCTTCCTTTCCCCAACACATCAAACGTTACCCCACTCACTATCACCTAGAGGGCGTTAAAAAGAAAAGTCCGGTTCATATTTGATACGCCTTCGTAACATCACCTGTTCAATTTTTATGTAAAGCATACGTAACAGCTAAATATTCTATCTTGGAGACGTTTCCGGTATCCTTACAAGGTTATTAGCTATTAAAGCTAGTAGTATTAGCATCAGCTTCAACCGCATCGCACTAGAATATGCATTTTGACGAGTATTTTAAGTATAGGACATTTATGTCCTACCTTTCATATGATCACTAAACCTGTTGCAAATACTGATGTAACTAAGATATACGTGTCCCAGCCAATTTCTAAGAATTTATAATTAAACATGTTCTTTGTTCCAGATTTGTCCCAATGACGTCGTTACTAAATATATTTGCCAATACTGTAGCGATCTCGCCGTTTTCTTATACAGGTATCGGAAGAAAGCCCTCGCCAATGACAAAGCGCTAAAGGTGTGGTATAAACCAAACATATAATTTGGTTGTAAACTGTATTGTGTAATCAAATTTCTCGATCTCTTGTTTATTTGTTTTACATAGGAACTTGCTAATCAAGTGTTTGTGGAACCCCTACAGAAGATCGACGATATCGCACAACTCAATCGCTTTTTATTAAAAGATGTAATGACAGATGACGAAATCGAAGCATGTGTTGCCAAATCTGGAGGAAATGAATCCAAATTATACAAGAAAGGATCGTCAGTTGATACGAATTTTGCAGTGCATCCTAGCGTCATAGAGCTGATTAAAACACATCCAAAGATAAAGATTCCGAACGACCTATTAAAATGCAACATTCAGCCAAGAATCGTCTTGGATCCAAACGAAGTAAAGGATTGGGAGGTGAAAGATAAGGAGATATATATTTCTCGGCAGCCAATCAGTGATATTGAACGGTTTAAGCTGCTGTGCCCTTCAATTCAAATTACAAAAATAACGAAAACTTCCGAGAATAATGCAGAGAAGACCCTGTGTACAGAAACAGATAAATTAAAGAATATTATGAATAAGAGGAAATCATCTGTTTCCCCAAGCAGCAATTCCTCTAAGAGGAAAAAGACTAACTCGTCGTCATCATTTGAAGAAGAAGTATATCAAAATGTGCCGGTTGTTTCTGAATTGCAAGTTAAAACTTATAGCAAACGTTGGCCTAAGCCAGAAGCTCTATCTATTAGCAAAGAGTCGTCGCAATCAAAGGCACTTACTGATCATTGCGAAATAGGCATATCAAGTGCCGAGGATGAAAACGAAGATGCCACTCTAAAAGCTTCGGCGGAAAATAAAAACGAAATCGCTTTAGCGCAAGAATCCACGGAGACGGAATCTGAGGTCATACTCCCTAAAAGATTATCTAAAAAGAGGTTTCTTTTCTGGGACAGCGATAGTGATAGCGAATTGGAAGTAAATAACGATGAGAGCCTTCTACAAACTGTCGAAGAAGAAACCGTTGTAAGCTGCGGAGTCTGCAACAAAATGTTTAATACGCGGCAGCAACTTGGAAGTCACGAACGCATTCATCGCCGCTGCATAATTTGCAACAAGATGTTCCGATCCGCTGACGTCCTTTTCAGTCACCAGCAAGAAATATGCTTCAAAACCCTAATCGCCAATCCACCTAACTTGGAACTCATCCGCGTCGATGAACAACCAGACATCGTGCATCTATATCCGGAAGCGTTTGATTCGCAAAACGGCAACGAAAGCAAAATGGAAGAGTATGGAGATGTGTTGTGCATTTCCGATGACGACGAGGACGATGTTGTAATCGTCGACGCAACCGCTAACGCAACCGCAACCGCAAACGATGCTGCTAACGAGCCGCCAGATGCGGATCATGCAGTTGACATATCCGAATATCAGCAGATCTGTCGGATTTTTAGGAAATACAGGGATGTCAGACTACCGGTTATGAAAGCCAAGGCGACTGAGACTAAACCGCGTATCTGCATTAAGTATAATGTAAAGAATCAGATCGTTTTAGAAAAAATGTATTCCGAATTGAAGATTTATCGTGTACCCGTCGAATTGGTCGCAAAATCTAGTTCCTTTGCTTATATATCTTTCGCCAGGAAGCCGCCAGGTAAAAATAACTTTTATTGTTGGGCCAATGAACCAGTAATAGGATTGAGTGATAAAAGTTCGATTTTATCGACGTTACTAACTCCATCACCACATTACGTCCAATCCAAAGCCACACAACCGTTAGCGCCGGTACCATTAATGACAAAAGTTTTGGATTCCGCTGTGCAGCAGTCAACGACAACGCCACAACCCATCATAATTAAAGCAGCGCTCTCGAGGAACTTCACTTACAGTAGTACCGTTAGTAGCGCGCAAATCCTGCAACAAGCGACTTCTTCAAATCCAACCAACGTTGTTACCAATTTGGTATCGACGCCTATATTCTTTGTACCTACTCCTGCGCCTGCTGCTTCGGCGCCTATAAATATTACGTCCGCACCAACACCTTCAACAAGCACAACCAAAGACAATAACTTTAATTTAAGAGTTAAAACATTGTCGGAATTGTTGTAAATAATACGATGCTTTTTGTGATATTAATGTTAAAGATAAGGTCGATACGTGTATATTATCTATCATGTAGCATAATTGTTTAATAAAATACTTTTTCTAATAGCTGTACTTATTTTATGAGAAAATTGTTACCAGTTTTCATGATAATTAATTCTTGTTTGGCGAGACTGCAAACAGATCGTGGTTACTGAAGTACTATTTAAAAAACAAATGGACCCTTAGACGCACGTCATCAGACATACATATCTTCCGCGCGTGAATATTCGATATCGATATTAAATAAGGATAGTTAGATTAACCAGCGATCTTTGCTTATGCCGTCAAACACTGACCTACGTCTAAGATCCATTTGACGAAGTATACCCCCCATTATAAACGGCTGATTTTGAAAAGTTGTATCAAAATGGCGACGTTGCGTCTTGTATCTACAGGTGTCTCAACGATAAAAAAATTAATATCCCTAGAAATAAGTCCTATATTTTCTATTTAATATCTTATTCTCATAATCATGTTTTGTAATTGTAGATGCGTAACATAGTAATTAATTAAATTTATTTAAATGAACCGTATTCTTCGTCATACCAGCGATACCACAGATATACTAGAGGCACGCTAAGTTCCAATGCCCGCCATCAATAAATCGAGACGTCAGGTTTTACGCCGTTGCCGGATACACACACACAAATTTGCTATCAAACCTAACCGAACATACTAATGTAACCTAGTTTACGAACTATCAACATTTAAAATGACCGGGCCAAACACAACCGACAACATTGCATTTCACTAAATATAGCCAATAGCAGCAATGTAAAAGTACTGCGATATGGAAAATATAATAATAGAGTAAATAACTATTTCTTTTACATTTTTAACTTTGATAAAACGAGCGTTTGTATTAAGACACAGTGTGTTGCGTTATTCATTAAAATTTACTTTAATTATTAATAATTTTGTTATAATTATGTACTAATATAAAGTACTTTTAATTTATTTGTGTGGTCGCATTGCATATTTATGACGTCATTTGATTATATGAACGAGGTCGCGTTTACGACGTGCATTGGAACTTATCGTGCCCCTAGTATACTTACCCGTAATAATCCCAAACTGGAAACTCTAGTGGAAACGTATTGCATATCTTTCTAGCCACTGCTGACGTTTCAATCATCTTATTGTGACCAGCTTTATAACTGACTTCGATGGATTAAAACACTAAGCATAGTTCATTTTTTCAGGAATGAATGCACGCCATAAGTGACCCTGGTATTAAGTATAATTATATTTTCTTAATAATTTATATTGACGAAATCTCTTCAGGCAAGTCAGTTTTCATATATTGTTTGGCACCTTTTCCACATAAAAATTAGTTCCTTCCACCATCGTTGTCAAAGTAATTACGTCATCATCACTTTACATAGGACCTTCATATTTTGTCATGAAGGATAAAGAATCCCTTGCCTTTCGAATTCGGCTATATCCCACACTGGAAGACTAAAGTAAGCTATTTGTATACTGTGTAGCAGTAAAGCTACAAAATGATAATTATTGTTCTCGATTGAGTCGGCCGATACTTGTTGGATATATTAATACTGTGATAAATATATTGGAAATTTTGTAAATTGAGTTGTACTTCTCCGACCATTGGACAATTAATGTATTTAGAAGTAAGAAATCAACTCACAATTATTAAATATAAATAGAATTATAATAATTCTAAAGTAATTTTGTAATTTTAAATCCTCAACGTACGTTTGAGTTTTATAATTATCTACTTCACAAAATCATTCTGTTGGAAATAATTTGACATTTATCTAGAAACATATTTCGTCTACTTCATATTGCATATTAAATTATACGTAATTTAACTATGAGTATAATTAGATATTTTGTTTGGGAGCACAGTACGAAGTTGTTATTAGGAGTATGCACGCGATTGAGAAAAAGGGATTTATTTGTTTGCAGAAGATTTATTAATTTCTAACAATTTCTAATTAAATTATGTAAATAACTCCGAACCTTGAGTAGAATAGTCATTTGAATCATCGCTATCAGAATGCTCGCCAATATGCGCTTTCTTTGAGTGTTGACACTTGCCAGCCTCTTGTTAAAAACTTGTTTAAAAATCCGTCACACTATTTCTCCACTAAGACTGTTTTAAAAGTCACGTTTCGCCCTCCGACATACTGCTTCATACTTGCCCACACCATTTCAATTAGGTTGGGGTCAGGATGGTAATCTAAGCACATCATGGCCATATATCTTAAAAAGTGGGTCTATTTCATACATCTTGAATCGTGGTTTGTGCATTTTAATTATATTATACAGCTTTATCTTTGTGGTGTGTTCATCGTACTGTATGCTTCTTAGACGTAACCACGTCTTCATGTTTTCTTTTCTCCATGTAAACGTGGGCCTTTTTTTCGATTTCTCTATTATGATAAGGAGCGTTATCAATCACAATAACACGTTTTTCGCGTAAATTGGGTGTTAACTTTTCCTCAGCCCACTTTTAATAGTTTTCAAAATTTATCTGATGAGGATAAGTCTCCTATCCTTTTTAATGATTTCTACCGAAGATAGGCACCAGGAACAAAACCATCGTCCCCGCCAGCGTGAACAATAATTAAACGATCCCCTTTAGATGTTGATTTAAGCAAACCTTCATTAAAATCGTTGTTCCAACTATTATTATGCTTTTGCTCTCTGTACTGGTGGATGTTCGTTTTTTGCTGCTTCTTAAATTGCAGATGTCGTGGCCTTCAACCCATAATTTTCTATTGGTCTTCATTTTTCGCCAACGCAATCCTGTTTTGTTTGATAACTTTTCTCAAACATTAACGACATCCTTGTGAAGGAAGGGTATTATCGTCCACAAACTTTTTATGGATGGATTTCAAAGTGGGAACTTTCTTTTCGCTGACATAAAAATTATGTATTATTCTTCTTAAAATGCTTTCACCACAATCATCCAAGTCACTTTTCGTTCTTTTTCGTGTCTGTTTCTTATTTGGTGTCTCAAAGCTTTTAACAAGTTCAAGTTCAATTTGTTCTCCCTCGTTTATAATTTTTCTGTCTGTACAGATACACCACACACGAATGACAAACGTTATTGTACATAAACAACAAAATAAAACAATATCTAGGAATGTTTATTATTTTACGTTTCACTTATTCACTGTATAATATAATAAAAATACTCTACCTCTCTTAAAAGAAGGGCCAGCGCATCGTCGTTCCCTTCTTTGCTCATATATTTAAACACACAACACATTACTTCGCCTCTAAAACCTACATAAGTGTATCAGCGTTAATTTGTTAGAATATTGATGTATTTACTTTACCTTATTTTTTACTTTACTTTTAAATTCCATAGTGAATACATGACACTTTACGTTACTCTTGCACGTAATTGCTGAGTACTTTTGCCGTACACTGTACCATTGTGAACACTATTACAATTACTAAAGAAATGAGCCCTCCCTTCCTACGTACAATCTATCCACTGCGCAACTAATGTTGAGAGGAACAGCAACATTTGGTGAGCTTACAGAAAATAGGATAGAAATAAGACGTGTTTGTATGTCTAAAGTATATGAAGAGTCTCCGCAATATAACATATGTGGATATAGTACTATTCGTCCAATGGATCTTTAGGCGTACGTCATCAGACATAAGTATTTTCCGCGTGAATAGTCGATATCGATATTAAACAAGGATAATTGGATTAACCAGCGATCTTTGCTTATGTCACCAAACAATGACTTGTGTCTAAAGATCCATCCGACGAAGTATATATTTTTACCTATACCAGTTATATTAATATAGGATAAACATATCTTAATGCAAAGAAATAATTCAGGAAAAGAATTCTAGGTCCCTAAAATGGCATGTTTCTTGTGTTTATAATATTGTTAAAAGCGCGGGTTAACGCGAAAATTAGGTCAAGTGCGGTGTTATTTGTCAATTATACAGAGTGGCGGTAATTAGCATTAATAATAAAACAACTACTACAATGCAACTGTTCCTTTATTATTTTGAATAACTTTCGTAAAGCTTTTAGATATTAAACTCGACTATCTCCTCAATTTCCTCTAGTTCGACCGCCCATATGATCTTTTCGTCAAACCTCCATCCCTTATCTCCGTGTAAACTCGCTGCCCACTTAACATTCCAATACGACGATGCGCTGAGTAAGGGTTGATGTTGTTTAGTCTGCATCCCTTACCTACATGTGAACTCTGCCTACTTAACCTTGACGCGTAAAATAGAAATTTGGTGTAACAATATGTTGAAATAAACGTTAAGCAGCACAAGTATTCTTGATTTACATTCGTAAGCATTCTACTCTCTGTCCATTTGCTTTTTAATTCTATTTTTTCTATTTTATAATTGTGTATACCGAGCGCCCTCTCTATTTCAATAGTGCACATGTAGCCGATAAGGTAGTACATCGTCGCAGTGATTATAGACCAATAGGCGTGGTTATGGGCAACTGGTGGCTAGGTTCGATTTAAGAAACGATTTTACAGTATATGTAATTGATTTTGATTTGATAGTTTTTATACCTCAAATTAACTAACTGGGCCAGGGTATAAAAGATCCAGATAACCGGATCAAATTCTGTTAGGTAGCAAAAAACCATATATATGTATATAAGCGTTTAAATATATAATGGTAATGTATATATGCAAAAATAAATTCTATATTATTCATCACTAAGATTCTAGAAATGCTCTTTATAATCCTACCAATGAACTGCTCTAATTCCGCAACAAACGCCACTACCTATCACCACCCGGTTAATCACCCTAACGAGCAAACTTTGAAATCGACCCGAATTCGACCGTGTAACATCGATATATGCAACCGAATCTTCAAGTAAAGTTCCGGTATTCCAATAATATTTCATTTCATTGTAGATAACAGTGAGGAGTTCGAATGATTTTCTATTTTCATTTTCTTGCTGTTTCTTTAGAAGAGTACATTTTATATATTAAGTACCTTTTTAGACGTATTAACCACGGCGGACTGACGGAGCTTGATCAATAATTCTGTACATTCGTATATAATGTTGAATAAATTACTTTTTACTTATTTTTATTGCCAAATGAAATTAAAATCTAGACATATAATGCATACTCCTCATTTTTAAATGATAATAGCATATAAAACACTTAATAATTATAAGGAGTTTGTAAAACTTAATAACAAATATAACCTTGCAGGATATAGCGCACTATTTTCAAACTATTTTAACCTAACCTGCCATCTAGTGACAATTGCCGTATTAAATCTCGAAATGTTCCTTGCAAAATGGTCAGATGCCGCCCAACATGCATTCTATAATTTCCCAAACCAGCCAACGCATTAATTCTCACGTGGTTATATGGTTGCCTATTTTTCTACTCTTGCTAATTAGAGACGCTTACTTCGAGTAAGTTTATTGTATACATGTGAACATATCTTGCTCTATCTCAAAAAGTAATGTCACAATGTGATCAAAACAACCAGATTGGTTGTCGAAAACAGATGTTTTTAACTTTGAGTTTTAACACACTTTATTACTTTTTTCTATCATTTAAATGTTGCCACTGGTGTGATCCAAAATGGCGCCTGTTTCTCAGCCTACTTACGTTTAATTATTTTGTAAAGTTTAACAAGATAACTTGAGTTAAGGACAGATATTTTACAGGATGGACACCATTGTATAAATATTTTTTGAACAAATTCAACTAACTCTTCTTATTTCTATTGGAAGACACAGAAAGAGCCAATTATTCAATTTTGTTTCATCTTCTGACACTACGCTAATTCTTATAAAAATCTTTCCACGTCTTATTGCTATTAGAACGTTTTGTTTTTAAATTTAGTTCGTCGAATGCAATTAGTGAACCACCTGGTAACACCTTTTTCTTCGGGTTGCCAAAAATTCGAAAAGTCGATGACTTCATGATCTATGACAGATTTGTTCATATAAGCCACTTTCCAGGTAAATTTCTTTTCTGGTTTTTTTCTCTCACCATAACGCAATTAGTTCAAGCCAGCGGTCTCCAAACTTGTTACTCTAAGAGCCACTTTGACTCCTCCACTAAGTTCCAAAGGCCAAGCACATCATATGAACATGTAATTTTGAATTATGCACAAACTTCAATCACGTTACAGTAGTGTATCGCCATCTTGTGGAGAGCCACGGACCGGATTGACGATTCTTGCACGCTGGTGTTGGCCCGCGAGTCATTGTTTGAAGATCCCCAGTTTAAGCGGTACGTAAAAATGATGCTTGTAGATTGTTGTCAACACTCACAGTTTCTTAGCCCTCACTTTAGCTAACTTTTGCGTACAGAGTACTTCTCCATTGATTCTAACTAATCCGGTCTTGCAAAATCCAGCTTTTATATACTTTTTCTACATCGAAACCAATTTCCTTGATCAATTTTGGCAGAAGTTACGGAAATATACTTTTGGGAACTGAGGGGTCTTTCATTCCTGGGCTGTGTATGCAATCCCGCAAAAGTATGTGCAGGACAATCTTTAAAAAGGCCTGAGACGAATATTTTATACAGTTAAACCTTTCTCACTATCTAGTTTTCGTTGTCTGTAAAGGAACTACATTTTTGCAAGGTAAGGAGAGTGTAACCATATGTGACGAGCTCTCATTTTAATTAAATGCAGTGATGTTTGGTATTTTTAATATATCGCTAGCAGAGTCCCATTACTTGGTAGTCGATCATAAATCTACTCCCTCCCCTATGTTAATTCCTATGAGAGAGATATATAGAGAGAGAGTGCACATCGACATGTAGCGCATCCAGATTTAGGAGGTGAGAATGCATTTTGAAGGTTATACCATCAAAAGTCCAGTGTTAAATTGTGTTGTTTCTCTGTTCCAATGCTAAAATGTTCAATTAGTTACTTTTTGGTAACTATCAACACCAAGTTTATGTGTTATAGTTTTTAATTTACCTAATGATTGATTCAGCATAGATGTTAAAGTCGCACCTTGTGAATATATTCCTATCATCTACTGAAAATAGTATTATAACAACTTTATTGATTTAAATTTCCCGCGTTTACAAACTTTCA
The DNA here is from genome assembly GCA_023509865.1 of Trypoxylus dichotomus. Taxonomy (NCBI): domain Eukaryota; kingdom Metazoa; phylum Arthropoda; class Insecta; order Coleoptera; family Scarabaeidae; genus Trypoxylus; species Trypoxylus dichotomus. The sequence continues at coordinate 60,085,664 of CM042075.1, forward strand.
AAATGGCGCCGTTCAATTTCAGCGTTTATGCGCAAGTATATCCTCCCTTACTCTTTGCCTCTAATCACTATTCATGTTCGATTTAGTATTTTTTAAACATAGTATGTACTATAATAACGTCATAGTGTAGTGTGTGCTTTCGCAAGAAAAATGATCGAAAACTAATACTTTATAAATTCGATAATGATGATCTTAGGGTTTAATACACATCGTGCGTTTCCTCGCGGTTCTCCTAAGTATTTTCCGGCTCTGGAATACGGCATTGACATTCGCCTCGACAGCTACCCCATTTTCTAATTAAAGGATGGACGTGTTTAATAATTAACGAAGTAAACGATTGTCGTTAAAACGTTTTATCCAATTACTTTTTTAACGTAATCTCCACTAACATTTATCCGTTTATCCTATCGGTTTGGCACTGTTTTAATGCCGACAGCAAGGAACCTTGCTAGCGGAGTCACTTTCTTGTGCAGCTTTCTTGATCGCGTAGTTGTCTTCGAACTTGGTGGCGCGTAAAAATTTTTTGATTGGGCCGAATGGATAAAAAACGAACGACGCAATGTCGGTACTATAAGATTGATGTGGCAACATCGCCCAAGCCAAATTCCATATGGACTGATTTGTGAATGATCAAATACACGGTTCCAACACTAACATTACACGAACCAGCAATTGTCGCAGTTTTCTGGCATCCGTCATCCAAAATAAGGTCAATTTTGGAGCGCGTCAATCGAGACTACACCTGTCATCCGGAACGATGTATATTAGTAACATTTATTCTAACTGATTTAAACTATTCAATTCATTTATAGACTCTTTTCCGACTTAAATACCTTTCACCATACTGTTTCAACATTCTCACGTAAATTTCGGCCGGTTTCAGACCTTCAGGTAACAAAAACCTTATCAGTCAATGTTGCTCCCGTGGAGTACACGTTTCCGATGTGTTTCGAGAAGAGTTCGTTTGTATTACTTTCAAATAGCTGATTGAGTTTGTCATGAAAGTTGCCAACTTGACCCTCAGAAAGTTTAATGCAATAATATTCACTACCTTTCTAGCTATTGCAATTTGTTGAAGGTGCCTAGTAATTATTACTGCAACGTTGGCTTAAGATCTAGAGATATCACTATTTCAATTATAATTCTTACTTCTATTACATGGAAAAGTCACATTTTTAATTGTCACTATAGATTAAATACACAATTTACGAATCACATTTTTAGGACTACACTTTTAAATTATTTCAATCCATTTATGCACATAGAAAGCAGATGCGCCACTGTGAATACTACCGTTGCCGTTGTTGGTAGGATATAAGATTGTCGTTGCGTCTAGGCTTGGGATAAAGCTGAAAGTGGAACTCATTTCCCGTTTGTCGTTCTATTTGATACCTTCGCCTGTGTAAAAATGATCATTTACAGTATTTATATACGTCGTATCCTATTGATTTCGTTGATATTATAAAGTGCTTAGTCTTCTCAACAAATTGTTGAACAATTACAATGCCTGAACTTATGTGTCGCTTGTGTTTGAACGATAAAGAACTGATAAACATATTCGATAGAGGGTTAACGAACTCTGATCTACTGAGAAAGTATATACTGTTAGGCACTGGCGTTGAGGTAAAGTATCTTTCTCATTTAAACTCCCGTCTTGTTAAACTCGAGCAGTCATAGATACGGAACGTGCATGTGGAATGTAAAAGAAATATAAATATATATATATATATATGTAGAGAACTAAGAAATACATTTAACATTAATTACTTTGAATAAAAATGAACGTACATGTTTGATAACATTGTTTACATTTTGAATATTGAAATTCTAGGCGTTTAGTAACACCTTGTTTAACAAACAGGTGTTTTTTTTATAAATAATTTTAGTAAAAGGTTATATTTATTGAATGAGTTTTTATTAAAATTATGTAGTGCCTATGTGTTCCTATACCTATGTATCTAAGTAGTCTTATTGATGAATCTTTCGTGTAGTTATAAACAATCAAGAATCAACAATTTATAATTAAAACAAAAGGGCCGAACCAGGTATTGCCATCAATAATTAACGGACTAATTGTGAAATTAATTACTGGTAATGATCATAAGCTAACTTTAATTGTAAATGTTGTTGAATTATTATAACTTTTTAATAAATTATGAAATATCAGCGAATGTGCATTTAAATTTGTAGGAACGCGCAAGAAGCCGCCATCTTGAAAGTTATAACGTCAAAAATATAGAATGAGGTTAGATTTTTGTCATTTTCTTCTGCTTTAATATTTTTCCGTTAATTTAAATCACTACAACATTCCCCAATGTGTGAATATACTTGTATCATCTATAAATATCATTTTAAATCCTACTCTTATCATAAGTAATAGAGTTTAACCAGAATAGAAAGAGTATAATGGTCCAGTGGCGAAGATAATGTAATTGATATTGGGGTGTTTAAATGAAAAATAAAAATATAATGAAGATGAAAATAAAAGGAGACTATATCAAGTAGACATGTATTTATTGAAACATATAAACTATTCGAATACGTGCTCAATTGGTTGCCACTCAGATGGCGCAAAATCTATCTATACGAGAACATTTAATATTGTTGAGAACGCCTTAGTGTTGACATGCCTGGATCATTAGCGACACTTTTTCAAGTGCGTGCAAATTCTCTATTGGTCTTGCAGCGTGCGTCCACCCTGGACAAAGATTTTTTTATTAACCTATAACATATTCACATTTAAATTTCTTTTAATCTTATTGTAAATGTACTTTTATTTGATTGTTTCAGATTTGCCCTAACGATACCGTTACTAAATATGTTTGTCGATACTGTCACGATATCGCCGTTTTCTTATATAAATATCGTAAAAAGGCTCTCGAAAACGATAAAGCCCTAAAGGTAAGTGGTTAATCAAATATAAGGTAACCACGTAAGTTCGGGCAGTTTTTTATGGTAAAATATACATTTTTATTAAGAGACAATAATTTACTATTATTCATCGAAATATTTATATATTTTATAATTTTTGTGCCGTCACCGCAGCTTTGGTGCCAAATTTGTACTCATAGAGTAAACAACACCGAATTAAAGTATTCGTTGCAATTTTCAACTATTCAAATTAGGAATTAAACAATTGTCGGATACATACATAATCTGACAAAAGGATTCATATTAGAAGTAGATGCCAGATAACAAAACAAGTGCCATCGGTCAACAACTTAATAGATATTCGTGGCACTCTGTAGCTGTGTATAAAAATCCCATGGACTTATTTGGTTACCTGATACATATCCCAAATATTCATTTGTTTGTTTGTAGGAATTTGTAAATCAGAAGTTTGTAGAACCTCTACAGAGTATTGACGGTATCGCGCAATACAATAATGTTATATTAAAAGATTTAGCATCGAGCAAGGACGATGAATTGAGTATTATCAAACCATGCCAGAATCAATCACAACCGCGCGAAATACCATTAGTTGAAAATTTTGCAGTTCACCCTACGATTGTAGAACTGTTTAGAGCTTACCCAAATGCAAAGATTCCAAACGAGCTCTTAAAATGCCATATTCAACCACAAATCGTTTTAAACACAGATGAGGTAAAAAACTGGGAGCCGAAACACGAGAAAAAAGACAATACCTCGCAACTACTGAGTGACATCGAACGGTTTCAAAAGAGGTGCCCTGCGATACAAATTAAGAGAGTTACGCAAACTTTCGATCAAGACCATAGAAAAGCTTCATGCACGAAAGCACAAAGTTTAGATAGTATCATTAACAAAAGGAAACTATCCTTATCACCCGATAATGTGTCTAAGAAGAAAAAGGTTACCCCAACGTCATTTCTTGAAGTGGAGACATCTGAAAAAACATCTAAAAAACGCCAATCCAATAATCTAGTTCGGTCTGCAAATGAGCCGCTACAAAATTTAAATTCTGAAAAGCCTTCGTTGACAGACTATCGCGTAGTAGCCACTTCAAGTATAAAAAGTGAAAACGATAATGATATTCAAAAAATCTTAGCGCAAAACAAAGAAATTACATGTACGCAAGTCACGAGCGATCACATTAAAGAAAATAGTAGCAATGATAGTGACAGTGAATTAAATACGAATTCTGATTCGCATAACATGTACAGTCTCCTAGTTACTATCGAAGAAGAAATCATAGTAAGCTGCGGAACCTGCGGGAAAATGTTTAATACGCAACAGCAGCTTAGTAGTCACGAACGTATTCATCGACGCTGTACAATTTGCAAGAACATGTTCCGATCGGCGGATGTCCTTTTTATTCATCAACAAGAAATATGCTTCAAAACTGTAATTGCCAATCCGCCTAATTTGGAACTGGTTCGCGTCGATGAGCAACCGGAAATTCGACGACTGTATCCGGAAGTGTTTAACTCGAATAAAGACAGCGGAAACAAACCAAACGATAATACGGACGTATTGTACATTTCTGATGACGATGACGATGATATTATATTGATCGATGAAACTTCCAATGATACAAATCAGACGTTAGATGCGCAATGTGTGATCGATTTACCTGAACAACAGCATATCTGTCGTATCTTTGACAAATACAAAAATATCAAACTGCCATATACAAAATGTAGAGCTACGGAGACTACTAAACTACGCCCGTGTGTTAAGTTCAATGCCAAGAAACAGTTAGTTTTAGAAGGTATGTATTCTCAGTTGGAGACTTTCCGTGTACCTATTGAGCTACTCGCAAAATCAACTTTTTACGCTAGTATAACTTACAACAAGAAAGCATCTCAACAAAAGGGTTTGTATAGCTGGGCTAGCAAACCGGTGATAGAATTGAGCGATAAGAAATTGAATTTACCGACATCGATAAACACATCAAATTCTATAAATTGTTTTGAATCTAATAGCTCAAATACGCTTCAACCTAATCCCCCAACGTCACAAATTTTGTGCTCCACGTTGCAACAAACTGAGGAAGTGACACAATCTTCCTTTACAATAAAAGTAGACATTCCGAAAAACTACATTACCACCACTGGTAATACGCAAAACTCAGGGGAAGTAACTCCTTCAACTTCAATTAACGTTGCTACTAATTTAGATTCGACGCCTATATGTGTTAAAGATACGCGAAACCAAAAGAAAGTAACTCCTTCAACTTCAACTGACGTTGCAACTAATTTATCTTCGACGCCTATATGTGTTAATAGTACGCGAAACCGAAGGCAAGTAACTTCAACTTCAACTAACATTCCTACTAATTTAGGTCCGACGCCCATATGTGTTGATAGTACGCAAAACCGAGGGCAGGTAACACCTTCAACCTCAACCAATGTTGTTACTACTTTAGGTTCGACGCCTATATGTGTTAATAGTACGCAAAACCGAAGGCAAGTAACTCCTTCAATTTCAACTAACATTGCTACTTATTTAGGTTTGATGCCCATATGTGTTGATAGTACGCAAAATCGAGAGCAAGCAACTCCTTCAACGTCAACTAACGTTGCTATTAAGTTGGGTTCGACGTCTATATATGTCGTATCTAAACCAACACCTGTCGCGATACCTACAAACAGCACAACACCAACAACATCGACAAATAGCAACACACAAAATGGCTTTGGTTTAAGAGTTAAAACATTATCGAAACTGTTGTAGATAATATAATGCATTTTATAAAATATATTGTTGAATAAAATATCTTTTGTGTTGTACTAGTGGAGTTTTATTGCCCAGGCGTACTAGTAGAATTTTCCTCAGCAGCAGAATATATAGGTGAATACTTCACAGCTTGTGAGGTGAATTCACGGATACGAAGAATAATATAATTTGCAAATGAAGCCAAGCCAAAATTCAGATAGTTATCATCGTATTTTTGATTTTCCGTTTGTTTTGTGGTTGTCCCATCACTAGACGATGTTTGATCACTGTCACTTGAACTACATCCAAGTATTAACGAGTACATCTAGGTATTAAAAATCGTGATCCTACGGGTTTCCGCGGTCTAAGTCAGGAATATCCAAACTACGGTCTGCGGACCACCAGCGTGCGAGAACCGCCAATTCGTTCCATGGCTCCCCACAAGATGGTGCAACGCCACTGTAACGGGATTGAAATTTGCGTATAATCCATAATTACATGGTGGTATGAGTTTGACCCTTGGATAGTAGAGAAGTCATTGTGGCTCTTAGGGTAACAAGTTTGGAGACCCCTGGTCTAGGTGATAATGCTCGTTCGGAGAACGAGGGGGCGTAGGTTCAAATCCTGTCGAAATCGACACTCTCCGAAAATTTTAATATTAGTAATTACAAAAACTATATATATACATACAAACGGAAAATTTTGTCTACAATACACGAAGGCAGAACTGTGCAATTTAGTTATATATCTAGTTGGTTATAACGTTTCCGTTGATAAGGGAGAGGACGTGGGTTCAAATCCTACCGAGAATAATATTTTTTTCAGAAATTTTAAAATGTTAGTAGTTGCAAGGAAATTCCAATTTACTATTTTTGAATTATAACTTTTAAGCAAGTGCTTGTTATTAGTTTGTTGTTTTGTTTATATCAAACATCTGGCGGCCAAAAGTTTGATTTATAATGTTTTTATCTCATGCCATCAATTGCAAGCTATACGAGACAAGTTATATGACGTAATATGCTGCTGAAATATTGTAACTCAAATCGATAACGTGTGGGTAAAGATTCTTCGCTACTAAAACGTGAACTTTCTGCGCTTGTCGACATTCTAACCAAGATTTTAATAAAAAAAATTGATATAATTATACATCAACGATAATCTTGGCTCCAATACGCAATTCATTGTTGAAGATGTAGATAGACTTTGGTCGGCAAGTTGCTATGGTTTATACGACTTGTCTGCTAGTTTCTATTCTATTGAGTATGAAGTGTTGTTGTCAAAGCTTAGTCTTTGAGCTTCTTACCTTAGCAATCGATAGAAGTATGTATATTATAATGACTTCTATTCTTATGAATTTGTTTTTGTATTTCCGGGGTTCCTCAAGACTCAAATTTAGGTCCTTTGCTCTTTATAATGCTTATTAACGACCTCCTTAAGCGTCTTGACTGTTAGGAACTTTCTTACGAGGATGATGTGAAAATCTACGCACCTATCTTATCTATTCAGAATATTGCCTTCTTGCAGCATAACTTAAATTGTCTTGTCGAGTGATGCTTTCTTAACATATTAAGGATCCACGTTTCTAAATGCTGTTCAATTTCAAATTTCATATACGAAGTTCTAGTTCTAACATCTAGCCTCTTCAATGACCTTGGTGTACTTTTCGACACTGAACTCAGATTTACTTCTCGTATTGAAAGACGTTTGAACTCGCTCACTCAGAAGCTGATGATCGAAAATTATGAAGTATATCCGCTATGAATCTCTAGGAAAATATTTCGAATTCCCGTGGTCATTTTCTCAGCCATCCAGAAGTGTTTTACCACTGCATGAAATTCGATTTTATCCATTTTTGCGCAACCGCCTGACTTGCTACACAAAACACACTCTTAAGCAGCAATTATTGACAGCAGACGTCCGAAATTTTGACAGTTGCCATAAAAAAAGGTTGCCCTTGCCGACCAATGAATACACTTCAACCTTCGTGCGCCACCTCTTACCGATTCCGGAAACATTTCAGGTCGCCCTCGTAGTTTATAATACTCTCAGCATACAGAACATCCGGTTGCTAGCTCCACGGCGTGAGGATCATTTCTAGGTTGCTTAATAGACTTGGTTTTCCTTCCTTACTATCCCTGGTACAACTGCATGTTCCCCAGTTTAATGCGTCACTTAGTTTTCCTATACATAGAACAAACGTTCTCCTTGTCTGCCCTCTTTGTGAGCCGTAAGGCTAATATATTTTGAAGATATTTTCAGGTAGTTGGATTGTTTGGCTCTTCTATTTATGGTATTTCTATCGCTTGGTTTTCTTTATTTTTCGCATATACATATGGTCACGGATTTATTTGTATGTTGCATGTATTTTTAATTCTATTATTAATTGTTACATTATTGTTTAGTGAAGTTAAATATTAATGTTGTGCTGTTTATTCTTCAATATACAGGGCGAAAAGCTGCAAACTGTTGATCGCATTATTATAAGCACATAATGGTAGAAAACTAACATATAACGAAATGAAATTGCTATACAACACGCCATGTACTTTAAAAAAATACTGTTAGTTGTATAGAGTATAATTTAGAAAATAATATCGAAATATAAGACGAGCAGCTGATCGACAGTCGATATTTGTATATAGTTACTGCTTTACACGAGGAAAATATATCGGATTAAATGATAAAATTACAATTTCCTTGCAAATACCCAACATAATTAAATTACTGAAAAAATATCAGTCTCGGAGGGACTCGAACCCACAACCTTTACGTTTCCGGCGTACAGTGGCACCAGCAGTACGAGACCAAGTTCAAGTTGCTTTCAATCTCCCTAAATGTCACGATGTCAGTAGATATGTCATAATATCTCACAGGCACTATATTATTAATACGGCAAGGGCGTAACAGTTAAACTAATATCAATACTAAACCACCGTTGGTATTAGTAATAATAAAATTACAATTTCCTTGCAATTACTCAACGTAATTAAATTACTACAAAAATATCAATCTCGGAGGGACTGGAACCCAACATTACGTTTCCGGCGTACTGTGCTGCCACTACACCACGAGACCGTTAAGTTCAAGTCGCTTTCAATCCCCTTAGATGTCACGATGCATTAGTATTAGTATTGATATTAGTTTAAAGTATATCGGTTTCGCTAGATTTCATAATACTATTTCCTTTTAGCACATAAATTGGTTTCTGCCCAAGTTTTTTTCGATTTTAATTGTATTCCAATTTTCCGTACTCTACTATTGGTAATATACGAAATGTCATAAGAAACTGTCAAATTTAAACCGCAGCGTTGCTACGTGAATATCATCGACTTACTTCCAGCGAAAAATAGTAGGTTATTAAGTGTATTACATTTACTGGATATATTGTATGATGTTTGAAAAAGTGTGTCGCTTGTGTCTTCGGCGTGAAAACTTAATTGATATATTTGAATGCGAATCGAAGACTACTGAGCGTTTGAAAACGTGTATTTTATTAGCAACAGGGATAGAAGTAAGTACTCAGAAACTTTTTGTATCTTTGTATTTGTTTTTGTACTTCTGCTAAACTCCTTAACTATACATTTTCCATTGCACTAAGCCATAGTTTGTTTGTGGATTCATAGCTGAGGTTAACTGCATTATATAAATATATGTTCACATACTTGCAATTGTGTAAGGTGTGTATAAATTGGTGAAAAAGCTGTAGGTAACGTACTAAAATGTTATACTGGTTGTAACACAGTCTTTTAGGCTGCATAAGCTTCCGTTTAATAATTTTGATTTTCTATAGATGACCTTTTTGCTTTAACATTTTGTTTTAATACTACTAATGTCACGAAAAGGTATAGTTTTTATTAGTTATCTCCAGTGTCCTTTTGCCACTTGTTCTGAATGCACCGATATGTAAGAATGTATGTACTCTATGCGAATTCTTTAATGAAAGCGTTGACATAGCGTGGATGATTTTTTACTTCGAATATTGGATAATTCATATACCTATACCATAAGTGCACTTTTGAGCTGACGTTGGCTGTAATTATGAGTAAAAAGAGGATGAAATAAGATTTCTATAAGTTAACAAAGTCAATATATCTGCAGGGCGATTGTGAGATGTACGATTCGATATAACTCCAACCCACGATGTACTATCGCTGTCTAACGGTATTCTCTACCCTTGTATAACTACTACTACAAAATCCTATCCTCACATCGATGTTTTCAATTTAAATCGATTCAATGAAGCCCTCAGTCCGTATTACTGCGAGATGAGGCGAACGAATCGCTGAACATGCGTAATTCTTTTCAAGTGAAGCCGGTGTTCGATTCATTTTCACCCGATACACATGTTATTTAATGGCCAGCTATATTGAGGTTAGATCCATAATTTTTACCCAATTTATATAACACGTTGTGGGGGCGGAATCTCAATGTTTTATTTTGTTGTTAAGGTCACGCGCCACTAATTTCATCACAATGAACTACAACTAATCTGGCGGTACATTTGAATAGGTGATTTTATATGTTTTTATTTATCGAAGATTTGATGAAATACATATAGCACTTAAGAAGATAACACTTAGTGATATAAACGAAATTAGAATTTATTAAATACTAGTAATTTAATTTAAACAATGTATGCGCGAAATCATTTTGCACTGCAATAATTCTTACAAAAAAAAAAAAATTGAAGCGTATGATAATCTCCACCAACAATTAGAAACGCTAAGCATCTTGATAGCACGAACTGAGTTAGAGTGTTGAAGGATTCCTGGGGAATCGTGTCCCTTTCTTCCCTGGCAGCAATTTGTAATCCCCAAATCGTTCTCGGTAGCTCATTTCATGCAGCAACACGACTTCCCAAAGTGTTCCATACATATTGGATTATCGTTTGGGTCATTTGGGTATTTACGCCAATTGTGTCAAACCAGTAAGAGCCTTATTTTCTATGAAATAAACTAGGATGCAACTTCCAATCCTTATATTATTGCCTATACCATCACATTACCCTGGTATTAAGGTCTTTCCTGGACAAGCTATGGGTTATTGTGTGTGCCGGATTCATACGAAATTAGAATACGTCTATTATTTGACTGCAAGGTATATCTGGATTCGTCACTTCTCCCAATTGATCTTGCCTTTTTTATGCGCTGCAGTAAGGGTAATACAAAGCAACGGTTCTAGGATATATAAACCAGAACTGTGCAAACGGTATCTGGTTTATATTTATACTCATGTTCCAGTGGCAGCAGCAATCTCACATCGAAACTGTTAATTGTTTTAAGCAGTGTAGTTGTTACGTGTAGTTCCTTCACTAGTGTATTCACCCTACATGTATCAATAACATTAGTCGGATAATTAATATACTATCTATATTCGTTATAATTGTTTGAATTAATAATCATTGGTTGAAAGTTATTACAAAGCATGCTAGATCATATTCAAATATTTATTTTCAGATTCACAAAGAGGATGTGTCTAGATGTGTATGTTACACGTGTATTCAGGTTGCTATTATGCTTTATAAATTTCGAAAAAATGCTTTGGCTAATGATAAAACGTTAAAGGTAAGTTCAAACAACATTCGTGAACCCAAAACTCCAAAACAAATGCGATTTTGAAATATTTTTTGAAATGTTTACGTAACCCTTTATTGTAACTATGTTTAACGCTTTAATTATATATATTCAATTTAAAGTAAAAAAAAAAACGAAAAAATAACTCTGTATCGTGAAATAGTATACCTCCTCACTTTCAGTCACACGACTCTTTTGATACTCTCTTTCAGTCACACGTACTGTTATCATGGCCGATATTTACTACTTTCTTAAATGCTTACGTTCAGGTTTTCTGAACGTTCTCGTTTTATATTAACTTAAGCCATATGAGATACATTGCATTTTTTGTCCAGAATTCTATTTACCTATTAATAATTATTCCTTATACATTTTCGTCGTTATTTGCATATTTGTAGCAGTGTCTTTATAGAACATAATATATATATATATATGAATTAAACTTTCGACATTTTAAAAGAATGTTAGGTAAGTAGTGAACTCCTTTAAATGAATATAAAATATGTTCAGGTTTTCTGCGAACCCTTCGCTGAAAATACATATTATGGTAGTATCGAAGAAATATACCTCCTCTCTTTTAAACGATTGTCTCTTTCAGTCTCACGCGCTGTCATCATTGACCGTTTTTATTATTTTCTCAAATGTTTACGTAACCGATTGTTGTAATTGTATTCAACGCTTTAATTACATATATTTTATTGTATGTAAAAAAAACAACAAATAACACTTTATCATGAAATAAAAATTGAAAAACCGGCGAAAAAATTCAAGATTACGCATCACTACGTATGACTGCTTGTTAAATTGGCTGCCTACCTCTAACGTCGGTACGATTCGCATTTAAAAATTAACAGAGTGCACATCTGAATTTTCAACAAAATTTAAATAAGCATAATCATTGTTCGTGTAAACCTTGACGTTTAAAGCGTGAATCAGCATTTGCATTAGCAACTCCTTTGACATACACTACTTTAAAATCAAAATGCTCAAAAAACTTCCCATCTCTGTAGAGGATTTGCTGCAATGCATATTCCTATTTTGTTATTAAAAACATATATTAGAAGTTTACAATCAGTAGTAATAGTGAATAGTAGATGTTGATAACATTTCTTAACGGTAAGAAAAAATGTATTTGTAAAGCATTCTATGACGATTTCCAGTAAAAAAAAATAATTATTACGCAATTCAGCATGTAACATGTTAACTTAGTTAATGATTACTCGTCATTGTATTTTATAGGAGCATATAAATAAGCAATTGAAATTGCCTGAGAGTTTGGAAGATGAAGATTTAAGTCAGAATTTATTGGATTTGCTACAGACAAGCGTTAAAGTATCATCATTTACACAAAGTTCTAAAAGTCACTCATCTTCAATCCAGCTTATAAACAATAGGTCCGATTTTGAAATACCTAAAGAAGTTTTAGAAAACAAAAGTATTAGTCCTGTGGTATTTCTAAACAGAGTTGCAATTCCTCAAAAATTAAAACCTCCTGATGCCATTGAGTTAAACGATTCAATAAGCCAACATTCCGTGTTCAGCAGTCCCAATGCGGAATTTCCAAATTCTGATGAGAACTTTGGACGAAATCTAATATTTCGCTTATCGGATGAAAAAGGAAAAACGAACCAGTGTTCCAGGAGCGGTAACGAAACGCCAACAGGAAGCCTTTTAGAAAAAGTAAGCGAGGAACCAGTCTTCACGTGCGGGTATTGCAATAAAATGTTTAAAGCTAACAAAGCCTTAAAAAAACATCAGCTTTCATATCGTTTCTGCTGCGTATGCAATGGGGTATTTAGAAATCAGGCAGCTTTAAGTAGGCATCAACAGGAAATTTGTTTCAAAAACTTAACGGCCAACTCCCCGCGAGTATTGTTGAACCACGTAGATAGGGATCCGGAAATGTTGAAATTCTTCCCGAAGTTGCGGTAAAGTATCATTTTATTGTTGACATTTACTCTATAAAACTGATTTCGGTAGAAAATCATTGGAGGAACTTTTGTTGTTTAATACCCAATTTCAGAAGAACAGGCAATTTAAATACGAGGGCTGTTTTTTTTTTGAACCTCCGATATCTCGTAAAAACAAGACACGTGATTTCATTTTGAAATTCCTCTATATTCTCGGTGCTCTGTCCTCCTAGCCACTATTTCAGTTCACGAAAAAGGTGGAAGTCGCTTGGCGTTAAGTCGGGGCTATACACTGGGTATTCAAAAACTTCCCATCGAAATTGTACAAGAACTCATTGGGTTACAGCAGCAGTGTGAGGGCGGGCATTGTCAGAAGTCAGCATATCTCTTCTTTTGTTTTGAATGGCTCTTCGTATACTCGGCTCATTTTTCGATAAAATTCAGCTGCATTATTCCCTTCTGCGTGAAGGAACCGAACTACGCTACGCAAGTTGCACTTGGCTGCAGGAGAACCAATTATAGTAACTATGTTTACGTGTCTGCTGCCTGCAACTGAGCTGAAAATGGTGTAATGACGTTCCAAGTGGGAGATATAATGAGGGAGATGCGCAATTGCTATCTGGACATTTGACAAAAAAAAACAGCCCTCGTATATCTTACAATTAGGTATAAATTAGCTAAAAGTTCCTCTTTTCACCGTAAGCGGTATCACGGTATCTGTGGTAGCTCAAAAATTCTTGAAACATAACACTAAATAAAGTTGTATACAATCAAGATTTGATTCATCTTCTTTATCTTCAAAGTAATCTCTTTTGGAATGCACTCACCGATCCTACCGGCTCTGCTAAGGGAGGAATGCATTCTGAAAATCTTGTTTTATTAATGTATTCAGAACCGTCTTTTCAGCTCTAATCGTGTCAAATCTTCGTTCGTTAAATTTAGTTCTCATTTTTAAAACAAGAGTCACAAAAAGCCAATTCGGGCGAGTACACTGGATGAGAAACAACGATTATGTTGTCTTATTATGATGTAGAATCGGTTGTTTCATCACTGCTTCTCTGGATATGTCCTTCTGGTATCTTTTTAACCGTCTTATGACGTCACCATAGAACGGATTGTCGTAGAAGTGCGAACTCTTTGTGGATAATGCCATCAATATCAAAAACACAGATCGCTAAGGACTTGATGTTGCTTTTGACCGGATGGGTTACTTAAACTAGTTGCTTTCTTTAGGAATTTGCTTGTTTCGCCGGCAATCTTGCCGAATTTAACAGAAGTTGAAATAAATGCCCTTTTCCATCAAATAAGGCATTGCAAAATCGAAAAGAAAGCAGAACGATGAAGAATGAAGTTCGGCTGATTCAAATTTTGAGAACTTGTGGGTGCCACCTCGTAATAGAGCAACAACGATTTAGATGTAAAATGGCATACTTGCTCTACAATAAACGGAATTTGAAGGGTAACAATAGCTTTCTCTCAACACAGGATTATATATTGCCTACTACTGAAAATGCATCATCAGTTTAAACTGCACATGTTTGTATAAATCACTATGGAAGTTACTTAACTATCCTTGCTTTTCCATCAACTAGCAGTTTCAGGTTATGAACCAGATGCATTGGCATAAGACATGAAAAGAAACCTTACTCACTTAGTGTTCGCTCAATGTGACAAAACTGCAGTGGACTGGAGTCGATTACATATGAATGGAGGGGGTAAGTACACAACCAGAACTAGCCAGGCCATTAACTCTACTGTTAGTGGCGTGAGTGCAAGGTGTTAAATTCCAGTACCATGTCACATGTAAAATGCAAGCAAATATCAAGATCAAATTTTGCGTTAAACTGAGAAGATCTGCTTTAAAGACTGCTGCATTGTTGTCAGTACAAGTTTTTAGATGGTACAACGCTTTCAAAGATGACCGCGAAACCGTTAAGAGATGACAATTGCTCCGAGTGGCTGCCCACGCCGAAAACCGAAGAATGGCGAAGGTGTGTTTCGTGTTAGAACGAGACAGGCGGTTGATACTTAGGATAATTGTGGCAAAAGAACTAGACATTCGAAACATTTGTGCAAAACTGGTGTCCAGGAAGTTGTCTGATGAACAAAGGGTAAAGCGCTTTTCCATTAGCCAAGAACTATTGGATCGCTTAACAGCCGAACCTAATTCCGTCCACAGAGTGATAGCAGGTGACGGAATCATGGGTATTCGATCCTGAAACAAAGCGACAAAGTGCGGAATGGCACACACCTCCATCATCTAGGCCAACAAAAGCTAGCATGAGCAAATCCCGAATCAAGTCCATTCTTATCATCTTTTTTTGATTCTCGTGGAATTGTCCACAAAGAATTCATATCGCCAGACAGTAAATGCAACCTTCTATCGCGAGGTCCTTGAACGTTTGCGGTCAAGAGTTTTGCGTGTGCAACCTGACATTGCCAGGTCGTGGATCTTGCATCACAATAATGGCCCCAGTCACATCTAATTGTTGGTTAAAGAATTTTTGACAGAGAAAGCCATTCCGATACTCCCAAATCCGTCCTACAGTCCAGACATGGCTCCCCGTGATTATTTTCTTTTTTCCAACGCTTAAGCGGAAATTTAAATGTTCCCATTGCGGACCAATAAATAACATCTAAAGAGCCATGACGTTCTAAACAGCCTATCAGAACAAGACTTCCAGAACTGTTACCAAGAATGGAAAACTCGTTGGAGATGCGGGGTGCATTCCAAGGGAGTATACTGGAAAGACACTATATTACATCCGTAGATATAATTCAATTAAACACTTTAAAACTAATCATTTTCATTAATTCTGAGATTTACCTCGTACTAATAATTGTACATAAAGTTCATAAATCTCACAAAAATAATCCTTTTAATTTTTAGCCAACACCAAGAACTAAAAAATCCAAACCTAACCAATGAAAGCAAACCAAGCCAGCGACGAAACAGCTTGATCAAGGAACTAATTGCTCTCGCAAAACAGGCAGAGGAAGAGGATTCTGATTCATTTCAAGATTTATTTACGTTAGATCGAGTTAAAGAGGAACCACTAAGCGCACACGAAGGATTTAGCGCAGAGCAGATAGAGAAAGATTTAAATAAAATGGATGAATTGAAGGTGGAGCAGATTAAATATGAGGAAAGTAGTGTAAAGGAAGAAACCATCTCCATTGATAATTCGTGTACATCAGAAGCGAAGCTTAAACCCGGGGACGTTATAGCGTACGTCATAGATTTATTCAAGAACCGTGCTCGCGAAAATCGAACTCAAGGATACGATCGAATTAAGGCAGGGAATTTAGATGCTAAAAAATTGAGAACCGGATAATATTATTTAAAGAAAGCTAGCTTCAAAAAGTGAGTTTGGCGTTTAATTGCTGCGATTATTTGAAACCAGAACTGAGTTTTTTACTAAACTCTCACTTAATAAAATATTGGTGTCTGAGTTAATACTCGAGAAAGAATATTAAGCTATTTTCACGATAGTCGTGTACAAGAACTACTTGCCGCACTACCAACTTTAATAGCTAAACAATTTTTCTTTAACACTATCGCATAATGACGGTTATAATGTTGTGGCAGCAAGTTGTAATATTCCAGCGCAATTATAAGTGAAATAAACAAAGATATGATTGTACTATTGTATACATGGCTTTTAAAAAGCTATTTTTTTACTTAAAATTTGTGATCTATATTGTAATTTGTACATTTTACATATGTTAATGTTTAAATACAATAAAATACTTAGTGTCTGTTTCAGGTAACGTATTTTTTTCTGTTTAATAAATAAATAATAATAATCTTTATTTGTCCAACGATAATTATCACTTACAGGACAACATACAAACAATCGATGCAGTTACATTGATTATATACCTCGTGTGTAATCCTATTTCTAATCAACACACATATAACACATGGGCTGAAAAGTTCCGGGCCTAACAAAGAAAACACGGTTTTTTTGGTTCAAAATTAGCTTTATTCATCAACGTAATCTCCATCAAGAGCAACGCAATCATTCCAGCGCCGCTCTAACATTTCTGTTACGTTCTCCTGGTTTGAAGAACAGCGCCGCTGTAGCCTGCTCGTAAATTCCTGAATTACTTGACCAATACTTACTTATAGAGTATGTTCGCTTATTTACTAAAGGAAAGGTTGTACAGTGAAACCCAATGCGCATGCGCAAAAAAATATATTTTAAAAATAAAATGTGTACACGGTTTCCACTCTTGCCTATGTACATGTACGATGTACGTAAGATGTATATATTTGCAATAATTGCAGTTATTCGAGCTCTCTTATACATGTAATGTACATTAGCATGTGTATATGTATTTTCATTGGTAGCAACATAAAGTAATGCCTCAGCATGTACGTTGCAAAGCTATGTCTTAATTCTGTTTAAAAGGTTAAACTCTTATATGCTTCCGCTGAAGCTTTGTTAGAGGCATGTACTAATGCCTCTATCTGTTTGCATGCACCACTACCTTTTTATAGGGGAGCCAACCCTATTTATTTCTTAAATTTATAAGCGCACCTCGGTGCTATCCTTATTTAAATGTCCCTTTCCGGGAGCCTAATATACTTTCCTTGTTTTAAATTTGCCTAAGGGACTTGGCCCTGTATTATTGGCATGTATTTGTACTTGAACCAAATACGTTCGTTATTTTCACATTTATAGAGGTACCCACCCTATCTCTTAGAGCTTGAACGCCTGGTCGAGGGCGACAGTAACGATAATAGCCGATCTCAAAACAAAAGTAATGTCACAGCTACCCAGGCGTTCTCGTTTGAAATAATACGCTATATGCAATCTTTAGCTCTCTGCTACTGCGCCCCAAAGAAGGGAAAAAGCCAGTAACCAGCAAATGTGCGAACTGCGCACCGACAAGTAAAACGGAGCGATGATGCCGACATTACATAAGAAAACTGATCCGTGACACTCGTCCGCTACGACGAGCAACTAAATGAAAAAATTTCCGATACGACAAGGACCGAACAAACGTACAAAAGACAACGGGCGCTGCGGCCGCAACGACCGTCAGCAAGAAGCGGAGTGATCGTACTTATAGAAGATGTCTATACATGCGTTTCGACGACGTTACACTGAATGATTTTTAAATTATGCAGTTTTAGCTAGCGTAATGTGAATGGCCGGCTTGCATACATATACAATGCATAATGTACATACATATTAAAATAAAATTGGATATGAGAGAGCAAAATAAATAAATATAAAAATGAAAATAATAATGGTAACCCATACGGTTGCAAAGAAGATAAAATACATAGTAGTAAAAAAATTATAAAATATAAAAAACAATGTTAAGTCCTTAACAATTTCAATACCACTTTTGTAGAACGATTTATCTTTTGCCTCAAAATAGGCCTCAGTTTCTGCGATAACCTCTTCATTCGTGCGAAATTTCTTACCGGCGAGCATTTTTTTGAGGTCTACGAATAGTCAGTAGTCGCTGGGAGCCAAATCTGGCGAATACGGTGGATATGGGAGAAATTCGAAGTTCAATTCATGTAGTTTTACCATTGTTTTGATTGACTTGTGACACGGTGCGTTGTCCTGATGAAACAAATTCTTTTTCTTTGCCATGTGCGGTCGTTTCTTTGCAATTTCGGCCTTCAAACGCTCCAATAACGCTATATAATATTCACTGTTGATGGTATTTCCTTTCTCAAGATAGTCGATGAATCTTACACTACGCACATCTCAAAATACCGAGGCCATAACCTTTCCAGCCGATTATTGTGCTTTCGGGCGCTTTGGACGAGGTTCACCAGTTACTGTCCACTCAGATGACGATCGCTTGGATTCCGGAGTGAAGTGATGGATCCGTGTTTCATCCATTGTCACATATCGACGCAAAAATTCCGATTTGTTACGTTTAAACATAGCCAAACACTGCTCAGAATCATCAACACGTTCTTGTTTTTGGTCAACAGTGAGCAAACGCGGCACCCACTTTGAACAGAGCTTTCTCATAGTCAAATGGTCATGCAATATAAAGCCAATATGTTATTTTGATATCTGTACGATGTCAGCTAACTCATGTAACTTCACTTTTCGATCATTCAAAACGATTTTGTGGATTTTTTTATGTTTTCTGGTGTTACCGCCTCATTTGGACGTCCACTGCGTTCTGCATCATCGGTGTCTCTATGACCACGTTTGAAGTCAGCAAACCATCCTTTTATTGTTGTTTCTGATGGAGCGGAGTCCCCATAACACTTTTCAAGCCATTGCTTCGCTTAAACGGTATTTTTTCCCATCAAGAAGCAGTGTAAAATTAAAACACGAAATTGTTTTTGATCCATTGTTTTGAAAATAACAAAAGTAGCGTGACTCATAGCACAATAACTGACAAACTAATGAATAGAATATCATGAAATTTTAACAGCCGTCTTTTGAAGGTTCGTAGTAACTGAGAGAAAGGTGACTGCAATAAAACTAGCGTCATCTATGTGTTAGGCCCGGGACTTTTCAGCCCATGTGTTACAATACATTACATAAAAATAAACGTATCCCTAACATAAACAAATATACTATGAGTATATTCTATTGAAATTGGTGACCATATGGAACATAGACGATTTGGCCAAGATATTTGTATTGTGCCTATACGCCAGGAGAAAATCAAGCGATCGTGTGTAACGTGGTGGTACTCAGATATCCACATAAACTAATAACTGGTGAATCTATTTCATTAGATAACAGGTTAAATAAAAGTAAATATTTAAGGCGTGTCCACACTATGTAAAAAACACGTTATATAGCGAAGTTACACAAAAAAGGGAAAGCAAGAATGTTATATAACATAATGTTTTATGACATTTTTTTTTGCCGGCAGATGTCGGCAAAGTGCAAATTCGAAAGTTTAAGCAGATTTGCCGGGGCATCTCACAGCCACCACAGTTGATATTGACGAGATGAGGATCGTGGCTTAAGGCTGTTTATGTTATGAGAAATTTTTATACATTATTAAACCTTGAATTTCACTAAGCCAGTTGCTGGTTTCAGATACCAGAATCCGCACTCAAATAGAGCAAATTTCCGAAAATTATTCACTTCCTTTAGATACTATTTACAAATTAGAGAACATCAAGCTATCATTCAGGCGAAGTATGTATCCTTAATGTGTGCTGTTATGTTACGTACCAACATATTTTAGAAATATGTATCCCTTGTATACTATGTTGAATTAACACACCTATTATGATTCGTATGTTAAAATTAAGTTCAACATAAAATTGCGAACACTGTCGGTAGACTTGCTGGTGAAAATAACAAGTGTTAGGAGTAAAATATGACGTAGGAAAATTATCAGCTAATTAGTCTTTTACTTCCAATTAATTAAGACGTTCGAAAAGTTCACTGATTTGTTTATTCTCAAAAATGGATGGATTAGCAAATTTATTTATTTTAAATGAAATTAGAGAAGTAGAGCAGAGGTTTGTTGTAAGTATATGTACGCTACTGTCCATATTAGTTTGGACGCGCAAATAAATTAAAAAAGCGATTCATTTCAGCAGCGATTTCTGGTGCTGTCAGTCAGTATTTTTGATGACCTCGATATTTCGCAAAAAACATAAGGGAAATTTCGCTCATCTGGGATTTGGTACAAGGTTCACCGAATGCTGTCTCCAATCATACAGAATATGATTCCAAAAACCAAAATTGGCACAAGGACACTAATCTAGACGGTGTACATTTCTAAAGATTTCAATTGGATAGTTTTCCTGCAATATAGTCATCAAAATTTTCAGTTGCATGCGTATTTTGACATATTTCAGACGACTTCGATTTTTCGCAAAAAACGTAAGGGAAATTTCGCTCATCTTGGATTTTGTTCAAGGCTTGCCGAATGCTATCTCCTGTCATACAGACTACGATTCTAAAAGCAAAATTGGCACAAGAGGACTAATCTAGACGGCATTCATTTCTAAAGGTTTCAAAACACGTGAAAAGTGTAATAACTATTGTTAAATCCTTCTCTCATTTTAGGATATTAAATATTTCGCCATAATAGATAATTTTCCTACAATCTAATCATCAAAACTTCAGTTGCATACGCATTTTGACATATTTTATGTTCCACAGGTGGTCTACGGAGAGAAGGCATACTTTTCGGAACCTTCTGTCCAATTTATCCCATAACAGCTCGATGGGGTTTAGATCGGGGCTTTGTGGCGGCCATGTCATCATTTGTAAAGTGCCATTATCTTCATTTAAGAAATATTTACATATCACTGCTGAGTGTTTGGGGTCGTTGTCCTACATGAATACAAAATTTTCGCCGATTATACGTTGCGCCGAAGGTATTGCATTTTCATGCAGTATTTCTAAATAACCCTCTTTTCGCAACAGTCTTTGGCCTTTCGCTCTTCTTACAAAAACGCGCCTTAATTGTTCGAACATCTCAAACTTTGACTTATAAGACCATAGCAACTTTTTCCAATTATCTACTGTGTTGCTGCCCACTGAGCCATTTTTGCCTGTTTTCCCGTCGAAGTAGAGGTTTTTGTGAATAACCTCTTCTTCTCTTTCTTGACGAAAAGCAACAATTACAGAGCGCTTTTCTAAACTTGTCAGTTTTCCGCTTGTAATTATGACATATTACTATAAAGTTACTTCCACACTCTACATTTCCTGTAATGTTACCTTCTCGCGAAGGTTACTAGAAAATAACCCCAAATAACGATAGGTGACGTTATTCCCCTATAACACGCCCAATTTAAGTGCAAAATCTCACTAATATTTATACGCATGGATGTTAGTTGAATTCGTTGACATTGGGTTAGTAAGCGGCGGAAGGTAAGTGGTTCGAATCCGAAGTCCAGATACTAAAACAAATATTTATTGTAATAAATAACGTTTATTAACGTTTGTTATTCTATAAATCTATAAAATGTATTGCAGTTGATTTTATGATTATCTCTAACAATATAGTGTTATAAATTCTTATTAGTTATGTATTCCCTTATTTGCTGCGTCAGCCATTCCACACCTTCTTGCAAGCCTTCTCCTGTAAGAGCGTTGCTAGCCGAGATATGCCACGGTTTATCCATTATCTTGTCCAATCCCAGCGCAGCGGCGATCTTCACGCTACTAAGTGATTCTTTGCAATCCATTTTATTCGAAAAGAACAGTATCGGTATCCGTTTATTCGAGACATCTGGGTGTTGCAGTAACAAATCCAATTCGTCCTTGACCACGACTAAACGCAGCCGATCGCTACTGTCCACTACGAAAATGATGCCGTGACAATCCTTGTAGTAGTGCTCCCATAAGTCCCTGTATCGGCCGTGACCGGACATGTCAAAAGCGGTAAAAGCGAGATTCTGATCTGAAAAGAGGTAATTCAAATAAAAATATTGAAAAAGTAGGATGCTTTGTTTCACTACAATTAAACAACTCCATAGCGAATAAGAACAGGGACTGAAAGATCGTATAAAACAACGTCACATCCCCATAACCGCATACATAAAGTTTTATTTCACGAGAGGAACAACAGAAACTTTTTTCGACCTGTAGGATTACTATCACAGAAAACACAAGAATAAAAATTACAAACGGTACAGGCATCCTCTTGTTATGTTATGTGTCGAATCTGAATCGAAGTTGTTAACGGTTTCTTTAATTGTTGCGGTACCTCTATTCAAGAATTGCGTTTGGACTTTTACGAGATCTCTTTATGAAGGGCGGAAAAAGGGATATTTATGCTTTTACAGAGTGTTCGAGTCTTAAAATTTTGTAAAGAAATACTGGATGCGTTTAATGAGACAACTAACGACCATCAACATCGCCCTGAAGACGCCAGCCGTAGTGTTTGGCGAAACGTCGATATATCAACTTAATACCACAGTCTACATGCCCGAAAATACGTACAGCGAGTGCAAATTCAGACTCCGGCCATGAAATCCTCATGTTATTTGTTAATTATTAAATACTGGATGCATCACTCTGAGGTAGGTGGGCATACGAGTGCGACCTGAAATATTTCCGGAATCGGCAGGAGATGGCACACGAAGGTTGAAGTGGATTCATTGGTCGACAACGGCAACCTTTTTGTAAGGCGACTGTCAAAATTTCGGACGTCTACTGTAAACAGTTGTTGTTTAAGAGTGTATTTTGTGTAGTAAGTCAGGCAGATTCGTAAAAATGAATAAAATCGCATTTCGACCATCAACTTCTGGGTGAGCGAGTTCAAACGTGGCCACACAAGCACAAGTGACGAACCACACAGTGGACACCTAAAATCCATTACCAACGACGAAATGGTCGACAAGACAACTCTTTGCAATTTTGCTGAGTGGAAAAGAGAGCATGCGATATATGCACTCGACCCAAAAAAGTTTTAGCAAAACAATAAGTAACACACGATTTGTATCGCTCAGAATCGAATATACAGAGTTATCGAAAAGAATATAACAAAATAAAATCATGCACAAACAAAAATCTAAACGATTTTGACAATTTCGCAAATAGTGTCGTCGTATACCTCAACATATAAGTACTCCGTTTTTTTCTGTTATGTTAAAGATCGTTAACGACCACTATAGTCTTAAAAACAAAGTATGCAGCAGTTATTTTTTCTATATATTGTATATGAAAAGTTATTAAAACTTTATTCACCAAACTAAACGTCAAATAATGTACATACATATAGTTTCTAGATATAGAAAGGATAATAAAATTCAATAATTTAATTTGCTTGGTATTACCATTAATACAAACAGTGAAACACGGAGGAGGAAACATCATGATATCGGGTTGCCTTGGAGGCGGAGGAATTGGAAAATTGGTTGAAATACATGAAATAATGAGAAAAGATATGTATTTGAGAATCCTAGAGAATTATGCGGTACCAACTGGATATGAATTAATTGGAGAGAGGTTTATTTATCAGCAACACAATGACCCCAAAGACATCGCAAGGGTGATTAGAACTTATTTTCAAGGCAAATCTTGTGAAAGAGTTCTATCCTGAATGGAGTGGCTACCATAGAGCCTTGATTACAACCCCATTGAACTCTTGTAGAATGATTTGGGTCGTGAGGTCCGGAAAAAGTCTCCGACTGGCAAAGAACATTCTGGAATGCTCAGAAAGTGCTAACCGATTACTTCTAAGGATGCCGCGTATCTTTCAGATAATTATTAAAGCAAAAGGGGGTTGCTTTGAAGAAACGTTATAACAATATATGTTTTTTATTGCAATGTATTATTTTGTCAATAAAACATTCTAAGTTAATCAGTAGTTTGTTTCTTTAATAAATTTATCGGAAACATTATCCGTCTAGTTTATATTGTTATTTTATATAATGCGAGCAAACTTATGAAGGGTAATATACCGTCAACTGGGGTGATAGAGAGATATATTGAAGTTTTTATACTTCCTTTGATATCAGTTGAATTGGACTGAATTTTCAATACAATATAGACTTATATCTTCGCTATCAATTTATAGATCTTAAAGAAATTTTAGTTACAACAGAAGAGAGGGAGGAACTATTTTGTGTGGCAACAACTCACCCCGTTTGTCGAGGTGACTAAATGCCACACCTGGTTCTCTTTGAAAAGATATTAGAATCGTTTTATGGTTACTAGTCACTCTATAGAATTCAAATCTGCAGATTTATTGTTGGAAACCGTTTAAAAAACGGGTAAAAAAAAATAAGAAGTGGATCTATGTATGTTTTATATTTGAAACCAGTCATTATAAACCTGTAAACCGTCAACATAATTAAAATTTTTAATAACAAAACGGCAAAAGATTACCAATACAATCCTAAGAAAAATAAGAAGCAAACAAAATAGTGAGCACCTTTTCTTTAAAAATCTGCACTCAACATTAACCCAAACTCAAGAGAAAACTAACTTTAAAGAAACTATGTATGCACGCAGAACTGTCCTAAACTTCACTGTTTAGGAACTTTTTAAAAAATTGAATGGAAAAAAACGGAAAATAAGGGGATTAGTAGTCCGCCTGAAGCTGAGTTCAGTCGTCGGTACAATTTTCTTTTTAATTTGTTGCTGTTTGTACCAAAGAACATCCGAAGGCTCAGGCCACACCCAGAATTTTTCTCTTTTTCTTATACAGGATATAGTGACTTCCCTGCTGACATCAAAGTTAATCAACATTAAAGCTGGATAACATTTAGCATAATATTCTATGACACCGAGTCATCCCTATAAGCACTTAAGTCATCCCGATTGACGGTATTTAACACTTTTCTAACCTAATCTTAACTTGATTGCTTTAATCATATTTTTCACCACACAAAAGTAATTTGTTGTAATTTCGTTCAACTTCTTTTCTCTTCGTTCTGAATTTGATTCTTTAAGATGGTGAGATATTTTTGAGAAAAATAATCAATTTCAAAATACCACGTGTACTTACTCTGAAATTTCTCCACGCTAAACCCGACGGTCGGTACGATTTCCGTTTTTTCAATTTTCTCTTCGTCATTTTTGAAATGATTTATCACCGTTGTCTTTCCACTATTGTTCAAACCAATCACCAAAACGTTCACCTCCTTCCTTTTGATGCCCAGAAAGAACGCTAGCTTCTGAAACAGACCCATTTCACATGTTTGTATCGTCTACACCTGAATTGTTGTTACATAGCGACGTTCGAGAAATAATCAATACTTTACGGGTATCGTTGAAACTTTCACATAAAGCCTATATACAGGTAGGTCATTACGAGGGCGACCTGAGGTGCTTCCGGAATCGACAAGAAAAACACGGTATTGGTGTGGTTTTTTATTTTTATTTTCCGATGTAGTCTCCTCGAACATCAATACACTCTTTCAAACGGTGCTCCAGTCTCTGCAAGCCATCGGTAAGTAGAATGTTTTGAGGTCTGCAAAATAGCCATCTGTAGCGGCGATGATCTCCTCATTGGCAAATATCTTTCTTCCCAGTGATTTTTCAGGTTTGGGAATAGAAAAATGTCCCTGGCGCTTACGTGTGGTGAATATGGAGGATAAGAAACTAATTCGTAGCGCAACTCATTTAATTTGGACGATGCGGAATGAATGCGCCGGTGCATTGTCGTGGTGGAAAAGCACTTTTTCCGCTGCAAACGAGGCCGTTTCTCCTTCAATGCTGCATCGAATCGGGTCAATAAATCGCTGAAGTATTGCCCCATGATCGTCCGTCCCTTCTGCATCGATAAAGATAAAGATCATACTTTGGGAATCCCAAAGAATGGTCGCCATGACCTTTCCGGCCGATGGAACGGTCTTTACTTTCTTCGGAGCCGATTCGCTCGGAAAAGTCCACTGCTTCGACTGTTCCTTGGTCTCCGGTATGTAGTGGTGGATGCAAGTCTCATCCATGGCTATGAAACGCATGAAGACATCCCTTGGATTGCGTTGGATCCTGGCCAAACACTCCTCCGAAACGGTCACCCGATTTCGTTTTTGCTCCGGTGTGAGCGGTACCCATCGCGTCGAAAGCTTTTTCATACCCAAAATTTCGTGTAGGATATCGCCAACGCGTTCTTCTGAGATACCTGTTACCCCTGCTATCTCTTTCAGCTTCGATCGGCAATCGGCTAACTCGATCTCATGAATCTTGTCGACCATCTGGTGGACCATTGGTAGCGGTTTTTGGGCGTCCACTGCATGGTTTGTCAGTTGTGCTTGTGGGTCCACGTTTGAACTCGCTCAGCCAGAAGCTGATGGTCGAAAATGATGGAGTACATCCGCCATGATCTTCCAACAAAATATTTCGAGTTTCCGTGGCCGTTTTCCCAGCCTTCCAGAAGTGTTTTGTCACTGCACGAAATTCGATTTTATCCATTTTTGCAGTTGCCATAAAAGAAAGTTGCCCTTGACGACCAATGAATCCATTTCACCCTTCATACGCCATCTCTTGCCCATTCCGGAAACATTTCAGGTCGCCCTCATATAGTAAAGAATACCTAAGGCTAAAAAATAATTCTCTTTTCAAATAGAGAAATCAAAAAAGAGATCATGGAGGTAATAAGAAAAACGAAACGCTTTTTATTTTTTCGATCACTACTAAATGCTTATAAGTTATGAACTATATTTGCCATAAACTTCAAACAAGGTAAATGTGAAAATCGTTATTTGACAAACACCAAACGTCGAAGCACTGACATTTGTTATTACTGATGATAAAAATCAATAAAAAAGCGACCTGCCCATGCCTTTTCATCCCGACAAGAGATTATCAATCTGCTGTAGCCGTACGGAGGATAATTCGGATCGAAGGTCAGGATGGAAATCTATACTGCTGTTGCAGTTCCAGACGCAATTTCGTATTGCGATGACATTGGGAATACTGGCAGGATATTTTGCAGTTATTTACCAAGCAGCGTACGTTATAGGCCGTGGTTATTACAATAACGAAATGAACGTATATATGACCGAATCAAAAGGTAAGGTGTTTGCGAAATTGAAATTTGCCCAATGTGTTTAGCACTACCTTCATACTAAATAAAAACAACTTTTACTAGCTATTAATAATGAGGATTGCGGGTGAAAGGGTTCCAGTATTCGTAGTTGTATTCAGGGGTGCAGTATTGCATCCAGATTTCATCTGCAGCCACAATTGAATTGAATCAATAGTAGCAACCATGTTTACGTACCTGTAACTGAGCTGAAAATAGCGTAATGACTTGCATTCCTTTGTACTGTTATCCATTCAAAATTATTACATGAAATTGTGTTGGAAAAGATTCGTCAACCAGATGCACAGCTAACGTCGAAAGTTGCAGAATTACATCGTTAATTTCAAACGTGGTTGAAATGAGTGGTGGTCAGAGAAAGCTCATTTCTACAAAGATATGCAAGTGCAATATGTGATTGTATAATTTACATGTATCACAGTAAACTCCACACCACTGAAATTAATAATTTATGAGAGTTGGGTGAAGTTTATTGCGATAGCTGTAAAGCTCATTTCTAGAGAAGAAGTTGAACGTACTATTGTAATCGCTGGAAATCAAGAGATATATACACAATACAATTTTCTGTACATATTTCTTTGCTACTTCAATATACCAGGTGTATGCATAAGTATTTTCCGGTTTAAGAGATGGCGCAAGCGAAAAGTACGCAGCGTATTGATTTGACACATACGTTATTTTGTCCGTCTGACATTTAAACTACAAACACACAAGTTGAGTCCGCCAAAAACTACTGCCTTTGCTTTATCGTTCAGTGATCATGTCGAGTTTTGTGCATGAAAAAGAACATTTGTGGCACGCATTACTTTTCTTATTTAATCAAAAGAAGAAGGCTGTTGAAAGTTATTGTTTGTTGGTAGAAACATATGGTGAACACGCTTCATCGATTAGAACATGTGGGACATGGTTTCGACAATTTAAGAGTGGTGATGTCAATGTGAAAGACGAGCGCATTTTGTATACCACAAAAATGCGAAGACGAGCAATTGCAGGAGTTATTGAATAATGACCCAACTCAAACACAACGGCAATTAGCAGAAGCATTACCTGTGTCACAAGAAGCAATCAGCAGACTTTCACGAGTAATGGGGAAAATCAATAAGCTTGGTAAGTGGGTCCCACACGATTTGAGTGAACGTCAAATAGAAAATCGCAAAGGTACCTGCTCAACTGCACGAAGGAAATCATTTCTGTATCGAATTGTGATGGGTGACGAAAAATGAATTTATTTTGAAAACCCGAAGCAGAAAAGATCGTGGTCTTCACCTGGTGAAGCCGGTTCTTCACCACCAAGGCCAAATCGTTTCGGCCAGAAGACCATACTCTATGTCTGGTATCTTGTATTATGAACTCTTGAAGGTCGGCGAAACTATTAATACACGACGCTATCGCCAAAAAATGATTAATGTAAACCACGTATTAATCGAAAGACGACCGGAATGGGCCGGAAGACATGGCAAAGTGATTTTGTTAGACGACAATGCGCCGTCTCACACCTCGCACGTCTCGCACCTTAAAATTTCTTTGTTCTCGGTTGGGACAATCCTTCTGCACCGGCTGTACTTCCCAGACCTGGCGCCATCTGATTATCACCTCTTCACATGAATGGAGCACGCGTTCGCAAAGCAGCACTTCAACAATTTGGCAAAAGTAGACGAATGGTTTGCTGCAAAAGGCAAGCATTTTTTCTGGCGTGGTATCCATACATGACTTGAAACATGGATGAAATGTGTAGAAGCCAATGGCCAATATTTTGAATAAAAAAAATTAATTTCCCTTGAAGATTACCTATTTCCTTTTAGCAAAAAACCGGAAAAAACTTATGTATACACCTGGTAAATACTTCATAGAAAAACTATGTACTATATTTATTTCTAGGTATCCTCTATGCGTTCGACGGTTTCTATTGCATCGACATTACGTGCATGATCCTCTTCAAGCGAACGGAATGGCCTGAAATGACTCACCTGTACAAATCACGAAGTAGCATCGTCCTCATGATCGAAATTTTCACAATGATTCCTACCGACGCCATATATTATCAATCGGCGTTGAAGAAGTACGAAACCACGATCAGCTATCTTCGCCTTAGATACGTTTTACGTTTGGTGAGGCTTATATCCGACAAAATGGAGCCAAGAGCGATGACTAAACCAGTTACCCTAATCAGACTGGTCATTAATTTTCTAATTATGGTGAGCTTAACGGCAGCAACTATTACCGCAGCCGCGCATCCATACACCTGCCTGCTAAATATGAAAGCCTTTCGGGGTAATTGTACAGACACCGATTCGTATTTTTTGAACTATTACATCGCAGTAGAACGCATTACCGGCAAAGGATTCGGTGAGATCAAGCAGCATGCTAACTACGATAATCACTATACTCGTATCGCGATCACTATTATTAGCTTTCTGGCTTACTTCATACTAGGATATAGTACGAGTAAGTTAGTATGTAACATCATAACGAAGGATGCGGTATCATTCGCTTTCCTGCTAAATGTGACGACGATAAAGAATGCGATTATGGATTGGAAGTATCGCAATAAACAAACCTGGAAGAATTACCACGAATCTTTATATAACGCTTGTATCAGCTACTTTCGAGTGATATGGATGAAAAGAAAGTGCTCACAAACGCGCACGCTCACTGAAGATATTATTCCCATGATAATGTTCAGAGAAATCTATTTAGATATGTCGTGGAATGCACTGAAACACTCCCATCTCTTTAGGCGGGAAGACACCTGCTTCTTACGTAAAACAGCCGAATTTATTCAACACATATTTTACGCACCAGGCGAGATAATCTACAGACAAAGAGAACCGAAAACCTCTATGGTGTACGTGACAAATGGTACAATCCAAATATTATCGAAGGAAAATGGTGAAGCTCCGATTATGCTATTATCAAGTGGAACGTGCATCGGAGAATCCAGTCTAGTCATCAGTTATCCTTCGCATTGGACGATCGTCTGTAAAACCTACTGCGAACTAGAGGTATTGAGAAAACGCGATTTTATGAGATTGAGCGCCATCTATCCGAGCATATATCGCAACCTAACTAAGCGCATTTGGAAAAGGCACAAGAAAGCGAAACACCTCCACCGCGTATTGCAAGCCCAATGGAAGCAGCATAAAATTGAAAATGCGGACGTGATCACCGTAACGTTCCTGAAACGTACGCTGCATCAGTTGCTGAAGAACAGCAATCGAGCGGAAGACGTTCCCGACGAATGGGATCAATCTTGCTGCTTTAACGTCGCCTATCTAGCTTTATACGCTATTAGTGAAGAATCTGAGAACGAAGTTGATTCCATATTCCTTCGAAAACACTTTCCGGTTATATTTCAAGATTCTTCGATATTCATCGACGGTTGGCGCATCAGCATGGCCGTGATAGCCATCGTATCAGTAATCTTCTATCCGATTTATATTTATTATTGTAGCGAACTGCGGAGGAGTACTCATTTCTTGATATACACAGTGATCACGGTTTTATGGTGCGTAGATCTTTACATACAATTATCAACCGCCGTTAAAACAAAGCATTCTACTTTATCGACCGTGTCTTCGATAGCCTATTACAGGCTTAGTAAGACGTCCTTTCTTATCGACGTCTTATCGGCTTTACCGTTCGGTTTATTCTTCTTAGTGATTAAAGGCAAGGTCACCCATCAAACTTTAATTCTGTTCGAGTTTCATAAGCTATTGAAAATATACAAAGTGAAGTATCTGTTTTCGAAGATAGAAACATTAAATCTGATCAACACGATTGCGTCGCGATATATAAAAACGTTTATGATATCGTTCTTGCTCTTCTATTACACTAGCATGATATTGTATTGTCTCGTCTGCGACGATAGAATCGGCTGTTCAACCGAGTACCTGCGACAATTGCAAGTTTACACAAGGCTTAACGTTACAGAGAAAAAGAACATCGTCATACACCTCTACGCACTGGCATCCTTCTTTATTGCTGACATAACCTATTTCGACTTCTTAAAAGTAATCAATACGTTTCAGATCGTGATAATTATAATAGTTCAACTCGGCTACACTTTCGTGACGATTTGCATGCTAGCGTTCATGGCCATTGTGGAAACGTTGAAGGAGAAAGATAACCATAGATACAAGGAATTCATTAATAGCATGGAGAGTATGGTGAAAGATTTTAAGGTGACCGTTATTAATCAGAAGCGCATAGATCATTTCCTTAAGAATAATTACTGGCTGAATAAAGGTACTGCGGTACTGAACCCGACTTTGTTTCCGAATAACATGTCCCCGAATCTATTTTCGCTATACAGACACGTACTTTACGGTAGATTTCTGCGACATATACCTTTCTTTAAAGGATTAGAAGAGAAGATTATAATCGACGCCGCTAGTTTGTTAAGCGTGAAAAATTTTCCAGCGGGCGAGGTGATTACCTACGCTGGTGAAGTCTGCAAGGAAATGCACGTCATCGAATTCGGATATTGCGAAATGAAGTGCAAAGATCGGAAGATAATGGAACGCGGTCATAGCTTTTGCGTGGTAGAAATGTGCTTGCAAATACCGGCGTTCTATACCGTCGTCACCGTTACCGATTGCAATATCATCTCGCTAGATTACACGGTCTATTCACAAATCGCCAATAAGCATCGCGAATTTGGAGAAGTCGTCAGCCGTACATTGGACGAATGCGTTCACGCTACCGACATGGATTTTATACTGGAAGAATGCGATCACGTACCGGAAGAGGATTTTACATTCGAAATGGGAAAAAAAGATATTTCGTTTAGGCATTTCGTATACAACAAAGGTCAACGTATGCAACAGAAGACCGAGTTCGATATCGAATTTACCGGCCCGAAGTTGATATGCAAGTATCTCCTGCTAAGGTACACCTTTACGGCGTACGGTAGATTTTTATTGATCTGGGAGATCTCTCGCTGCCTCTTCGCTATCGTCACTAATATATTAGCATCGTTCACTAAATTGTGCAGTGATTGCGACACGTTCTACATTCTTGCGGCGCTAGATACTACCGCATGGGTGGATATATACATCAGGCACCATGTCTGCTACTTTAATAGTATTGGGGTGGAGGCCAGTCATCCCATGCGAACCGCCATATACTATTGGAAGCATGGTTTCTTAATTGATCTTATCGCCGCCCTACCCCTAGATTACTTAGTCGAGGATAAGTTTAAGATGTACTTTAGGATGAATAGGGTGCTACAATTGCATCGCGCCTTTAGTTTCATTAAATTCATCAACGACAGCAACACGGCAAGATCGACACTGTTCGAGATCGCCAAGTACATGCCCGTCACGCTCCTGCTTATAAACTACGTCAGCGCGATCAACATGTACATGACTTGCGATCTACAAGCGGAGGGCAGCAGCATGAATTTGAATTACACCTGTGCCGCCTCGAATTGGAAAAACGATTACATCTATGATACCGCCAGCGGGAGCACTCGAGTTAAGACGCACACCTCCGCCTTACTTTTGACGACGACCAACTTAGCGCTGATAGGTTTCACCCAAATTAGTATAGAACACGTACTCGAGCTATGCACCGTTTCCATGATGATCCTAATCGGGCACATATTCTTCATATGGATTACGGCACGCATGGTCGCCGATAATTTCTATAGAAAATCGAATCTAACGAACTATCAAGAAGCGATGAAGCAACTATTGAGGTTCGTCAATTACCGTAAGGTCGACAAGAACATCAAAAAGGAGATTATACATTACTTCGAGTTTATGTGGCTGAAGACTAAAGGCAAAGAACTAAAATCGCTCCTTAATTCGTTCAATATGGCGATTAAAGAGGACTTATTATTCGACATGTTCGGTCGCACCATGCAGCAATCCAGCATCTTCAGCGCGGCGGGGAAATCCTTCTTCAAGAGTCTTCTATTAGAAGCGAAATACGAAGTTTATATACATCGCGCTATTATTTACCGTGTTAACGATATACACGGTTACATCTTCTTCATTCTAAAAGGCAACGTCGAAGTCCTAGGACCCGATTACAATAAGCTGCTACTATTGCGCGCTGGCAGTTTGTTCGGAAGTTTGGATAATTGCGAATTAACACGTCAAACGTTGATGATGGTCGCGAAGGGAAATCTAGAATTGTTAAAACTATCGAGCACGTACTTCCATGCGGTTTTATCGAAGTATCCTACTATTCACGCCGGTTTTAAAAAGCTAACCTCTTTTAACGTTGATTACTTGGAGAACTTCAACAGTACTGAAGAGATAATAATAATTAACCAAGAAATATGTCGCCGCAGCCATCACAAGGAAAACAATCACCATGCGAGAAGAACGAACTTCAGAAGGCTGGCGAAGTGTCATCTGACACTCTCGAAGGTGTTCGATGAAACGATCTACCTCCAAATATGGAAGGTATTTGTTCTTATTACGGTCTGCTACGTCGGATTTCATTGGAATATGATCTTCATGGCTCTGGGGAAACCAGGTGTGACTGGCTTGATTATTTCTTACACGATGGATTTTATATATATCATTTATATGTATCTTGAATTTCATATAACCTATAGAGATGAATTTGGAACGGTTGTTAGAAGCAGGATGTTTATCGCTAAAAACTATCTCAAGCGTCCTTTAGGATTCTACGTCGACTTGGTCTCAACTCTACCAACAGAGATCGTTTGCTTGGCCATGTTACGATACGAACACGTCTGGATAGTGTGGTCTAGAACCCGCGTTAATCGTACCATCCGAGTAGTGCACGTCCTCCACATGCTAAGAGCTAGCAAAGAAAAGCTTCACGTGAACATCATCGTAATGAGGGTATTCTACATTATCTGCTGGATTTCCATAATTTTGCAAGTCCTTACCGTCATACTCTACATGTTTATGGAAGCGGATCAGATGACTAGAGCTGGAATTCAGAAAGGCCGCAAGCACAATCTCACTAAGCTAGAACTCCTGGCGCAATCGTA
Source organism: Trypoxylus dichotomus (assembly GCA_023509865.1). Classification (NCBI taxonomy): domain Eukaryota; kingdom Metazoa; phylum Arthropoda; class Insecta; order Coleoptera; family Scarabaeidae; genus Trypoxylus; species Trypoxylus dichotomus. The sequence continues at coordinate 60,120,217 of CM042075.1, forward strand.
CATGATCATCGTCGCAGCGTCAACCGGTACTGCCCTTATCGGGCAGAAAGTAAAATTTACGACTTATTCAACGATTTGCATTGTTTTCATAACGTTAACGTTTCGCTTCTTGATTACAGTTTTCATAGCGGAAACCTCTGCGACTTTGGAAGCGATCAATCAATGCAAATCTACGTACAAACAATTCGCTCACGGACTCGAGCGCTATATGATAATCGAAGACATCTCCATACCGCTTCGGAAACGGATCGCGCAATACATGAACCTGCTCTGGATCTATCATCGCGGCGTACAGTTGCCGACTTTACTCTTCGAGGCGCCGTATTATCTCCGCGAGGCGATATTGAACGCGATGTTCGGTTTTCATATTAGACGTCACAAACTCCTTAGTAATTTTCACGTGGATCTCATACGGCAAATGGCGGCCGAAATGGACGTTTTGGTCTTCTTTCCCGGTAATTATATCGTTTACGAGGGCGATATTGACGGCTGCATGTATTTTATACATAGCGGTGAAGTGGAGGTTATTTCCGAAGATACGTTGCTAACGGAAACCGTTAAGAAAGTATTGACTACTGGGGATGCCTTCGGTTTACGTCAAGGTCTATTCGGGGACGTGGGCCATCCGTATACGTACAAAGTAAGCCGGTATTCCATCATTATCGCGCTCGAACATAGAAAATGGATCAAATTATTGAAATTCTTTCCCGCTTCTAAAACCATAATCGATGCCATAACGTATTTGAGAGAGTATAAATAAATATTTGAGCACTCCTAACAAGAATTGCGTAAAGATGATGAATCTTATAATATTCAACTATGAAATAAGCGTGTGAGTAATAGAATAATATGTAGAATCGGTTTATTATCTCGTGAGACCATCCTGCGCAAGAGAACCTTCTAACAAACAGGCTAAAAGCATCAACTGGTAGGATATAGTATAGTGGTTAGTAATAGAAATAATATGGAATAGAAGTATAAGTATTTCAAGTTGTATTAATTGAAAAAGTTAAAGATTTCCAAAGACATGCAACAATTTTGTAAACAAGTCTATTCTAGCAGAAATAAACAAGCATTACACATCAATTCCCAGTTTTCAGACTAATTACTAATCTATTATGTGTGCGGTAATGGTGTCTAGTAGTGGAAAATGAATTCATATGACACTTCAAAACAAATCAAGACGTATTTGAGGTTAAGTTTGAATATTTATAGTAGTTTTTTTTTAATATATATTTTTGAATATTGAACTACGGAAGATCATGTATTAGAACGGTCCGATTGTATACTTGTCTTTCTATTACCATATTTACCTCTCTTTTTAAAACGCAAATTGGTTTCTGCGCTAGTCTCGCGAGATAAAAAAAACGACTCTACTACAATTAGTAATGGTACAAGCAAACCATGCTTTCCCTTTTACCTTGTCACATTCAAGTTTCTGTTGATAAACTTACAAAAAAATTCTCACTTGTCCCGCCCATAAAATGACCAAAGCAGATGGTCCAGGACTCGTTCAATAACATCCCTTTCATTCGCTTCTGCATTCCTCACCCATCACTAATCCTTCACAGTCTATTAGCGGTTCCGTTCGATTTCAAATTTGTAAAATGAGGCACTACGTTACAATTTTTCTTTAAGTGCATATAAATATAGATTACCTCTAAAAATAGATATTTTATATAACGTTATTAATCATAAAAATTGTAAATGTTCAACAGAAAATAAAGAATTTCATCTTAACTACTATTTTCAATAATTACTAAATGCAAAAAACAAGGAACATACCGAATTTTGTAAGCAGATCGAGAGAACATAGTTTAAAGCGAAACCGACACCTGGTACTTGTTGAGTATATTTTAAAGTTTACTAATAAAGGAAGCCAAAGAGCTTATAAAAAAGCCTCAATCTTTGTGCAAAATAAGTACACTAAACATAAAGTATCCACTATAATCACGAAATTACAGTGTAAATTGTAAGCAAAAGAAAAGTAATTGATCATAACCGATGATGAAAGAGGGTTGGCTAAATTTCCGTCGGTCCAGATCCGCACTCGACCTCACGTACGACCGATTATTGAACCAATCTATCTCCGTTTCCCTGTTGTGTATGCATGTATGGTACATCGTATCACGCGTTATAATGTATTTATACTTCATTATATGGAAGAATATTTTAACAATTTATCTGTATATATTTCATGAAGAACAGCAGTATGTAAAGTTAGCCAAATCTTCGGCTCACCAGATCCCCATTCAGGCTGATACGGAAACCTATCGCGATCCCGGCGTGACGTAACCGTCTTGAAGGCTGTTTGACAACAATAGTAGTCATACGTCCGATTACGTGCAATAATGATTAATTAAACATGCCGAACACACGTAAGAGGAAGAAACGACTGCTGGTTGCCCAAATAAACAAGTTTATAACCGAATATCCTGATCTAAAATTTGATGATTGTAAAATATAGTGTAACGTTTAGGTGTAAAAGCGATTACGAAAAATATAAACGTAATACAACTCACACAAATAAAAAAACGGCATGGAAAAAATTTATGTCAGATTTACTTTTGATGTTTACTTACTTGTGTTTTGCCTCCTAACTTGCTCGGTAAGCAACAGTTTCAACCCCATGTGGAAGCTACTATCTCGGACAGCATTACGTAGGTATCTACCAACGATCGGTGAAAATGTCGAAACAGGATTAGAGTGAAATTACAAGGTAAACAGTTGTGGTTATGTGTAGGCGAAACTACATTATTACGCTACTACTCGAGTGTGCGAACTTGCAAAAAACTCCGACGACGACTATTGTTTGAAGTGCGGACTTAAATCACTAATGCGCTCTGACGAAGTTGCGAAACCGAGTATCCTTAATATCTCGAAGACCGACCAATGGGAGACCGGCTGTGAGTGCCAACGACAATGGGCGCTGAAGCCTCGGCGACCGTCAAGTGGCAGCCGAATGAACATACTTATGAAGGCTGTTGCTATACATGCTCTGACGAGGTTACATTTGATGGGTCTAATTTTTGGTTCCTATGAAATTAATATTGTGATTTCTTCAACAAGGCAAAAACAAAGTAACTATCAATACTAACACAAACAATTATATAAAATATAAAGGAATATAAAAGTATATAAATTAGTGAAAAATACATAACAAAATAAATTTCCTAACAAAAAAAATAACATTTAAGTCCTTAACAATACGCGTACCAAATTTTATCAAATAATAAATTTAACAATAGTACCATTATACAGTTGATTTACTTCAATGTTTCTTGACTGCTCTTATCTTTTTTTCCCTTTTTAGAATGTTTTGCAATAAAATAATTTCTCTTCTGCAACCTATGTTTGCAGCTTAGATCGTTATCGATGATACAATTCATTTAAATAAAATCTGTTAGTAATTATAAAGATTACAGCTAATTGTTTAATAACCAATTCAATTTTTGTAACAATTCCGTATTGATATGCATGTAACTCGAACGCTCTTTTTGTACTAACCGTTATAAGCTGTTACTTTAGAAATGGATACGTGTTACGTGTAAATTAAATTTAACCTTATTGCTCAAATAGTGAAACAATTAACTTCTACCTGTGCTTAAATACGTAAAATTAATAAAATTTATAAATACTACAACAATAATTCCGTTCTCAAGAAGAACATACTTATGAGGCTTATATAAAAACACAGTGAAGCAGTAAAGTGCTTTAAGAAACATCAATTTATTGGGGTGGTGAATGCCTCTCCCTAAAAAAGGAACAAAAAAAGTTAAAAATACACGGGTCTGCGCGGTACGGTATAGTGGCGGTATCTAACGACATTCGTGTTAATTTCGAAGCTTTCCAAGTGAATGTGTTCACAAACCATTTAACGTATAAACTAGGTTATTGCCATCTCCTTTCATTGTATACCGAAAACATGTGATGAGATCGCTCTCTTACACCAGATAAAAATTTTCGAACACAACTTTTCGTTTCTTGGGTTTTATTATTCGATCGAAAGAGATGTCAGAAGAAACAACAAATAAAACAAATTCGCCTGTAATGGCAGATACTGAACCCGACGTAATGCTAAAGAATACGTCAAACGGGGAAATGGTAAGTAAATTCATCCTAAAACTTCACACAACATTCAGCATACCATTCACTTTTCGTTTTTACTCATTACTTTTATTTAATCAGGTCATAAGTTCAGTATGGTAATAAGATATGCATAATTTAGTGTTTTATTGCGATAATTATCTATACTTCGTTTTATAGACGAAAGGACAAGTTACAAAGACAAATTCATCAAATGCATCAGAGTACGATAGTGCAGATAGTTACAGCGATAGAGAAAATGGATCGATTAGTGGCTCAATGTCGGATGGCAGCGTAATATTTGAAAGGGAAGAAGGGGATGGTCAAGAAAGCACACCGGCAAAGAAGGTGGATGATGATGAGGATAAGAAAAATCCACAATATATTCCGAAACGTGGAACGTTCTATGAACATGATGACAGAACTGCTGATGACATGTAAGTATTTCAGAAGTTTTCTTAAACATATGCTGTAACTTGCACGATAAATACTTACAAATACAAATGTAATAGCATATGTTAACAATATATAATTTGTAGTGCTAATTGTAACGTCTGTATATGAAATATTTATTGGTAATTAGTGTTTCAAATAGTTGTAGATGCTTTACATTATTATTGATTGTATTGATGTAATGTCACTTTATACATTTGAAATTTTGAAAGAGAAACCTTGCATGGTTAAATAAGTACAATCTAACTTTCTTATTTTAATTGGAGCGTATTATTATTATCATTTTCTCCAGTTTAAGAAAGTTTATTTTAACTGTCATTTGAATGGAGCATAATATCTAGACAATTTTTTAATCCCTGTTAATAATAAAAGTATATCTCAGCTGATAGTCATTATTTTGGAAGCAATGTGTCACAGGTTTGAATAGGTTAAAAGATTTGTTGACATTTTTATCTGTATTTGTTTCAAGTTCAGACCAAATTCACTTGTTAATGGTGTATTGGGTCTGATAAGCCCGTTCAGTCCGACTTAAATTTCTTGCAGAAGTATACTTTATAAAGCTTAAATTATTTAAAAAAAGCCTTAAAAAAACATATGGCACAGAAACCGGCAGAAGCTTACTGCGCCATCTTACTAATTGATTCATTGTATTGTTTCTTTATGGGGAAATGCCACTAATGTTGGTTCCAATAAATAGACTGTATGTCTTTGTAACTTGTATAGATTAAAAAATGTAAATAAACAATGTGATGCGAATCCAGACTGCATATGACTTAAGCTGCATTAGAACTATAATAGGGGCACGCTAAGTTTCAAAGCACGTCATCAATAAATCGTGACGTCAGGTTTCACGCCGTTGCCGGACACACACATAAAGCCGCTATCAAACCTAACCTAACATACTAGTGTAACCTAGTCTACGAGCTGTCAACATTTAAAATGGCCAGACCAAAGAACACCGACAACATTGTATTTCACCAAATATAGCCAATAACTGCATTGTAAAAGTACTGCAATATGGAAAATATAATAATTAAGTAAATAACTATTTCTTTTATATAAAGCAGAGTGTTGCATTATCCATTGAAAGTTACTTTAATTATTAAGTGTTATGTTATAATTATGTACTAATATAAAATACTTTTAATATTGTGTGGTCGCATTGCATATTTATGACGTCATTTGATTATATGTATGACGTCGCGTTAATGACGTGCATTGGAACTTATCGTGCCCCTAGTATAACTGTAAAATTGTTAAAGTGAGTATAAATAGTCTTGGTTTGCATTATTCAACAACCCTAAAACTATCTGATTATTCTCGTGAATGAAAGTTCTATCTATACGTCTAGCGATAATAGCATATTAATTGTTGTTAACTCTACAATGCTATCCGAAATGAGAATTAAATAGAATAATGCACATAGTAAGTTGAAATTCAATAGAATCTTATTTAGTAATATTAATACAAGTTTAAAAAATAGATATTTGTTCGGTTGTACTGAACAACTATTGAGGAATTATAATTCAGTTTTTTTATGCCAGTCAGATCACTCATAGAAAAGGTAATAAATATAGGGGCTAACACAATATATATATATATATATATATATATATATATATATATATATATATTGTATTTCTGAAAAGTGTCATCTAGGGAGATTTTATCCAACTAATATGAAAAGCCGGGTTGCTTGAATATAATTGGTGGCAATAATTGGTAAGCCAAGAAAGCTATTGCTTATAATTTCTACATTATCGTAGTTATATGTAGATCAGTTCTACATTGTCGTAGTTGTAGAACTGATATACATGCAGAAAAACCAAGCAAAACTTTCTTAATTTATAAGATTGAATAATAAATTAAAATAGATGTTATCAATTTTTATCATTTTCTTAATACGGTGCAAGTTGTATAATGAGAGTGATTATACAAAAAAAAGTTTAACCATCTAAACAATATTGGTTAGAATATTAATATAAATTAATCTTTCACAGACAGATTTATTAAAAATAGACAAGTTTTCATCAGGCAAAACCTAGTCTAAAATAAAGATTTTAAAATGTTTTAGTTCTTTTCCTCTCGAAGTAATCTATTGCTTGAGAATAGACCATGTTTCTCCTTGAAACACGTTTGTCTTTACCTATCAGTAAATGGTTGATACCAATGCACTAATAATAACAGCATAGTTTGTTGAAGTTACATATGGTTTCACAAATCAGCGCGTCAGAATATGGACACGATTAAAAATTAAAAGATTTCTGTTTTTTGCCCCTATTGCAAAAAAAGAAACCTAACACTTAAGTCTATAATAAGTATTGAACCATAGGATGTGGCAAAAAGAAATACACGATCAAATTTAGCTGCTTATAAAGTAATCGACAGAACAGTTAATAACAAAGATATCGGAGAAATGATGAACATAAGTATAATGAATAATACGCAAAAAAAATGGTGGCGCAGTCGATAATATCGTGATACCAACTCATCAATAATAGCACTTGTTTATTTGCGCATTCTTTTGAGATATTACACTACTATTTTTAATAATATCGCAGATTGCATACTTGTTTCGGCGAGCCATGTTCACTGTGATGATAACCCTTTCATATATACAGAGAACGACTGCTCAACATGTATTGATGTACTGTATGATCATATAAACTTACCCTCTAGCAAGCAATATGTTGTTGGTAGTAAGCAGTGATTTGCAGTGACAGTTTTATAGTAACGCCACAGAATAAGTCAATTTACACGTTCTTAAAGTTGTTACCAAACTTAAATTTAAAGAACAAAAATTTCATGAAGTGCTAGGGGTAAATTGAATAGATCCTATTGTACTATTAATATAATTGAAATAACATTTAAAATCATTTAACGGACGTGTACACGCACAATCACAAATTTGTCTTAAAGTGGTAAAATCTGCATCTTCTCTAAGCACTCTTCCAACTTTGGGATAACACGCTCAGTTACTTCACTATTTACAGTCATACCACTAACGATTCCGAAATAATTAGTCTGAATAGTTCGGCTCCACTCACGCTGATGGAAAAGTGTCAACTTTACGTAGATATTTTGGAAGTGATATGACACATATAGATCAATGCTTTTGTATGCTTAAACAACTTTTTGAACTGAATCAGAATATCTTACTGTTTAAGCTTTTAGATACATCTGTGTAATACAGGTACGTTTCTTAAAAATACGTAAAAAATCCATTGCATAATTCTTGGAGCTCAGATTTAGACCGACATAGCTTCTTGTTGAATGCACAGATTCGACCAAAAGTCTAAGCTGTCTAGATGTAGATTAAATTTAGTCGCTACTACCCATCTACATCAAAAAATATGTACATGCACTACTGTCCATACATATGGGGACTACTATAAAATTCACGTTTTCTTTTGATTCGAATTGAAATATAGAGTTGGTTTGTAGTAATATTTATTAATAGATATTTGACATCGCAAAAAGAATGTTTAATAACGAAAAAGAAACCGAAAATGTTACAAAATTTTAACTCAAAGTGATTTCTAGTCAATATGCCCATTTCAGGATTGAAATACGATGGCACATGTTCTTGGCGTTCTTGTAATCAGAGATTCCAGATAATTGCCTATAATTTCAGTCCATGCTACCTCGAGCTTCTGTCAAAAATATCGTGCGCTGTTAACTCTTTTCGAATTCTTTGATCCAATTCATAACACACTAGTCCTATTGGCGACAGCTCTAAAGATTGGGGTGGCGAAATGATCCTTATCAACTTGTTCTCATCCTCGAGAGAGACATCAAATAAGTTCTACATAAACCAGATGAATGTTTGGGATCGTTTTGGAAATTTTGTCCATATAATCTTTTCCCACTTGGCACACCATTTTTCTGAAAGATTCTCAGATAATCCTCCTTATGCAGGAACCCATCTTTTTATCAAATACTCTATAACTTTACCACCAAAACTATTCCAAACCATCACACTACTTCCACCATGTTTCACACTGGGAAACATGTCACTAGTACATTCACATTAGTCACTCACTCTGTCTTCAGTCTGCCGCCTCACAAATGATCGACGTTTGAACTAAAAGTTTATACCATTGCTCCAGGATTAAATCATTGTGTTGAGTGGTCCATTCCAGCCTCTTTTCTTATTTTGTTATTATAGCAATGACTTCTTTCAAAGCTATTTTTCCCCTTAGCCCTCCTGCGAGAAGTTTTGTCAGATATTGGTGTTCTTCTGTCGCATCCGTATTGTATATAGAAAAGTAAATCCTTGTGTAAAATTCTTCGCATAGTCCTGTCTGATATATTCAACGCTTGTGCATGACGCGTTGCTGATTGATTTGGACTGCGAACAATCGCTTGTCTCACTCTTTCAATGTTTCCCGGAGTCCTTACACTTTCCTCTGTGTCTTTATAAACAGCCGAAACACTAACAGTTGCTTGGAATTTATGGTCTAGGATTAAATTACGCGACGGAATCTTACCTAAACGCGGAATATTGAAGTCGCGCTGTTCGAACCATAGTTATCGATTTGGTTTTGGTATAGGCCGTAACACGTTCATTCACTGGCCAAATATTCATGGTTACTAAAATTTTACGTCATACGGATTAGGAATGCAATAAACAAAATTACCCCCACCAATCCGCTGTATCATAGCAAGTCCCATATTCGTCAAAACCTACCACCGCACGCGTTATATATAGTATATTTCTTGAACGATGTGATTTCATTTTAAAGCCAATAACTTTTTGTGATTAACGCATTATCTGCAGAGATTCCCCCGAATCCGAAAAAAACGATAAGGAGAGCAAGAAGAAAGTATGGCAAGACAAAAAAGAAAGATGGAGCCACGATCGCTTCAACGACATGGAGCAAGCACCCAAGAGCAGATCAGAACTGATAGCCATTTACGGCTACGATATCCGTAACGAAGATGGTCCCCCGAGAGCTAGAAGACGCAGACGATACGGGTAACTATTGTATTTGATTGAGCATTGGCTTTTACGAAGATTGGCTAATATAATCATATCTTCTGGGTGTCTGCTGTGTGTCTCTACATTTCATTTTTATGTTTGTTCTTTTTTTTACATTAAAGTCGTGGTCCTAACAAATATACGAGGAACTGGGAGGATGTGGATGCTTACGGAAAGCCCACCGTTATTAGGAAAACTACTAAGAAACGTAGACCGAAAAGTCAAGGCAGTGAGAGAGATAGAACAGATCAAGATGATGGCGGTCATCAAGAAAACGAAAACGAACCTGAAACGGTATCTTCCAATGATGGTCTGGAACAAGAGAAGGATCAAAGGTAAGATATTAAACTTGATGTTACCTTCCTAAGAAAAAATTATATCCATCAAGGAGGAAAAAAGTATTTTAAAATTTCTACGCTGTTTATTGTTTGAAATCAAACTGTACGACGTGGTTAGCATTATATTCTGACGTCACATTTATCCGTTCGATTGGCTCAGGTAGTTTTTGTTAGTTTCCAATTTCTTTATGTAAAGTGAACTTAACTTCTGTACAACGTATATTAAAAGAGAACATCTTCTTTTGCAGCAACACTTACAACTATATCTTTCAAGGCATCATGTAACCCAGTTTCTTGAAACATGAGACGATGCTGGTTACTTATAACGTTACAAATGGCATGCCCAACATATCAGCTGTCATTTTACTAAATACATCGCTGTCATTTTACTAAAGCTAACTGCAGTAGACTTCGCAATTCTATATTTTCGAAGTAAAAAAAAATACTCCGAACCTTTTTTCATTAGATATGAGTTGTGCTTTTTTCTTTTGTAAATTCTGATAGTTTAGTTTCTTATTTGATGATATGGCACAGTAAATTGTGTGCGTGTCAATAGGAGTTAACATAACCTGTTGCATTTTGCATATTAAATGTGTACTAGAATTTTAGCGATGGTCACGTTTTAGAGTGTAGGATTTTTATCTTTCACATTTTAGAGTATGTAGAGCTGTCAAAAAAGAGGTTCATCCTTTTGTGCACTCATATTATGAAATATTCACATTACGGAAACTCAACTGTACTTATAGTTTATCCTATATATTCGATTGTAGGTTAATTATAATTGAAATGTTATCGAAGTAGCTGATAATTTCTATTGTTTTATGATATCTCTCCAAATCAAATCAAGTTTTATTATTTTTTAATATATTTAATGTTTTCTGCATAAGATTTTAGGAAAAAAAGGGAGGGGGTACTCGGCCCCCGTCATACACTACTGTCCATAAGTTTGATCGCACTATATAAAATAAAATAAACTAGACAGATAATGATTGCCAGAAAACAACTTAAAGTGACTATTGACAAAATAATACATTCTAATAAAATACATATTGTTACAATATTTCTTCAAAGTAAGCCCCTTTTGCTTTAATATTTGCCTGACAAATACGATTCGTCTATAGCATTCCACACTTTCTGCAAAACATTCCAGAATGCTGTTTGAAAGTAGGAAATTTTTTTCCGGACCTCACGGTCCAAATGATCCCACAAGAGCTGGATGGGGTTGTCTCTGTGACGGCCACTCCATTAAAAGTAGGACTCCTTCAGAAGATTTCCCTTGAAAATAAACTTTAACCACCTTTGCAATGTATTTGGAGTCGCTATCTTGCAGATAAATGAACCACTCCCCAATTAGTTCACATCCAGTTGGTACCGCATCGTTTTCTAGGATTCTCAAATACACATCTCTTGTCACTCTTTTATTTATTTTAACTAATTTTCCAATCTTTCCACCTCCAAAGCAATCCCATACCATGATGTTTCACTGTTTTTGTAATACACTTGTCTAACATTCTTTCTCTAGGGCGGTGACAAACATTGTGACGTTTACTTCTGTATGATTCGAATTTCGATTCTTCCATGTATACCATTTTCCCAATCATTTATACTCGACGAGCTTTTGTCCAGTTTAGTTGTTTCCGTTTGTGTATAGAACTTAGCCGTGGTTATCTTACTGTTATACAACGTCTCGCACTGGCTGTTAATTATTCTACGCATACAACACTCAGAAATATTTAATTATCGAGCAATTCCTTTATTTGAAACATTTGTTTCGTGTAACACGTATATTATGGCGATATATACTGTCAAGACTAGATTGTAAATTCGATTCTAAGAAAACTAGCATGAATTTCCATAAATATTTTTGAAATAGTTCTAAGTGTAACATATTTGGTGCGATCACACTCAGGAATGATAGTTTTCAATTTTTCTCCCCGAAAATAATTCTCATCATTCTTGACACTGCGTGGTATAGTTTAAATTATGTTCTAAAAAAGAAACTATATGCCTTACAGTATTAAAATCGTACAAATTTCAATGGAAATAGTGTATAAACATTAACAACGTCTCTATAACCCGAATATCTTTTCTAGAATTCCCAACAATTCTAATGAAGAGAAGCCAAATCTTCCACAAGCACCCCCGCCGCCACAACAACAGCAGCAGCAGCAGTATAATCAACAACAACAATCCCAACAGAAAGACATTTCCAAGCAAAACATATCGACGTATCAAAATGACAATAGACAATATCAACAGCAGCAGTCCAGCAAGAACTCTCGCATCGGGACCGGTCGTATTTCGAAGCCCAAACGCGAGATAACCGATTCCGATTATCGGGGCTTCACGAAAAGTCGCCAATTCAAGAGCTCACCGGCGAACAGAATTCGCGGAAGGAATTCGAATTCGAACCAACAGAACAACAAGAATATCCAGGATATCGAGAAGGATATGGCTAAGATGAATATTCAGGACGGTGGCGGCGGTAACTTTAAGTCGAACGCTAAGCATAACAATCAGAGGCAAGGTAGCATGCCGCCTCGTCTGCAAGCCGAGCAGAAAGGTTCGAAGAGATACAGTTCGATTCGTCAAAGATCGCTTCCGGAAACTGCAAATCCGCCCTTCCCGCAGCATGGGGCCTACTATGGAAACGGTAAATTTAATTATTCATTTGTGAGAATGTTTCATTTTCGAGCACTTTCAGTAATTGGTTGCCTATTTGGGAACTAAGAATTAAAAACAAATTATTGATGATGATCTACTTCATCCGCATACTAAATATGTTTAGATGAAGTTTCTTTAACTTCTTTTCTTTACAAATCGGTCTCGGAAAGAGGTTGTCAATTAGAAATTTTTTATCGCCGTCAATAGGACACAATTTTACTGCAGTGTTGGAATTTGAATCTGTCATGGGACGTGTTTTGAACAATACGTGTATTCATACTCGCAATCTGCTCATAAAGAAATGAATTCGAACTACACGTTGATTCGGAATACAATGCAAATTAGTGTTCAGAGTAAAATTTACCATGAATAATTTTTTCTCCTACTCCCTTTACATTTATTTCTTTCCTCCATCTTTTTTACAACTTTTCTCTTTTCCTATTATTCTTTCTTTTTCTCTTCATTCTCCTTATTTCTCTTGCTCTTTTTCTCTTATTTTATTCTTTTCAGTTTTGTTGTTTTTTTTTCTTCTTTTCCTTCATTTTCTTTTCTTGTTCTTCTTATTTTCCGTCCGTTTCCTTTTCAATTTTCTTCTTCCTGATGATAAATTACAATTTTCTTGCAATTACGCTTTCAAAATTTTCCCAAAAAAAATGTCGAATCCGGTAAAATTTGAACCTACGCCCTCTCTATCCGGGGCGAGTGTCATACCATTAGACCGCGGGACCGCCTCAAGGTCAAATCACTTTTGAAAACTAGATCTCGTAAATATCTCTAGATATATTTTATATAGGTTTTAAAAGTAATTTGAACTTACAAGTGGTCTCGTGGTCTAACGGTATGACATTCGTCCGGATAAAAAGGACGTAGGTTCAAATCCTGCCGGGTCTGACATATTTTCAGAGAAACATTTGAACCGTTGGTAATTGCAAGAAAATTGTAATTTATCATTAGAAAGCCAACAAAAGCTTCATATTAATTTCCCCTTCTTATTCGGCATCATTTTCTTCGCTTTCCCTTTTTCTCTTTTCTTTTTCATCATATTTTTCTTGTTCTTTTCCTTCTCCTTTCTTGCCTTCATTCCTCTTATTTGCTGTCTTTCTTCTTTTTCTTTGTTTTCATCTTCTGCTAACTATTATGCATGTATGTATTTTATAGACTTCAATCAACAGAACCAACCACCGCAACCCACCACCATCATAACCAACAACGCGTTACATCCAACAACCGCACAGCTGCCACAAATTCCTCCTCAAACACTTCCTCCTATCCCTGCTCAGGTTCCAGTTACAACCACTCCAATTTTGCAGGCTCCACCCCAATTTGCCCCTCCTTTTACCCCGGCCCCACCTTTCTTACCAGCCGGTGTCCCGCCTACTTCCTTTATACCACAGCAAACCGGACCTATTTTGAATTACGTTCAGGGGCAGCCGCAATATCCGCAGCCACCGTACCAAGGCTATCAACAACCGTTTAATGCCGTGGTGAGTAAATCCTATAGTATATGCTTAGTAATAAGATATTTATAAGCTTACAATGAGACATAATGCAAAACTTGTTGCCTATTTATGGTTCAACATGATAACTAGCTACCATAACTTTCTATCAATCGATTCAACTTTCTTTCATATCACTTACGTCACATCCAAAATTAATAACTATTTAGTTATGAGAGTTCAATTCATACTGGCCCCAAGTACTAGAAGAATTCAATAAAATCATTTTCGTTTTGTCCCGAAACTCTAGATTTCGTTAAAATTTAATACGTGACAAAATTTGTCAGAAATTCACGTACTTTTCGAAAAACAGTATTGTTTTGATTTAGACTGTTCCTAAAAATGCCACTTCTTCCACAACAAACAGTACCTCGTCATATTTGATTTGGGCCTTTTGTTTCAAATAAGCACAAACTAATATAACCATATTTGTCAAAGCGGAAATTAAAAAAATCTCATTTAGTGTGTACATCGTCACGATCACTGTATAGTCTACTTTGTTCCATTAGAGCCAGCCAACGGAATTGTATCAACCGCAAGGTGGCATCACTTACTATTCGACTCAAGAGCAGCAGGCTGCTCAACGGGCCGCTCCGCCCAAACGACCAAAAGCTGCGATTCCAATCGTAGCACCGCCCGAACATAGAGGTAGAGGTCGAGCGAGTAATCAGTTGGAACCCTCTACGAACGTGGAGGCCGATAACAATCCTCTCCCGGAAACCGTCGAAAATACTGCCAAGTTCGAAGACGCTGTCGAAACTGCCGCTGCTCAATGATAGATATTACTATATATATTTTGTATACGCTTTTAGTTTCCTCTTAAATTGTCCTTTACTCTTATTATTTTTGTGTTGTGGTACATTATTTATTTATACTATTATTTTTACTGCTACAAAATGTTAGAGTTTAATTTATATTATTTGGTTTTTGCTTATCTATTGCGAAAAAAAAAGAAATTATTGTTATTCCAAAATCGAATATACTTTTATGGAAAGTATATAATAAAAATTTTCAATTATGAATCATGTTCATTATTTGAAAATCCAAATATTACAACATTTATATATACCATGGCGACCTTAAATGTTTCCGGAATCGGTAAGAGATAGCGCACGAAGGTTGAAGTGAATTCATTGGTCGGCAAAGGCAACCATTTTTATGGCAACTGTCAAAATTTCAGACGTCTACTGTCAATAGTTGTTTAAGAGTGTGTTTTGTGTAGCAAGTCAGGTGGTTTCACAAAAATAGGTAAAATCGAATTTCGTGCAGTGATAAACCACTTCTGGATGGCTGGAAAATCGGCCACGAAGATATTTTGCTAAATGTTCAAGGCTTATGTACTCCATCATTTTCGACCATCAGCTTCTGGCTGAGCGAGTTCAAACGTGACCGCACAAGCACAAGTGACAAACCATGCACGCCCGAAAACCGCTACCAGCGATGACATGGTCGACAAGATTCATGATGTGTTAGCCGATCGCCGATTGAAGCTGAAAGAGATAGTAGAGACAACAAGTATCTCAGAATAACGCGTTGGCCATATCCAACACGAAATTTTGGCTATAAAAAAGCTTTCGGCGCGATAGCTACCGCGTTTGCTCACACCGGAGCAAAAACGATATCGGGTGACCGTTTGGGAGGAGTGTCTGGCCAGGATCCAGCGCAATCCAAGGGATTTTTTCATGCGTTTCGTAACCGCGGATGAGACTTGGATCAGTCGAAGCAGTGGACTTTTCCGCGCGAATCGGCTTCGAAGAAAGCAAATGCCATTGCATCGACCGGAAAGGTCATGACGACCACTTTTTGGGATTTCCAAGGTGTGATGCTCATCGACTATCTGTAGAAGGGAAGGACGATCACGGGGCAATACTACAGCGATTTATTGACCCGATTCGATGCAGTATTGAAGGAGAAACGGCCTCGTTTGCAGCAGAAAAGTGCTTTTCCACCACGACAATACACTACTACTACTCTCAACCTCCACATTCACCGGACCTTACGACTTTTTCCTATTCCCAAACCCGAAAAAATCACTGGGAGGAAAGAGGCTTGCCTCAAATGTGGAGGTTATCGCCGCTACATATAGCTATTTTGCAGACCTCGAGACATCCTACTATTCCGGCGGCTTGAAGTGACTGGAGCACCGTTTGAAAAAGTGTATTGATCTGCGAGGAGACGACATAGGAAAATAAAAAACCACACCAATACCGTGTTTTTGTTGTCGATTCCGGAAACATTTCAGGTCGCACTTGTAATATCATAACTTTTCTATTATACCTTTAAATGCTCACAAAAAATAATCACTAACATTATGTTCGAGAGCGTTTAATGAGTCAATAATAACACTACATCAATAGTGGGGCAAAACTCTTGAAATGTATGCAGGCTAAATACCAAATACGTCACATTTTCGTATGCGATAGAATTCCACAGTGTATGAAATCTCACCCTCGGTGTTTTGTGGTATAGGGTTCTTGTTACTATTAAAATAATTTTTTTATTGTAATAAATAAATTATTAAAATTAAATTATTTCCTATCATACCGGGTGAAAAGCCGCGGGCTGTTGATTACATTCTGGGCGATTGGAAACTGAATCGAACCCTTTACCTCGCAGTAATACGGAATGGTGGCTTCATTGAATCGATTCAAGTTGAAAAGAATGATGTGAGGATAGGATTTTGTAGCAATAGTTAAACAAGGCTAGAGAATACCGTTAGATAGAGCTAGTATACTGATACAATCTCCCTGCAGAATAGCATGCGTATCTCTCAAATTTGTTAACTTATAGAAATCATATTTCATCCTCTTCTTACTCACAATTACGACCATCTAGACGTCGAAAAAAATGCAGTATCTTAAGAAATCCAGATGCAATTTTTTTCATTTCGAAAATTTTGATTATAGGAAGAATTATTTCAAAAATATAAAAATTAATACCTTTATTAGATGTTTATTAATATCCCAGAAAACCACTAGCAAGGGTGTCTGGCAATGTACGTACTGCATTTCTCTTAATGAAAAGATTTCACTATCAAACAAAATATTTATTTACCTATCAAGTCAGCGGTTATAAAATTTTATTTCCCTGTACATTATTTTTATTATTAATAACGATTTTTGCCTGTCGTTTAGCTTCCTCTTTAAAAGCCTGCGTGTTGGCTTTCTTCTCTAATCTACGCTCTTTCCTATACTCCTTTAACAATTTTTTACGTTCTCTCCTTTCTGTACTACTCTCATCTTTTGGTCTTACCGAAAGGGTCGACAATGTACTGATAACAGATTCGGCACAAATCGATTTGGATCCTGTATTAGATGAATTTTGGAGGTTTAAACTCTCTAAAGCTTTTGCTGTTAACTTATTCGAGTTAAGGACATTCATTGGCATCCCAGTCTTCATGTTAATTCTGATCTTTGATTTCTGAAACATTAAGATTGTAAATTATTTGTAAAATACTATCTAATAGGAGGACGTACCGTAGGTTCTTCGATTAGTTTTGGGTGGTTATATATGTTAGAATACGTGCTAAGTATAGATTCGCAGTCCCATTTTTCTTTCTCTGTAATTTCCATGTTAACTAACTCTTCATCAGATTCTGAATCGGAATATTCTTGTAGGCAAATCTTCTCTTTAATGTCGTCCAGCTTTTTTCTAGTCTGTTGTTTTTTAAATTCTTCTGCATACTGTATGAGCATATCGGAGTTTTCTGAAACATGGCCCTCAATTTCTTCACAATCTAGAGCGCCAATTTCATTATTGTCATATGAGGCATACATCTAAAAATGTACAATAATTTACTTCTTAATAAGTTATCTTCAAACGACTAAATACTGAAACATAAGATGAAAATGCCATATGTAACGTACTTTTTCAAATCTATTATCTAACAAAGTTAACTGCTCATTTCTTCTCATAACAGAACTTGACATAGAATATTCAGTAAACCTCGATTTAGTTTCTTCATCTTTAAATGAATATTGTGGTCCATCTAATGAGCAAACTTCATCTCTTTCTTCAGAATCTAAATTTGAATCATTGTCCTCACAACTGTCATCCTCATAATCTTCATTTTCATCACTAGGTCCTTCAGCATTGGCTAATTCAATAAAATTATCTTCCAACTGATTTTCCGGATCGGAAAAATCAAAATCGTCATCCATGGCAGCCACTACATCAGGATCTAAATCTAATCTTAACCCTAAAAAAATTATTTTCAATAAAACACCTATGATTTTAAAAAAATTACCAAACCTGATTCTGGTGCAGCCTTGTTTAATAATCCAACATCCTCTTCAACATTTGACGCAAATACAGAACTCGGCAGATTTAATTTCGTCTCCTTTTTCGACTTATATTCAACCTGTTCCCATTCCATGGGACCCGTTTCCCGCAAATGTTGTAAATAATTGTAATCATCATCAAAATAAATACCATACTTGTGTTGCTCTTGGATACGTTTATCAAGCTATAAAAGGAATGTATTATACGTTTATTAATGCATGAGATATAATTCGTGTAATACTTTCTTTTCGGGTATTAACACTCTTTGAGGAGCATTTTCATCAGCAACCAGTGGGTCTTGTTGACTTCTGTGTACCAGATGAAAGGTGACAGCGTTCTTTCGGTCGATAAATTTCTTCTTCTTAGGCTAAAAACATGCATAGTAATTAGTAGTGGTAGATGGATTTAATTTTACATACCATTTTAGAGGTTTTATTTCAAACAGTTTAATGTAACTTAAAGTTAAACAATTGAATATAACCTATGAATGTTGAATACATGTGACACTCAATGCGTACAATCATAACAGCAAAATTCCCAAGTAACAGATTATTACAAAATTAAATTTTCCCAAACGTATTATGAAATGCATAAGGTATTCACGCATAGTATTCAAAATTAATCAAAGCAAAGACAATATTATGATTAAGTAATATATTGAATTGTTAACTTTGTTTTTGCTAAAACGTAAGATTTCGGTATAATTTATAGTTTGTAACGTCCATTAGCAGTGCAATGAACGTTATAAATCGTTGAAACCTATATATAGATAGTATCATGTATAAATACACGTGTAAGTATTTCATAGTTATTTAATTGCAGTTCCGCAAGTGAAAGCGTATTGTTTCTTTGAACTTCATGACTTCCTTTCCAAGGAACGTATGCGCATTATATTTCACCAAAAGTGAACTATAACAATTTTGGATAAAAATATGTTAGGGGATTTTATTATTCTCTATACATGTATTTTTTTGAAAATACAACGCACTCTTTTCGATATTAATTTGAAATACAAAAAGTATTTAATTTATGATAATATTGATGTAAAACGGTAACAAATACTTCCAAGGACAGTTAAAGACTAGAGTTATTAACTGCGTTGGTTATTATCTTATCTTATCACATATGCCAAAGCAAATTTAATTTTTTAAGATATATATGTAAGCGCTAGTAAGCACTAGTTTTTGCATAAACGCGTCAAAGTACGTGAGTCCGATTAGATTCTGAAGTTCTAGACATTTTGTCTTTAATTTTTTGTAAGGGAAAAAATGTATTTATTTTATTTTATGATCTTTTGTGCCATTGTTTGAGATGTCAGCAGTAATTTAAGAAACGAAAACAATATACTTTATTTGTTACAGCTAAATTTTGTTATCTGTTTGAGAAATGATGAGAAATTTCCTGCTATGGGAATCAATAAATACAAATACTTACCAAAACTTATTGTTATACGAATTAATGAAGTACGTACATATAATTGATGGATTATCCTAGGTCTGGTCTGATCTGAAATTTTGGCGAAATTAAAGACGTAATGTTGGTAGGAAAATGATTATGCAAAGAATTAAGTTATTTTATAGGGATCAAGTCCAAAGTTGGAATTGAAAAACAGTTAAGAATGAGGCCGATAAAAAATATTTATCCAGATTAAAATCAATGATAAAAAATGCAAATTTAAGAACAAAAATAAGATCACGCAAATCTTACGAAATATACGTAATTGACAAACATGTATCTAGTTCTACATTACATTAGTAAACAGTAATAAACATTGCATTATGTATTTATCAGTAACAAGTAAATATAATTATGTTTTTTATGACTTGATTTAATTTGCATTAATGATAAGGTTTGAAAGGCAGACTTAATTGAAGTGGCGAAAATTAAATGCTGCGCAAAAAGTAAAAGAAAACTGTTTTCTACACTTTATACCTTTTACAATTTAAAAATCAATTATTTCATACTTAAAATTGATAGTAGAGAGTGTTACTAGCAGAAAGAAGCTGTTTTATTAGAATTTTATGCTATACTTTTTGAATTATTTAAATAAAAATGCTGTTTTAATAACAGAACTCGGTAAACTTTATTGTATGTATATTTATTACACAGCTACAGGGTTTTAAATATATCAAATGTGCTTTTAAGATTTTTGAGTATTTACGTCAATCTTTTATCAAGGTTAAGCAAAGCTATTTTAATTCTTACTTATCTCCTATCATCTGCAATAACCCTGAAATATCTAACATTTGTACCTTGACACTTGTTTTTTTTTTCTCATTTTTGAATACGCTTGATACCATTATATTGAAATCTGTGGGAAAATAAAAACCGCAAGAGAAAATGGATTGTAAACGATTAAGTACCATTGTATTTTAAATCGCAATCTGTTTCCTGGATTCGTTGACATTGTTTTCAGCATTTACGGATATTCTGAGTATAGTGCTTTGCAGGATACAATGACTATAAAAATTTACTTACGTATTTTGCCACTATTTATAAATTCTTATTATGTGCACAAAAGGATTCGGAAGTATTTAAAAATATTGGTGCTCCACCAGATCCGTATCCAAAAAAATGTATGGCGTGTTTTTGTAAAGAAACATCTCAATGTACAGTAGAAAATAAATACGTGTGAAATAATGCATCAAAATGTAATATTTTGAGTTTAGTGCTATGTATACTCATTACATATAAAAATAAATGTATAAACATTATAGAAATGACATACCAGAAATGTACATGCATCAAAATTGTACAAAAAATCTTACCAAAAAGATGTTTGGCCATTCAAACTAAATATCTTATAATTTATCGATTTAATTAAATAATTTCTCAGACTTTTACGGTCGTTTGTCATAGTCGTAACGGTTGTCGGGCTATGACTATGATTTACCGATTTATTTTGTAATTGAAGTAAAATTATGTGTAAAGTTTGTGATAAACCGTTGATGACAAAAAAGACCAATTTATGTTCAATTATTATTCATGCTTCTTTGCGGTTTCCAACTTCGCTTATTGGATAAAGAATCGTTTGGTTACTTCTGAATTAAATACCATGGTGTGTTCTAACTTATCGATAGAACCGTATATGCAGTGTTCAGGCATATCGATATATATTATAAAGAAAATTATTTTGTAGTAGATTGTGGATAAATGTTATATAGTCGAAATGTAACCTCCATTTTTATAGTCTGTAAAAGTTCCAAATATTCTATTATGTGTACGTTCTATTATTACGCGACCGCCACGTGAAACACCTCAAATACAATCCCAAGGGAAAAGTAACAGCTATGGCTGCGTTACATAGCTATCCATCTGCAAATAAAGAAATTTAAAAGAGGATAAAAGATGAAGTAAAAGACAAACGGCTGTGGTTATGTGCTAACGGAACAACAGATCGAAAAGACGAATCTTGTTAGAAAAAAAATAGAAAAGTGTACTGACGAATGGATACGCTACAAAAATTTTTAACTTTCAACTAATCAGCTGTCTATGTTTACAAGTGATGGTGATGGTGTCGCGACAATGCAATCTGTTGGTCGGTCTCTTAAAGAGGACTGTAAGAGACCTTTACATGCGGTGTATTTCATCCTTTACATCTTGAGGCACAAAGTTTGGATGTGTCAATCTAGATATGATTTGATTGTAATGTAGATCAAATAATGGTTTGTTTATGTGGACTCAGCTCTTTTTTGGACATAAGTAACACTCTATGTATTAAGAAAAGCGTATATTTCCTAGGCAATTGCCACTTTCTGAACGTATGGGAATACACTGGCAGATTCGTCATAAGAAATGCTACAAAATGACAAATGGTTCAGTTTATCTAACATGTAAATTTGACTGATTTAGAGAATGAATAAGAAAGAGCAGCCATTTTTATTCCCACGCGCATGCGCTAATTTAGTATTTACTTTTATTTTACTTTAGTATTAATTTTAGAGGTTAAGTTCTATTATAGCAACAACAATCACACTTAGAAAATGGCGCTGATACTTAGGGTAATTCAAAAGGTATCCCATGAGATGCATAGTTGCTACTGTTTGAATTGAAGTGCTAAATTTAAACCAAAAGACATATAGGATTTGCAGAAGAAGAAGACAAGAAGTTTTAGCCAAACTTCATGCAATATTTTCCTTTATTGTAACTTGCCTTATGGTGTTTTATAGTACATTGATGTTTTGTGTACTACAATTTGGACTGTTTGTACGATTATACCCATAAACATATTTAAACTTGACAAGAATATACATATATTTGTACATTGCTAACTGAAATATTTTTTTTATTTGCTATTTTTCTATTGAGCAATTCAATTAAATTCTCGTTCGCAATTAGTCATTTTTAATGATTCCTTCCTGAGATACATCCATTGGATCAATAACGCACGGCAATTGAAACATTGTTTGTTTTATATTGTTTGTCAAAATTCGTATTTCGATAAGATTAGAAACGAGGTCAAAGTTCTAAGCTGTATAGTCCATTCCATTAGAGATAGAAAATACAATTACAATAGAAAGTGTTCATATTTTCTTTTATTGAATTCTATTTATATTTATAAATTATCACACGGAGGTAAGCTTAGATTGTGTTCCATGTTGTACTATATACATACCAATAAAGGCAAAGAACCCGTGATATGCCGCTGCTTTAGGATCTCCCCATATATTTTACATATTTTATGTCCTCAATATGTGATTCTTTCTTTTATTCTGCAAAGGTTTTACATATATACATGCATGCAAATTAAAAAATTTGAAGTTGAAAGAACCTACTGGATCGACGTTGGGACTCTTAAATGAAATATTTTTAATGGCTCTGCAATTTGGTTCAAGCCACAACCGTTTATTTTCATAGAATATATTTCACACTGCCTGTGTTTGTAACCTTGTTTTAGGGTAGTGGAAGAGACATGTTATTCAGCTTATCAGCACATGGAGCCGAGTAAACTGACTAGTATCCCGACTTGTTACTTTCGTTTTTCAAGCAATCAAGCAATAAAGACCAATTTACAGCTATTAATAGTTTGATGGAAAGGTTGGTGTAAGGCTTAAAAAACTAGTTGAGAAATTTGTCATCGAAATAAATCAATGCGTTTTATAACTACTAGAGTCAGTTTATGTTAAAAACAAAGTAGATGGTG
This sequence comes from Trypoxylus dichotomus, assembly GCA_023509865.1. Classification (NCBI taxonomy): domain Eukaryota; kingdom Metazoa; phylum Arthropoda; class Insecta; order Coleoptera; family Scarabaeidae; genus Trypoxylus; species Trypoxylus dichotomus. The sequence goes on from CM042075.1 coordinate 60,143,659, forward strand.
CTATACTTCGTTCACCGAACAGATGGAGTATAAAAGATGCGTAATCACGTGCTCTATACCTGATATGAAAACTAGATTTTCTATTGGTTGGCAAGAACTAACAAAAGCCCATTACAAACGATGTAAATCCGAAAGTTCTATTAAAACACGCTGTTCGAATATAATAATTAAGTATAATTTCTGTTTGTTTGTTACTAAAAACAAATATACTATCAATTACACTGCTTGATTGAAAGAAACAAACAATAAATAGGAGAGAAAGATAAGAATTCATTCATTTAGAAAGTACCATATATCGACACTACTATACATACCAAAGACCTGCAATGTTTTGAAGTGTATAATCATAATCATACATAACTATTTTATTGAGTAATAAGACCGCATACCTACAATTTATTTATTCGGTGTTATTTGTTTTAATAATTACTTGACTACTTATACTGACTGACTATATATTTTGAGGTTAAGAAACTAACCTTTTTCGATGTTGTGGAAGAACTATACTCTATATTTTAATTAGGAAGAGTTAAATGAAAAGATACGTTTACGCAATGAAATTTTTCAAAGCGACTTTTTGGCGGCACTTTTAAAACTATCTAGGACTTTACATAAGTTGTGCTTATGAAATTATTATTACAGCGCAAATTTAGGGAGAAAAATTAAATTCAAACGCACTCAGAGAAATGCACGATTTAAGCATCAGTTGTTGTAACAATATGGCGGCCGGCAATACATCAAATATCGCTAGTGTAATTTTTGTCTAAAACTGACCAGCAGCTAGCTACTTTTTGGCGTTTCCGAATTAAAAAATAGAGTATAATCAGTTATGTTGTACTGGTCGTGGTCGTAAGAAACCTTGGTTTTGGATTATCGAGAAACCTTAAAAACCGCCTGATTTGCCTGGCGATAATGCCATAACAGTAGTTGGGAAACACAGCAATACTACCCGAAATGTGAAATAAACAGTAAAATGAGTTGGTATTGAATAGAACCTTAATTCAGCAGATGGGAGTGGTTGCCGGGATTTCCCCAACGTCAGAGTTTTCTACTTAAACTTAAGAGATTCTGTATAATTACATAGAGATTTGGTTATAATAGCTAAAAAGACACTAAAATATATCTATACAAAATGAATAAAAAGTAAAAATAGGTGCAAAGTAAAAATAAATCAGTTCTAACATTATATATGTAAAATACAAAATCGTTCGGTTGTGTCCAAATAGGTCCTTTTTTGGTAATATGTCATCTTATTGATGTCGTAGGCAAGAAATTGTGCAAATGTAAGTACAGCATTCACCTGTATACAGCATGGAATCATAAACTAACCCGTAATGAATTTAATGAGATATCTCTTTATAATTTTTAATGATACAGGCAAAAACTCAAAGAAACTATTCCCGAAATCCAGTAGGAGTGTTGTGGAGCTAATAAAAGAGAAACTGTATGTGAATGCATGGAGTAGTGCAATTGATCATGTAACGAAGATGGAACCGAAATAAGCGGTTGTTTTTCTGTTTGTTTCTACGTTTAGTTATTAAATTAAGTGTCACATAATTTATGGAAACTATGGATATGAAAAATGAATTCTTATAAGTATTTGGCATAGCACAGCTTTGTGTTATTTCTTATACGTACTCTAAACACTTATACTTGTATTATTTTATGATCAAATATTTTTAATAAATGTTATATACCGATGTTTATACCGATCTTCTATTGCATACCATCTACTGTGTTCAGACTACTACTTACTTACTAGCTTACATGCCACACTATATTGTGAAACAAAGTATAACTCCTTTGTTATTAAACGCATTTACATGATATAGCAAATTACATATTCATTACTAAATTACCTAGACTTCTGTAGATGCAAAATATCAATTCTATTTGCCACTCATCTAGTAATCTATGTATCTATACCTTTGAGAAGTCCTTCATACTATTGTAATACATATTTTTACAGACTACTTAATAGAATTTTCTCGTTATGCAATTTTCAGTGTATTGTATATAACCATCGCGCTTACTAAGTTAATTAACTATATAATTTCAATGTCAATAGCACTTTAGGCACCCTATTGTTCTATATATAGATATTTTTTTTTTCATGCAAATCGCTTTAACTTGTCTTTAAAAATAAATATCAATAAAATATTGTATGTATTTACATATTCTGATGTAAGATATGTTGAAATAATTAAGAAAACGGTAATATTTAAAAATAACGTATTATTAACAATAATAAATATATACCTAGTGACATCATATAATCTTACAAAATTATAGGGCAAGGAAGTTTTACGGACATAGTTGTACGTCATTAAAAATTCATAACGAAATTATGACTGCTTGTTCGGCGTCGCAAATTCCCTTGTAATTATTGACACATAACAATAATCTATAATGCAAATAAACTAATGCTAAAATCGAACGTAATAAATTCCGGCAACGTCTAATAATTTGTTGTGCTATACTCTATTTTTAACTCGGAGGAGTGTTTTTAAATTGAAGCGCCAAAAAGTAAGCTGGCTGTTGGTCAGTTTTCGACAAAAATTACACTAGCGGTACTTGATATATTGCCGGCTGCCATATTGTTACGTTTAGATCTCGTATTTTTCTGAGTGCGTTTATATTTAATTTTTCTCCTTAAATTTGGGTTGTAATAATAAAAAGTTCTTCTGAGAAGTAATCGGCTGGCATATTCCCCGTATAAATCGTAGCCAGTTGTAAAACTGCCGCCAGAAGTTAGCTTTGAAAAATTCTATTATGTAAACGCGTCTTTTCATTTTACTCCTCAGATTTAAAAAAAATAGAGTTTAGCAAATGTTAAAGGACAAAAATGTTAAACCTTTTTAAGTTATTGTGCAACAAAAAGATGTAATGTTTAAAATTATATACATTTTTATTCATTTATTTATTAATTTTTATGAAATGGAAACAGATTTAAATGCTTATGATATTAGTAATGACGTGCAACGGAACTTTAAAAATTTCTTTATACTATGCTAGTATTTGAAAACCACATTGAAGGACTTGGAAGAAACAATGTTTAGTTTCTACTTCCGGATAAATTTTGATAAACTAATGTTAATTGTTTAAGTAGAACGACGTTTAGTTCCAAATACATTTTGATAAACTAATGTTAACTGTTTAAATAGACTTAATTTTTATGTTCTACGCCTTTTTTAATAATAACTATAAAACTACAATGACAAATTGATAGCCGGGCATACCCAAAGTATACCAATTTAACAAAAATCTTCCACATATATAGATTATGCCATATAGCCTTTGGGGTAATAGGTCTACAGTATATTCCTCTCTATTAACTTACATGGATTCGTATGTAACTATTTTTTCTAAGTACATTGCAGTCTTCTGGCGCGCATTGTATATAGGGTTATCGTTTCCGTCACCTGTCAAATTATAAATTGAATAACCTATAAATACATTTATTCTTCTTGTAATAAACAGAGTAACAGTGCGTTCCGGATCATGTATTAATAAAAATTAAAGAAAGAAGCTTAAACTCATATATTTTCCTTCTTTATATTTGTTTCTTGCAGATTTTATTCAAATGTAATGTATACAAAGTCAGTTTATCAGAAGTATCAGTAACCTATACTGAAATTATTTTTAATAAAATGTGTTAAAATGGCACAATAACCCTTGTATTAGAAATCTGCTAAACGTTTAATGCTATCTCCATAACAGTAATACTTCGAAGCCTGAGTGACACCGGTCTATAGTTACAAAAGTTTGTCATGTACTATTATGTATATCATGTTTCGTTACATTGAATTAATTGCTATTCTATTTTATTCTGTTTTACTTGATAGCTAATATATTCAATCTATATATAACTCCCTATATTTATTTATAAATATACAAAGCAGAAACTGTATTAGAACTTAAGAAATAAGAAACTACTGGACCAGTTTATAAAAAAAATAACAATTACAAGAGTTAGAAATAAGCAGATAGTTTTAAACAGTTTATGCATTATTTTCATTTCACGTTTTAAGAATTGATTAGTAACAATTAGAAATTGTTATATATAAAGAAATATTTGCTACCTATTAAAGTTTTGGTAGGTATTAAAAAGAAAATTCTTAAAAATCTAAAATAACCTCATGTTATTCACTTTTTGAATTTTTACGAACTAAAAATAGTGATTTTAAAGTAAGTCGGTCATTGTATAAGATCAGACATACGTATTGATTCAATAACTACAAAATAGAATTATAATTTCACAGTTTCAGTGAAATACAGAGAAACAATTCCACGAAATGCGTACTACTTCCCAGCAATGAAGCGAATGGAATGAACTCATTCCATCCGAAATTCACCTTAAATTTCAACGATATTCCTATGTATACAAAAAGGCCAGCTGTTTTCTATTATCGCAGCTCTATTCGGAGCCGAACGCGTTCGCAACGTACGAGTAAAGACGTACGGGACCGGGTCCAAAGTCCGACTTTTCCGTGCGAGGTAGCGAAGGTGTTTGTGCGACGTCGATCGGTGATCGACGCGCACGATCCCTCTTAAAGCTGTCACTCGGTTGTTTCGATTTAATATAGTCCAAGCTGTAATTTAGTATGGACGTAGTCATAAAATGTGCAAGAGGTTTTGTGTACAACAGGCGATTTCCCGTAAGTCTTATAGAACATTGCGATTTCATCAAATGATCAGTGGTTATTGCTAGCCCGTGTCCAGCTAGCCGGTGCGACGAGAGTTCTTGATATTTTCTGTCATTAAAATCGACAAAAATGTGGTGTTTAATTAGCCAACCCAATTCTGTGGTGATTGAAGTTCGCGTTGATCCCAAAGCCATCGGCCAGGAATGTCTTGAAAAGGTAAGAATTTTAATTTAATCTTCGAATGTAACGTTTTTAGTATCGTAACCTGCTTCGTCGTAAATCTTATAGCTATTTTAGGGTTGATTATATATCTCCTATAATAACAACAACTGGTTAAAAACAAAAAGCAGAATTTAACCTTAGGATATTTCGAAATTCCAGATTAAAAGTGAAATATTCCAAAGAATGTTGAGGAATATTGATATCTTTTATAGCTGAAAACATAGGGTTGATTGTGTATCCTTCATTACAGCAAGTTAACAAATAAGAAGCTTAGTTTAATACTAGAAATTCCAATTTCCAATTAAATGTAAAATATGTGAAATAACAACGACATCTCTTACAGTAGCTAAAAATACGTTTATTCTGTTAATATATATATAGTAATATTCTCAAGAGAATTTGCTTACATCCATTTAATTAGAAAAGGTACAAAGTGCAATTATAAAACCGCGTTCAAAGTCCATCTTTTTTTAAAATAAAATCGATTTAATCATCCTCCATTGTAAACAGGTAATTTCAAGATAATACCTAATTAATATTTATGAAAGATAAGGTACATTATATGCTTATTGTATTTGCGAAGAAAACAGCTTGCGTTTTTTTTTGATTTTCCACATTCGTACTCAAAGTTCTAGTTTCACTTTGTTTATCGATACAGCAATTTTTTCTGTAGATAATAGGGGTACGCTCAGTGTATGTAGGATATGCCTATATACGTGAAAGAACCGGTTTTTCGAGATTATACATTGCATCGACCTTATGCACTTACGTATTTGTTGACAAAAAGATATGCTACTTGTCCCAATCCTACGTGAGAGTTTGTGCGTAGCCCAAGAAGAAAATGCGTGAAAATAAATATGAGGAAATGGACGAGATCGTTTTGTTACTATAAAATACGGATTTAATATGTTGTACTTGATACCTGTTTGTAAGTACGTGCTTAAGAGTACGTGATCTGCATCTCGTAATGTTTTGATTTCGTCTCGTTAGCTTTTGATGTGTTGATTGAATAACAAACAGTAAAGAATGTCTGTAGACCATGATTAATGCACGTAGCCTATCGGTATATAATGCAACTTCTTTCGACAATCATTAACTAAACCGTAAACCAATATGTTAAGGATATTGCTTTTTTTCGCTTTGTTAATTATTTTATGTAATAATTATCTATTCATTATGTAACAGTTGTATACTTATTGCTAGAGGCAATAACAATTGTTAGACTTCCCAGTCACAGTTAGCAACCAGATATTTATTTTGTTAATGACGTTAGAATATCAATTTTATTCCATTGTAGTGGACGTTAATGTACGAAATTATTCAATAAATTTATATGTAAATAACGAAACAGGTATGTGCATAAGCATTAGCGGCTATTTTTTCTCATGGAAACTACTAAAACTAGTTTTAACTAGATTCACTGCGAAAAAGAAAATATCAATTGCCATTCGAAATTATCTATATCATCTTAAAATGGCGGTTTGATGAAGATTGTAAATTGGTGGTTTGAAGTGAAAGTAAGAAAGGAATAAAACAAATTTTCTTAATCATACTCATTAAGAATACATTAGCGGTACATTACTACTTAACTATAGACTGTATCACTCAGAGTTCGAAGTATTGTTCTTATGGGGATAACACTCAATGTTGCCAGATTTTTAATACAAGGGTTTTTTGAAATAAGAGGTTGATACTTCGTATGATTATTGTCAATTTGATAGTTTTTATTAGAATGTATATAATAAATTACACTAAAGAGTGCAAGAATAAATATAAAAAAATAATATAATATAATTTTATTCTGTTTATTACAAGAAAAATAAATCCGTTTATAAGTAGTTGCTCCAAAAATACCAAAACAAATATACTTACAATAGGTTACTTTCACATATTAATCTTACATAAAAAACAATATATGTATATTTATGATGACCCAAGTCATAGAAGTTAATAATAAATTCTTTTCTATCATTTTGTAGTTGATTCAGCTTTCATATCCTTTCTTCGACTAAAATAAACAAATTATCAGAAAAAGTTGTAAAATAAATCACAGAATTTTATACATTTGACTACGTGATTAATATAATTTTGCTAGTTTTATCTCTGTGCGATAAAGGTTAGATACTTCGTTTACTTTAAATGAAGAGTTATTATGCTTAATACACAGGATGAGGCAAAACGATGTTAACATTATGTGGGTGTTTAATCACTTTAAATTACAAGTCATGAATTCGGTTACACAGTTTCATTTTGGCAACCGCCACTCTCAATGCACTTATGGAGTCGGTCCACTGTTGCTTGTAAGGCTCTCTGGGATATTTCGGCAGGAATTTCAGCGATGGTGTGAGTGATGCGGTGTTTCAAATCATCCAAGTTGAAAGGTTTGCTGGCGTAGACTGTATCAATACCCCATAGCCCAAAAATCGCATGGCGTCATGTCTCAGCGTTTACCGAACTTGTTGTTCAGGTAATCCCGAACCATCAGACTGTAATGGGCAGGGGCGTCGTATTGGTGAAAATACCCTCGTTCTGTTCCATGAACGTGCTGAGTACGACAAGGTAATTCTATTCCGCAACGGCTTGTTCTTCAATTTCCAATCGTTCCTAATTAGTTCACGGTACACCAAACGTTCACCTGGAGGGAATCCTGCATGCACTCTCGAAGTTTCTGCGGGTGTTTGGATGCCAATGACATAGTTGTGCTTATTCACGCGACTGCTGATGCGAAATGTTGCTTCGTTGGAAAACATGAACAGAATGGCAGGCTCCATGTGCACTACTGCCAAGAGAATTTGTGCAGCACTCGCACGTGCTTTTACGATATACTTGTTTCTACAGAAAATCTGTGTGCGGACTTGTTTGGGCTTATTGTTGCTTCAACGATTACAGTACTTTCATATATTCCTGCAATGACTATCTTAAAATAGCATCGAAATTGCGTCTAACTTCATCGTGCAGCTTATCAGGAATCTTCTTCAACACCTCTATATAGGAACATGTAGGTAGAATTGAGAGCATGCAGATCAATTGCTTTGAAACTTGACGCCAAACTTTGCTGGGCACTGCTGCAACTTCCATATTGGAATTTGTTTAGTAGTAGAAGAAATAGCTCTTTGGGAATCCACCTCCGGTTAGCTGCAATCCTTTCTCCACTTGTCTAAAATTTCTCTTTAGTTGTTTTACATGGGGCCAAATTCTGCCACATTTAACGGTTGTATCAAGTGTGTGGCATTTACTTGAGAAAGAGATACATTTTACTTATTTTGCGTGCCCATTACCATTTTGGTAGAAAAGTGGTTCTGAATTGCGAATGCCTTATGATATATGGCAATAAAATTTGAAAAAAATATGTTTCGAATAGGTTCATGACACTGATAGTGTATTTTGTACCTACTGAAGCAAACTATGCCGAAGGCAGCATATATACATTTGTATTCCCGCATACTATAACGGGCACCCGAAAGTGGTATTGCAGTCTTTCTGTCCACTTCTAGGGACTACTGCCGTTTTGACTTCAGTATTCGCTGTAATTATACGCATTTTTGTTTTTGACATTTTGGAGAGGATTTGAAGAAATTCATAACGTAATAACGATTTACCAACGACCTGAAGCGCTTTATATTCTTTTTGGAAAAGTTACTCCAAACTACGGAAGAGTCAAAGAAATCTGGATCTGAAATATCATTTTTGAACATACGCACTTGTTTACCTAGTTTATCAAAGTAGACTCGATTTTAGGGTATACGTTTTTATAGCTTGCAATCAGCTCTTATCGCGATCAAATTCCAACGGATTCTTTTAAATTTCAATATTGACATCATTTTTGATAAGACCAATGCACAGATAATATTTATTGATATAAGAAGGCGTATTTAAACAGCAATTTACGTTAACTGCGTATTATACCGGAAACGAGTATGTTGGAAAATATAGTTTGCAAGGTGGTACCAGAAACTATGTTGAAACATGTATGTTAAAAATAACTAAGAACTGAATGCAAGTTAAAATAAAAAGAAACCTCTTCTAACGGGTCAAGTTAAATATCAGGGTCATTCAGAAGGACGTTTTTTGTTAGACGTTTAGAGATTAAAATATCATTTATTCTGCACTTACTATGATTTCTCCACACTTATAACGTTCTTTAAATTTGTCTGTACCTGTTTCATATTCAGGGGTAAAGAGATCGTTGCCTAAAAAAATCTTTTAACTTTGGAAAAAAGCAATTACTAGATGCTAATACTACGACTGCTAAAAAATTTCCCAGATTAATTATGGAAACAAGCCATGTGCGAACATTAGTGAATGTGATTTTTTTCAATAATTCAGATTTTGAATTAATTGTTAGAGACAGTCCGTCTTAATCAGGACGGCAAATATTTCTTTTCACTGTTTAACAATTCCGAAATTGGTGATTTTGTTTCTGTAACAGTATGTTTTACATTTGATTCCATTATTTTTGGCGTAGGCAATACTTCCAAATAAGGCACTGGACAAGTACCAGGCGCAGCTTATGATAAGTAATACTGTCCTCTCTTTTGCCATAAAGGCTTTTTCTGCACCAAAAGTTACAAGTCAGTAACAATACAGTTTTTATGGAAACAACCCGGTTTTGACAAGAATTTATATATAGGTTATATATCGCGCAAAACGACCAAGCGCTGTTACAGATAATAGAGGTCAGCTTTAGGAAACGACTATAAATTTGCCTCTATCAGAACGGGCACCATCTGAACGATACAATTTTTTATAATTATAATAAAATTATAATGTTTATAATATTCAAAAATAGCGTTGAAAACTGTTAATTGTGTCACCCCTGTATTTTAAAAATATTGAGAATCGTCTGCTTTTCTCTAGCAGGATACACCTCTCAATGCTGTCTCTTTCTCATCAGATCTATAACCTAAAATATAAAATTTTATTTTATATTTATTAATTTTTATATAATTAAGCAAATAAAGACGACACAAGCGACAAAGATGCAACTACTATTCAAATTACTCTACCTGCCTAAGATAGCCTAATTTTGTAAGCTCTGTAATTGAAGAAGAGTACCCCATAAGATTTTGTACTGACATCTAAGGCGCAACAAATTATAGCAACGTTCCTGTCATTTAATTACTGAAAACATCATACACAGCAAGTATGGGGAATCTATGACATGTTTTGATTTGTAATTTTTAAACCAAAATATCGCTTATGTTGATGAACATTGGATTTTGTATACATGTAACAAAAACTGTTGGGATCATTTATACACGTGCTATGGGTTCGACTATCACAGATTGATTTTATTTCATTTGTGTAATACCTCGAGTAGACAATTATTAATGTTTTAATTTAATTAATAGCGGAACAAATTTGTTTATACTTTTTGAAACGTGTTAGGTAGTGTAACATAACATTAAATATATTAAATTTTATCATACTTTTAAAAATAACTTTTTAGGCAATTATCTAAAAATCCCTACGTGTTTGAAATATCTTGAATGTAGTTTCAAAATTATGACTCTAAAAGAAGGATCGGGTGAATCAACAACATTTATAGGTGGTTGTCGAAACCTTTTCATATTCAACTTGAGGTCTTATGTAAGTAGTGCTACCTTCTAATTCCGACGTTCTTTAACATTTCCTTCTAGGAATTCCTTTAATCATTGGTTGATTTAATATGAAAATCTATAACAGGTCGTTTTCTTAAAGCCATTAGTTATACGAAAGGGCCACCTCCTGGCGTCAGTCTATCTTATCGCCTTTGTTCTGTCCTCCGATAGTGAGACCTTCAAGTTATTAAAGCGCTTAAATGCGATAGTGATAGTGGGAAGACGAACTTCGAGGTATTAGACTGTGAAATTATTACAGAATTAATCAAAGTTGGCGGTTTAGTAATTTTGGTTCCTTTGTCCAGACCTGGAACCAAGAAAATAAATCGAAAATACTTTAAAATATGTATAGAACTTAAATAAGAAATATGGTGGGATTAAAAAAGGTAACTGGAAACCTTATAGGAAAAGAACTAGAATGTTAGTAAGGATTTGATCAAAAAAGATTAAATTAATATTAAAGAAAATGGATGCCTCACTAAATTATTTTAATAAACTATATCTCATTTATGTTACCCTCTAATAACTTTATATTAACTTTTATTAATATTATTTTATTACTATTATTTTAAAATATAACTCTTCTTCTTCTAGTGTAGAAAAATATCTTAAAAGATTTGGTCATATTACCTATTCTTCTTAATGAGGAAAAGAAAATGATTGTAGATAAATATTGTGGCAACTCTTTGGAATGAACTTTCTGATGAAATTCAAAGAACTTTTCTGAGTTAATTCTTTGACAAATACAAAAAAAAAATTAATGGTATCCTATACTTGTATGTAAGCATTAACAGGTATTTTACGGATCAATACTTAACTTCCACAAGTCGTCCTTCGCTTTATGGTCTCTAGCGAGATAGATGTTCAAATAAAGGCTTATATAGCGGTATATCTAATAATTGGGTGTGTATATTTCGATTTTAGCCCGAAAGATTTATCGTACGAATTTCTGCGCGGTAATATAGGTATTAGGGGTGGCACACATTCGAAATCTATATCAAAACAAAATTCCACTCAATACCCCTGTCACATACAAGATATATTACGGTATTTGCTATTGTGAAATTTGTTCCGTAGGAAGTTGACGTGAATTATGAAAATAGGTCTCTGATTTAAGCGGGTCCACAACTATGTATATATGTATGCCGTTGTCGAGAGAAAAGATTGCGGTTTCTTTTTGACGTATAAGATTTGCATAATTAAATTTGATCTAGAAAGAAAGCTTTTATCATAATGATGGACATTTTCATCATTCTGGACTTTGTATTTCTGAATATATGTGATGAAAGCAAAAAACAGTTAATGTAAGTAATATTACGATGTCAAATGATGTTTATATCTAAAAGATGAGATCATATACATATTATGCCAAATATAATAGTTGTAGGGAAAAGAACGTTTAGAAATATGCGTTACTATACAAGCTGTTTTTTTTTTTTCGAGATTTAGTATAGGGATCCCGAAAACTATTAAAGTTAATGACTAAGTGGGGAAGGAATTAGAGTTTTATGAGCTTGATTTTAAAAGCACTTTTGTTTAGCGAAATAAGTCAAAGGCCTTGTAGAAGGCTAACTTCATATGTTGAGTAACGATTTATTATTAATATTTCTATTTAATTTATATCTTTTCTGTTACAACCAAAAACTTGCCTTTTAATGGAAACCATAGTTGGCTATAACTTTATAATAAAGCACGATTTTTTTCTGATTACAATGACAAATTAAATAGTAAGCTTCTTTATAAAGTCGTTGCCAATTATATGTAGAACATGCGCGAAGAAGTATATTAAGCTGGATTTCTAACAAGTATCGGCCGATTCAATCGAAATTATATATAGTTTCGATTTAAAGCAGTTTTACTTCCTGCCATAGCTCCTTTGTTCCGTATAATAATCATAATAAAAATATTGGTAGGTATAATGTAGATAGTCAACGCATAAAGATTTAAAAGTTTTACCTTTGCACTTGTTCTCTAAATTCAAAGATAAAAGACATAAACGATGTTAAAGAAACAGAATATTTTCCGTTCTTTTGCAAATATCTAGAAGGCTGTTATCTTTTTCTGTTCAGTAAAAGTGCCTTGAAATAATGTTCATAAAGCTTATTTCCCCATATCCTGTGGCTTTTGAGATCCCTGCACTAAAACTAAAAAAAACTTACTCCGTGGTTTAATTTAGTATACTAAGGTTGTCTTTTAAGATTTGCGTATGGAGTAGGAATAAAATAGTAGATAGCTTTTGAAGACTGTATTGTTTTTCGAAGTATTCCCCACGAAGATTAATGTAGTTTTGCATAGTAGTTATTCCACCTGTTTATTGGGACAGTCAAAATTTCGTTTTTGAAGGCATCGACTGCTCCTTCTGACTACTGGAATATGTGACCACACAGTCCGTTCTTAATTTTCGAAAAGGTGAGCAAATCGTTGGGACTTCGTACTGCACTGAGGATGATCTAATAATTCGACGTTTTGCTGCGTTAAAGAAATCAATTGTCTTTCGTGCTATGTGCGAATTTGCGTTGTCTTGATGGAGGATGATTGGTCGGTCGGGGTTGGGTTTTCGAAGCTCAGGGATGATTTACGACAAACAACTGGTTGTATCGGCAATAACTTTTTGCTACATATGTTTGTGACCCGTTCGGAAGATACAGTGTTTGTTTTTGTTCAGAATATAAGCAGCCCACTATGATTTTTACGTAATGAAGCTATCTTTTACGTAAATTACAATGTGTTGTAAAAAAAATATTGTATTTTACGACCATGCCTTATTCAAACCTTTTTATCACTAATCAAATTATCTTTCAACACTTTAGCAATCCATGTGTTGCTCGGGAGAAGGGTTGGGAGACTACCCACTTGTTTTCGCTATATTTGAACCGGCAGACGAGTGTTTCATTCTTTTGGCACTAGTTAGCGCCAGGAATACTCACTTGAACTGCAAGTTTAGATATGGTGGTAGTAGCAGAGGAGGAATTGCAATGTGTTGAGCAAGAAATTGCCCGGAACCACACTGATGACGCTGGATAGGCAGAACATGTCCGTGTGTTAGCGTTTTTTTGCCTCCTCACATTGTCATCAATACCTTGAGTAGCTGTATTTAGCAGCATTATTGTGTTAGGTATTGTTTTCTAGGCATTTTAGATAGGTTTTTAATACAGTCAGTATTTTTCTTGTTGCCGACCCTTTATTCTGGTATTTGGTATTTTGATTCTAGTTCATCAACTCGTCAATAAGCAATCATGGAATTCAAATAGCAGCAGCTCTGCAAAGGCGAAAAACAGGATATGAACAGTTTTCATATATCTGATGCTCACGATAGAGCAGTAAACTATCAAACACAAGCGACTAAATTCCGTTGTCATAGCCGATTATGTCGTTCGTAAGCGATCCTTGGAAATTATAACGGTAATGCAAATTTAAATGTTAGACTGCGTGATTCATATTTAGATGATGTTTGTTTGGGTTTTTCGTTTATTCTGCGGTATACAGATAACTCTAAAAATACATACAATCTAAACGGGAGATAAGGAATACAGTGTCCGTCGACCTTGTGATGATAAATACTTTATAATGTTGTGGTTAAAATATTATCCTTATATTCTTATACATTATCAGTGATACACCGAAATAGTTGAACGATTGTATTTAACGAGTCTCTGCTTTTCGGTGTTTATTTTGCAAAATCGCGCCAACAATGTTAAAATTCGTTTGGACTATTTAAATGTATTTTTTTCCGTTTCTTCAAATAAGAAGGCTGTTTTTTTTTTTTCAAACTTCTATAGCTCATAAATACAAAACAAGTGTAAATAACAAAATGAATATGTTACCAAAAGATTTGTACAAATACAATTAGTTTTCTACATTATCGCCGTGAAAATTGATGGAATCGTCATATCTATGGATGAACCTTTCTATCTTCTCTGCATAGAATGTTGCCGCCACGGAGTTGGTCCGTAACGATGTTTTGAAGTTCCTCTGTACTCTGGAAGCTCTGCTCTCCTAGCCACTTTTTCCGTTCGCGGAAGAAATGGAAGTCGCTTAACGTTAAGTCGGGGCTATACTCCGGGTGTTCAAAAAATTCCCATAGAAATTGTTCAAGAAGTCGTTGGGTTATATAGCAGCAGTGTGAGGGCGGGCATTGTCAGAAGTCAAAAGAGGTATGCTTTTGTTTTGAATGGCTCTCCGTATACTCGGCTCATTTTTCGATATACTTCAGCTGCATTATTTCCTTCTGACATGATTGCTATATGTTTACGTGTCTGCTGCCTACAACTCAGCTGGAAATGGTGTAATGACGTTGCAAGTGGCAGATATTATAATGAGGGAGATGCGAATTGCTATGTGGGCATTTGCCAAAAAAACGCGCTCGTGTATCTTACAATTAGCTTGAATGAGAAGTACTCAAGAAGTCTGCATGCCTTTTCTTTTGTTTTAAATGGTTCTCCGCAATCGTTGTAAAGTTTGGCAATAATCAGCTGCATTGATCGTAGTTTTCTTTCCCTAAATTCAACAAGGAACACGCACTTTTGTTCCCAAAACACTGTAGCCATAACTTTCTTGTTGTTGAGTGTTTGTTTAAACTTTTTAGGTTTATTTGGCGAGTTTGAGTGCACCCATTGCTGTGACTGTTGTTTTGTTTTGGGGATGGAGTATTGAATCCATGTTTCACCTCCAATCACAATTGATTGTAGAAAATGTTCACCTTCAACCTCATAACGAGTGAGAAACGTCAGCGCTAATTCCATTTGGCGAATTTTGTTGTCATCAGACGTCTTTGGAACCCATCGAGGGAATAGTTTTTGTAACGAAGGTGTTCCGTTACAATTGTGTACACAGTTGATCTTGAAAGTTCAGGAAATTTCACACTCAACTCATTGATGGTGGTGAATCTCCGTTTTTCTTGAAACAATTTGTCAAGTCGTTGAACAATGTCTTCTGATGTGAGAGACTTGTGTCCTTGTTCCCCTTCATCGTGAGCTTCGGCTGTATACTCAGCTCATTCTTCGATGAATTTCAGCTCCATGATTCCCTTCTGCTTGAAGGAATCGAATTACACTACGTAATTCGCACCTGGCAGAGGAATCAATTGCAGTTTATGTGCCTGCAACTCAGCTCAAAATGGTATAATGATATTGTAAGTGGCATCCCCGTCTTCCACCGATCGCCTGTCTGTTTACAGGCACGAAGGGAGGCTGTCGTATATGCTTAGTGTCATACATTTGAAATAAATTTAAGCATGTTTATATATTCTGATTTTCAAAAACATTCGTTTCAAACTTTTTGTTTACCCAAGTTTTATAATCCTCTCATTTCCCATCTCATTTTCCTTCAGCGGCTGTTCTTATTCCAATTTAACTTTCTCATTCGTTGTTCCAACGACAAGATCTCATCTTCTCTCTCACATTTTTTCCTCATTTTCAGCGTAAATTTCTTTGCTCTCTTAATGCAATAGAAACCAATTACGCGACAGTGTAGAAAGAAGATTTAATGCCGGATAAGTCATCTTTATTAGCTGGTAAACATCTGGCGAGCTAAACAGTATCCTCCTAATTATTTCGTTAGCTCTTTTCCCTCATTCTTTTCCCGTCTCCTTTCATCTTCTCCTTTCCTCTTCTGCAAATTTACAACGCCCGGCCCTCTTGATCAATTCGGATTATTTTTAGTGTTTGGATTTTGCAGGATTTTTCGCCGAAAATTAGGCCGGGCTGCAGCATGCGTTGGATTTACCGCCTTCTTTGGAAAAATTCAATTACGGTAATCTGATTATTCAGCGGGTAGGTATCAATTTAAGAATTTAATTAGTGAAAACCGAATTTCCACGGTTGTTTTTGGTGGAAAAAGGTCGCTGGTATTGATTTAAAAAAGAAAATAGTTAGATGGCGATTGTTCGATGCCGTGTCAGCGTTTGTACTAAGATGGATTTGAGTTTTCTAGCACAAAAGCAATCCTGCGTTGCTTGCAAAAGGTTCTTTTATAATCTAATAGTAAATCCCATGTTTTAACGATGTACTATTTGGGAAGTTTGTTTTCTAAAACTAGTCAGTTGAAAAGCGGTACCTTTTGGAATATTGTTCTCAAAATAGGTGATAGCTAGGATTGGTCAAATCTTCGGCGCACTAAATACGCACTCACCCGGACGTAGGACCGAAAATTGCCTGGATTCGTTGAAGCAATCCGTCTCCTTTTCCATGCTGTGTATACACGTACTACGCTTTATAATATATTTATACTTCATTATACGGAACAGTTTATCTGTATATATTTCATGAAGAATAATAATACGTAAAGTTAGCCAAATCTTTGGCGCGCCAGATCCTCACTCAGGTCGACGCGGAAACCGCGTGACTCGACCGTGTCGCAGTCTCTCTTTGACAACGATAAAAGTCGTACATCGTATTACGCGTATTAAAAATTAATTGAGCGTGCCGAACACTCGTAAAGGAAAGAAGCGACCACTGGCTGTCCAAATAAACAAGTTTATAACCAAATATCCTGATTTAAAGTTTGATGGTTGTAAAATATGGTGTAATGTTTACGAAATTCCTTTGATGTGCTGATATAAAAGCGATCCAAAGGCATTTAGTCAATTTATAGTGGTGCATTCGTAGATCCGTTAACTAATTTCAAAGATTATTTTAACCATGCCTGTATTACATCGGTCGATATTGAATAATCTTTCTGAAGGTACAAGTATATTTTTCCCACCAACTTCACCGAGACAAATGTCGAAACATACCTGATGCTGCAAACTTGTCAACACCCTCTGTAGTTTGGTTTGCTGAACTCACCAATAGCTATAAAGAAGGTGCGTCTTTATGTTTTTGACATACGTGCTAAAACATGCATTAATATTCCGTTAAAATCACTAGACAAATTAATTTGCAAAACGAAAGGGACAAATTTTTGTTTTATGTATTTTCCACAGTTAAGTTTTTAACAAAGGGAAAAGCAATTGAATAGCTTTATATATGAAAAAAAGTTCTCGCATTCTCCAGCTTAATTAGATTTTGTTGAGCCGAAACTTTTGGCTAACGCCCTATGTTACAATTACATAGTACTATTCTTCAAGAAATATATGCAGATAATCTATTTAAATGTTCTTCGATATACTGAAGTATAAATACATTATGACCTATTCGTAGTGGGTTTTCTTTCAATTGCCTTGTCATATGATAGAGGGTAATATTTACTAATATTTCTTTGAAACAATTACAAGTTCATTTTATCATCCTGACTTGTTATCGCGTAAAGTCTTCATACATTTACAGTAATCACGTTCATCATCATTTATCATTAGGTAAATATTACTCACCACCATTTCTTGCCTTGGATACAGGTTCTATAGTTGTTTACTTTTTGATTAAGTAGTAACACCGTCCATTAATAAATTATAAGTTTTGATCAGTTGCAGTTATGATACAGATATAAATTATCTTTATTTATAATTATATCAATAACCATATCTGTGTTAGTAGCTCCCATATTTTGTTCTTTAAGGGTATTTGAAGCTCATCACTTCTAGAAGGTCTAAAACTACTTGCGATCCCAGTGAATGGGTAGATTTTTTAACCAATTCGGTCTTCCCAATGTCTAATTAATTTCATGACTCCGGTAGGATTCGAACCAACGACTCCTGCTTGCTGGAGAGGTGCCTTGACTATCTTTGCTTGAAGAACGAATCACTCTAACCACTCAGATTTAATTATTGGTAATTTGGAAGCAACGGGAATCATATACAGTATTGTCCAAAGATACAGCAACTTTTTCTAAGTCTTAAATAATTTACGTGTATATCAGTGTTGTGCTATAGTACGTCTTACGAGCTTCATAAATGCCATAGGTAAATCAGCGCTCCTTATTTTTTAGAGGAAAGTTAATAATTTGTGTGGTAACCTTTGGCGATTATAGCGGCTCTACATTTCCGTGGCATACACTATATGTCTTCCTATTATTGTACGGTCAATTTGATTCCAAACGATACTCTTCGAAGAGTTCATTCCAATATTTATGTTTCATCACGAATCTTCTTATCCAGAATATCTTGCAGGTTCTCTATAAGATTTGTGTCTGGGGAGTGCGATGGTCACGTCATAACATGAATTTTGGTGATTCTATGAAAATCAGTCACAAGTTTTGACTTGTGCTTAAGGTGACTCTTAATGTGTTGAAATTGGTGTTTCTGAGCTATAACATCATACACACACCGCTCCATTTTAATTTCCAAAATGTCCTTGTAAACATACTTATCCATGATGGCACGAATTCTATCATCACAGTGGCAATTGTATATTTAGGGTTTAGTCGCTCATCCTTCGGGCGCATTACGTGACTAAAATATACTTTTCGCCAGTCATTAATAGTCCATATAATATGTGATTTTGAAAAGACTAATCGAGCTTTGATATTCGTTTTGGACAGTAACGACTTTTTACAGGATGACGATTTATGAACCCGGCATTAAGTAGTCTTCTTTTTATCGTGCGAGTACTAACAGAAACTTCACCGTATTGCTTCAAAACAGCTGAAATTCGTAATGAAAAAAGAAAATGGTTCTCACGAACAACTTTAACAATTTGTTCGTCGAAATAATTGCTAGTTCTTTTAGGCCTTCTAGGATTTCTAATCGTATCTGCACCTCTCTTTTTCTTGTAGACTTAGAGACTAAGAATCCGTGAAATTATCGACTTATTTAGAGAAAAGCTTTTTGATATTTTATCGGTTTTACCTTCGCTGTATAGTTTTACTATTTCTTTTCTAATTTCACTTGCAATAGTTTTTCTACGGCCCATTATTACAAATTGTAGAGGTGTTATAGAAGGTGAACGCTTTCACATAACTAAAACTTTGAGACACGAATGCGCCTGCAGTTATAATTTCGTCAAGCATCGAAATAACTTATGGAATAGTAAGGAACATCAGTTAGAAAAAAATGCATAGCAGATATGAAACGCATTGAAGATTTCTTCATTGAATTTTATATACTATAATCAAGTAATGAGCAATAAGAAACATCATGTCAGTACTTTGCTTTAGACGCGCCTACTGCAATTTGAAATTAATTTATCCCCACCGCCATTGCCTCGACGTTTCTATAAAAAAGCTGCTATGTGATTCTTTGGTGTTATCACATTTTAATTTCTGCGATGTTGTTTATGGTAATTGTCTAGATCAGATTGACTCACGCAGAATTCAGGTGGTACAAAACGCATGCATCAGACTAATGTATGGAATAAGATAGCGTCAAAGGATTTCTCATAAACTTAGGGATACTGAATGGTTAATTATGGTACGACGAAGACAGTTACATTTCTCGTGTTTCATTTATAAAGTTTTGAATACTGGTGTTCCACCCTACTGATTAAACAAAATGAGATATCGCACGGATGTGCACAATATCAATGTCCGCAGGAGGGATCTTATTGATATACCTAAGCATTATACCGTGCAGTTTGAGAGAAGTTTTAGCTACGCTCCTGCACGATTATATAACTCGTTTCTCCTAGATAGCAAAGAGTTACATTTAATACCTGTAGGCGTGCTATTTATAATAGTTTAATGAATGAGCGACTCTCCGGCAGATAAACATTTGTAGTATTTTAGTATATTACATGATTTGGTTGTGCAACGAATTATGTTTTCATTTCTTCTTTGTTTTTGGGCCATCGTCAACAATAGGAAATCTTTTTTGGTTTACTGAAGGCGATCCAATTGGTAAAAATGCTTGTATTTTTTTCTCTCTTTTGTTTCTGTATTTATTATTTACTTGCCAATAAATTATTATTATTAGCATTATTCTTATTCTTATTCTTATTCTTATTCTTATTCTTATTCTTATTCTTATTCTTATTCTTATTCTTATTCTTATTCTTATTCTTATTCTTATTCTTATTCTTATTCTTATTCTTATTCTTATTCTTATTCTTATTCTTATTCTTATTCTTATTCTTATTCTTATTCTTATTCTTATTCTTATTCTTATTCTTATTCTTATTCTTATTCTTATTCTTATTCTTATTCTTATTCTCATTCTCATTCTCATTCTCATTCTCATTCTCATTCTCATTCTCATTCTCATTCTCATTCTCATTCTAATTCTAATTCTAATTCTCATTCTCATTCTCATTCTCATTCTCATTCTCATTCTCATTCTCATTCTTATTCTCATTCTCATTCTCATTCTCATTCTCATTCTCATTCTCATTCTCTCATTCTCATTCTCATTCTGATTCTCATTCTGATTCTCATTCTCATTCTCATTCTCATTCTCATTCTCATTCTCATTCTCATTCTCATTCTCATTCTCATTCTCATTCTCATTCTCATTCTCATTCTCATTCTCATTCTCATTCTCATTCTCATTCTCATTCTCATTCTCATTCTCATTCTCATTCTCATTCTCATTCTCATTCTCATTCCTCATTCTCATTCTCATTCTCATTCTCATTCTCATTCTCATTCTCATTCTCATTCTCATTCTCATTCTCATTCTCATTCTCATTCTCATTCTCATTCTCATTCTCATTCTCATTCTCATTCTCATTCTCATTCTCATTCTCATTCTCATTCTCATTCTCATTCTCATTCTCATTCTCATTCTCATTCTTATTCTTATTGGGTGTGTCATGGTGAGATATAAAAATGAAATAAGAGTAAGAGAAAAGAAATAAAAAGAAAAATGAAAAAAAGAAGTAATGAGCAGTGTACATTGTATACAAGCATTCCTATCATAAATAGAAGTTGCTATAATCATGGCCAATACCGTATATTAGTGCGAAGCACTAAAAATAAACAACACTATGTGGGCTTTTATATCATGCCTTTGCCTATTATACTAGATCGAGTACAGACAGAATTGTTGCTATATACAAAAACTACAAAATTTTAACAATATAAATAAGTCTTGTATTTATGTATCTAATATAAGTATCAGTGAATTATAGCAGCTGTAAATAACTAATATTCATTTGCCTCATATATATGTATATTAAAACTACAAACACATGCGCTAATTTTTAATACTATTAACTCCAATTAACTAACAATAAGATAATTTAGAAGCCGTGCTATATACCATCATTCGAAACAGAAAACTTTACTGAATATTTAAGAAATGTAAAATTTATGATTCTGTATATAAGGTGTCATTACAGTTGTGTTTATTTCTGTGTATACAAGAAAATACACTGGTATAAAGTTAATTATTGAAATTTTTTCCTGCCGTAAGACACGAATAAGTCTATTTTCATATTCTTGGAAAAAATATATAATTCTATGACCTAAAAATATTTGATTGAAGTCCTAAACAGTGTCCGTCTGTCCATAGTTTTTACACTTCTCGAGATTCTCTACGAATTTGCTCATCTCTCGTACAAGCTTTGTCTAAACAAGACGTCTTTTCAAGCTAACCAGTAAAATTTATTTTCGACAAAACTCTCTCGCTCTTGTGGATGTACGGATATTGTTTCGCTGGCCTCGTGGTCGGTGAATGACCCTAAACGGTTCGTCCAGTAAGGATCCACACAGATATCCGTACCCGTTCAGAATTGTTTACTATAATTTTATCTTGTTGCCTTATGCATCGCGTCTCGATTTTTATTACGTCGCTTTTGATATCGAATATAGTAAACAAAACTTCTCCTTGATGATTCATCGACCGCATAGAACCGATATTATTGTGTGGAAGTGGCAGAGCGGTCTCCTGCGGGGAGGCTGCGATATGCCCGTTCCAGATGTTTACATCTACGAGATGTCCTCGACTCATAAATTGCACGCCATTAGATCGCCTACGCTAAAAACTTGGAGCGAAGGCGTTTTAAAATTTCAGTCTGTTTAATTCGATAATACATACCTTCTCTTCCGTGTTTTTTTCTAATACGTTTACCAGTAATGTTAATAACTTTGGTGTTTGCAGTTACTGGTGAATATGGTAGAGTGTAGGAGTTAGTTTCTTGTTTATGACATCTGTTTGCAATTATATCACGATGTAGTGGTTCTACTGATGCGCTAGGGTATGAATTATTTCGGGATTTATTGAAATTATGTCTTCTCAAGGATTAATATTCAATAAATTCACTTCAGTTATCATACGTAAAGTTTTATTTAAGTTAGCAAATTTGTGCAGTTATACGTGCTGTGTTTACGTTGAGAAAAATTCCAAACAGAAAAAAAAACGAAAATCATTATTTTGTTAAAGTAAAACATCTTTATATTTATAGAAATTATTTCTTGTCAAAATTCACATGCGCATTTACAGCTACTTAATATTGGCGTCAGTGCCAATAAGTGTCTTTTGTCGTCTAGAAATAAGAATGTGTAAAGTTGACCGAAATGTATGCAGTTTAAAAAGAATACTACATATTTTTTATTATAGCTATGAAATAGGTCAAATTAGAGTTTTTGACGCTTGTCAATAGCAATTAATGTAATGCATTGTAACGATGTGTGTTATCAAAATTCACTGTTCTTTTGCTCTCATTTTATATTTCGTTTATAATTTACAAATTTAGCTAGACAGGAATTATTTTAGGTAAATGTTAAAAAGAAATTTTGTTAAAAAGCGATATACATATATACATTTTGTTTGTCAATATATTTATAGAATCTTACATTTGGGTATTTCAATTATTTAATATCATATTAAGAACTTCTTCCACGAAAGAAGAAGGAATATGCGGTATGGTCACCCTCGGGCTAAACTAGAATATCGCTTTTGCAAATTGGATCAGATGTCAAATCAATAATCGTCTTTGATATCTTCGGCGAATGCGATTACGAAAGAGCAATGTTTTTATCAAGTCCTTTTGTGTAAGTGGAGTTGTGCGTAGAAAGCGGAAACCCTGTAACAGTTTATATGTCGAAGTTCTTTCTTGTAGCAATCAATTCAGATAATATTTCCCAATGTCTACTTTTCTTCAACATATATAGGATGTCTTATAGGTTGAACGCATGCAAAACTGCACGAATCTTTGTGGATAAACTTCGAAAAAGTCTTCAAAATTGTTTTATTCCCGCTCTATATGCAAAACTTAAAAAACAATCCCTGTATATAGTGGGACACCAGACTTGACTCACGACAGTTTTCTTAACATAATATTGACAAATTTTAATGTGGGGAGTGTATACCTTCATTACTTCGAATTAAAAGATTAATAACGGTAAACACAGGCTGGTTTTAAGTTAAGTATCAATATGACGGTAGATGCACATAATTGTAATAAATCCGAGTGAACTTGATTTCGCCGAAGAATTAGGATGTGTGAATTTTCCTGAACCCTACAGTACTCGCTATTTCGATAATAAAATGGACAAAACATCGGAAATATAGGTTTCAGCGATCTGTAAAGCACTACTAATGATGTCACCAGTTGGTGTTGTTTTATTAACAAGCCACCGGCGAAATGCTTTTGTATTTCATCTAATGCAATGTACAGTTCTTGGCAACTGGATTAGTTCATATGCGTTTTATTACCCCAGTTTGTGAGGGAGTGCCATAACAGGCTGATATTGCAGTAATAAACAACCTTTTACAGTAATATATTAATAATTCACTTACTCGTGGTCGTTTCCAAACTTCAATACGCTGTATTAGTGTGAAGTTACAGCGCCATTTTGTTTGGATTCACTATCCAAACAAACATAAAGCAGAACCGTTGGCTATTTAAATTTATGATTCACAGTTATTTATTCGTCATTAAACACAATCACCAAATAAATATAAAAATCACGTTTATGAACTTTTATTTTTTCTATTGCTCCACACACAAATTTCTAAAATCCAGTTTTGTAAAATTATTTGAAGTGGCTCTAATTTAATGACCCACAACTATATGGTGAATCTATTTCATTAGATAACAGGTTAAATAAAAATCCTGCACTATTTTTATTGCGACGACCTTCTAATGAATTAAAATTATGTTGCTGCAGCAATATTACATAATTGGAACCACGATCAGGGTAACTACCGCTAGCTTGAGAGCTAAGGAATCGCTTTTGGGCACGTTCAATTGAAATCACCTGATACGTGTAGTAAGGACACCAAATTAAGTCGGCATATTCCAATTTAGATCGAACAAGAGCATAGTACAGAGTCCTTACCACAGAGATGTCATGAAAGGCGCGACAACGTCTTATTAGAAAGCCCAAAGATTTAGATGTAGAAAGACATATAGTAGATATATGATCAGAAAAGCTTAGTTTTGTGTCAAAAAGTACTCCCAAATCCCTTACTTTTTCTGTTCTTGTAATGAATGTAGAATCAACAGAGTAATTAAAAATGATTGGATTAGAGCGTCTGGTATAAGAGATCACTAAACATTTGCCAATATTTAGAGATATGCTATTCAAAGTACACCAATCATTAATAAGGGTAAGATAAGTCTGCAACTTAACACAATCAACTAGCGAATCGATAACACTGTAGATTTTAAGATCATCCGCGTATGCTAAAGCCTCACATTACAATTTATCCAGCAAATCATTCAGAAAAATATTAAATAAGAGTGGTTCGAGATTAGAAAACGTAACCACTCCTTCCAAAGAGGTAAGATGAAATCAATTTTACCAAGGGCAGAAGCCAATACCGAGTTTAGCACAAAGAAAGTTGTGATTAATGCGATCAAAAGCCCTAGTAAAGTCAGTATAGACAACATCGACCTGTCCTCGCTGGTCCAACGCTCCAGATATATACTGTGTGATATTTGCCAAGTTGGTTATAGTGGATCTATCCTACATCATCTGTGTTGATGAATTGACAAAAATGGTTTAACATTAAAATAAATATTATAAAATATGTTCACATACTTTTGCAAAGTCCGCTAAAATGTTTATAGGTCTGTAATTCACAATGCTAGCCCGGTCACTTCCCTTAGACACTGGCACTACTTTACTAGTTTTCTAAATTGTCGGAAGTGTGGAACTTTTAATAATTAAATTGTATAGTATACACAGTGGATACGCAAAGAGAAAGGCACATTCACGAACTAGAAAACTAGGTATGTTATCATCACCCGATGTCATCCTCACTAACAAAGGGTACACCAAAAGAGAGACAGTTACTATTTACAGTTTGTGAAGGCAATGTGCTGACATTAAATGCATTAGAAAAATGATTTTAACATGAAATAGGACGTTAATTTTTGAATATTAAAGAGAACCTTACAACTGAACCCTATATTGGAACTTACGACCCGGCGATTTGATGTGTTTGGATAATGAATGAATTCTAGCCTTCTTCATCCTCATCAAAACTGGTGGTGTGGCGTCACGTTTAATATAGCGTGTTTGTTTATCTCTTGATATTAATTCTAAACTACGGTACATGTTTAACACACATAAACTTCCTACTTAGGAAGTAGCGGTTGTATACATTTGTTAGTTTTGTGGTTTTGTTTGCGGAAGTGTATATTCGTTAAACTACGCGTAAACATTATCATTGAAATAGCTCGCAAAACTAATCTATTTTTTCTTATCGGCAATATAAGATTCCTTCGCATTTTTTTATTTCCGTTTAGTACAAACCAATTCTCGTTTTGCGCGTTTCAAAAATAACTTAGCCTGAAAGGCTTGAGCGATAAAATCACAAGCCGCAGATAATCTGCTTTAGGAGCAATCAACTGTTCGTGGCAGTATAATATCGATAACGGTTCGTACGCTTCTTCCACGAAAGAAGAAGGAATATTTCTTCTAGATTGTGGGTGTCAAGAGCGGTTTGGTCGCTCTCGGGTTAAAGTAGAATATCGTTTTTGCAAATTGGATCGGATGTCAAATCAATAATCGCCTTTGCTGTCTTCTGCGAAAACAATTAGGAAAGAACAATGTTTTTATCAAGTACTTTTGTGTAAGCGGAGTTGTGGGCAGAAAGTGGAAACCTTGTAACAGCTAATTTCTCGAAGTTCTTTCTTGTAGCAATCAATTGGGATAATATTTCCCAATGTCTACTTTTCTTCAATATATACAGGATGTCTCATCGGTAACTGTAATTATTGATGCCTGAAAATTTCGTGTTATTAGTATCGGTAGACTCAACTTGACTAAAATATTTGGACATATTTGTCGCTTCTTGCTATAGCGGTAATCGATATCAAGTTGCATATTTTAAAGTGAAGACCCTATTGTGGTTCGATCAGAAATGATTTAATCGATGTTTTAAAGGCTGGTTTATTATCGTAGAGGTATTCAAGATAGTTTGTTGCAATTTTCCAACGAAATTTTTGTTACGAGCAATATGTTCCCATATCTCTAGAATATATCCCGTTTAGCATATTTGCACACCAACGAAGTGTCTTTAAGGTACTGAATGTTTTGTATTGCAACTAATGAAATCTAATAATTTAAGAGATGACGGAATAATATTCCCAATGTGTTCGTTGAAGGTAAGTTTGCAACCGAATGTCACTCCCGTATCCTTTATAGTATTACAACGATTCTATGTAATATTAATAATTCGATATTGATGGTTTGTTAACGTTGATTTGCGTGAAATCGAAACAGTGTTACACTTCGACATATTAAGATTAAGACAGTTATCAATACATCATAAGTAAAGAAGATCTGGCTAGTTTTGTAGATGTTGGTAATCCATGGAAGCACTTGCTATTGAAAATAATTCTAAATGATCAGTGAATAACAGTTTACCCAGTCTAACGCTGGAGAAAGACCATTTAGAGAAATAGAAAGAGTATTGAACGTAAATTGTTACCTTGGGGTACTCCAGATTTAAAGTGAAAAATGAGTTGTGCTGTGTTCTTTGTAGTTAACGTATTGTTTTCTTTTAGGGAGGTGATTACAATAACAGAAATAATTTAATTAAAACCCTAGTACGACATTGTATAATTATGACACATAACAATGTGTGTATATTTCTGTCTTACTCAGGAATTATGTTCATAAGCTGGTTATGCTCCATTTTAATGCCCAGTAGTGTATTTAACCGTTTTTCTCTGCTTTCACCATCATTAGCAACACGAAAAATTTTATTTTAACCAACTTTGTAGTTTCAATAATAAGAAACTAATACTGCGCACTTTATTTTGAAGGCAGTGTCTATAAAATTTTATGATATTGCTAGTTGTAGTCCACCGTGGGACGCCTGTATACACATGTTACGTCACCGTTACTCCTCGTTTTGTATATAAAAGTATAATTGGTCTGTAAAGTCAAGGCTACTTAAACCGTCTGTTACGATCGTTAGATATTTTTAGGTATCGATCTTTGCATATCAAACATAGCAATTAAAAAAACTACTTATGCACTTATTTCGTGCCAGTTGCTTTCAAATATCATAGTTCATGATGTTCTGTACCCTATTCCAAAAATAAAGAGTTGAAATTCTGACATACCCGCAGCCCGAATAACATATGAAAATCTTTAAAACAAATTTTACACGGCCAAATTTTTAAGTTTGTAAGATGTATTTAAGACATATGCTTAGACTAAATTAGATTAGCTGGCAGAGTTGAAAATATTTGTTACAATTATTGTGCAATATCACACAATACAATAAAAATAGTAACACAACATTTATTTATTACCAAATATGCTTTTATTTCAAACTTACAGTTTATGCAAAACTTATATTCAAATATTTGTTTGCAGTAATGCACTTGCAGTAGAAGCATTTATTATAAACTATTGGGTATGACAAAATTAAATTCCTATGTTTTCTAAATTGTTGTGAGGAGTTCGACTAACAATCAAAATCATCAGTGCCCGTGCTTTCTTCAACTGCAATGATGAACGCTTCTATAACATCGTCAATGATTGTGTCGGAATCTATTCTTCTTTAATAATTTCCTTTATTTATTCATTGTGACCCTCTTTCTCCCAAGTTTGGCTCTAAATAGAACATTTAAAGAAAAAACATTCGACAGAATCTGAGCGTGATTGGTATTGTGTCATTTGGTCTTGCCAATGAGAATTTACTGTAAAAGTGGTGTGTTCAGAAATTCGTCTGTCTGTTTATGGAATAAGATAAACATTGCGGAATTAGATAGAATTAAATATTTACTAGTAGGAAGCACGACTATATAGAGAAGACCTATATCGAGAAGAAAGGAGCTTCTCATGGCAGCGTTATTATATATAGCAGCCCAGAGAAGCTCCATGCATCTGGGTGCGAGACGTCGGCAGACTCATGCAACTGCAACGTGGTTTCAAGACGGAAACCTAAATTCTTTAAAAGAAAACGGGTACCGCGGAAGCCTGCAACGACATATAAAATAGTCTAAGTTTATATTGTGTTGCATTATGGCGAGTAGATTTAGTAAAGATAAAGATAACCAACTAGGAAAATTGCAAAGTTGAACCTCTTAATCGTCACTTTTAATTATATGCTAGTCGTGACTAGACTCACAAATAACTAGCGAAATTGCCAAAAACTAACCTAGTCCAAATTTCCCTTTCGTTTTGTGAGAGGTGGAAGTGACATGAAACTTAACATGTGTACATACCTCATCGTTGTGTGATGCGGAGTGATCGCTGCGTGATCGCAACTGTCGTTAAGGGCGATGATTTTTGCGTTTAGTCGTTGCCAACAGCGAGTCCTTGTAGAAATTTTATGCATGTTTGTTTTTAGAATTCTATTTTTTGTAATTAAAGGATATTGTATTAAGAATGCAGTCAGAACTGTCTAAAATCTAGAGATATCGTTTTTTTGTTTACTTTTCATGTTTTTGATGTTTACGGAATTTATAATGCACTCGTTTTTGTGTATAGCAAAAGTTTTAATTGGTTGTTGATGATGCCATTCGCCGATTGTTACCGATTAGATTCTTACTCCAATCTTTTTATGGTCTTAAAGTGAGGAGTACATACCGGCATGCTTGCGTCCAAACTGTCGTGGTCATTATACACGTTAAGAAGGGTGAAGAAAGTAATAACTGATCGTGCCCCCAGAGTAGCATATTTTGTCACGCTACATTCCTTGTTGACCTATGGTATACTAAAATACAGTGAATTAATGGGGATCCAAGCTATATAATTTGTTAAAATTAAAAATCTATGCATTGTCCCCCAGCAAATTCAAACTAAAGTTATGGGCGTTAGCTGTTAAAATTTCAATGTTATATGAGGAATTTACGGGCGTGTCTTGTTTATTTAATGTTTTGTTTGTCTTATTTTTTTTATTAACTACCGTGATATACGCATACAGTCCGTTCATTTCAAAACTTTCCACCCTAAATTTCCGGAAATCTGTAAATTTATGAAGAATTTCCTGAAACACGTAAGAAGTATTATCGATGCAAAAGTTGGCTCACTCACCTTAACTCCTTGCTCCCGGGAGCAACTCACTTGAAAATCTTAAATGGAAAGGTGTATCGAGTAATACCTCATTTTAATGGCCTTTTAAACCAGTAAGTTTTTGCGTTTAGTTTTTTGAAATTGATCGATTCGTTTTCAAGAGATTTTTAAGAATTTTTTTTGGATTGGTTTGGTTTGTATTTCTAGCTAGTCAATCTAGTTTAGGCACATTTTTCAACATACGCACTTTCAAATTTAGATCATGACTATTATTAGGTCATGATTATTTAATCAGGCAATAGTATCTTTTGTTTTAGTCATTTTATGTATATGATTAGGTTCAATCAAGGTCTCAGCATCGCATTTCTGATGTTCAATTTACGATTTAAATCTTGTTCACTTAGTTATTATAAGTAGAGTGCACGTGTTTGAGGCATTTTCCATAAGCTCCGAGTGAAATGGTCGAACGGCAGCCAACATGAAATTTATCGGACAGTTCTCGGACCAAAAATACGACGTTGCCAAAGTAGGTTGTGTAGCGTTCCTTTATCGGAATAAAAGGAACTGTTTCAAATACGTGAACAGTCAAAATAGCAGCATAAAATCCAGGATCACAGACCTAAGGACACATTTGTCTTAGATTTAATTTGTATGCTGACGACTTATACAATATAATTTACCACTTCAATCAAGAAGGACCCGTTCTGTAAGTTTTGGACACAATAGAATACCGACTACATATTGCCAAGACAATCAACGTTAAGAAATTATTTAACATAAACGCGTGAAAAAAATTGAAGTTGCTTTAAAAAATAAACCGAAACTGTGAGGAGACTGCAGACTGTTTTGTTCTCAATAATACGACACGTATTCTAGAATTGTCTACATCATCTTCCAAAGAAGGCGTGGGAGCTTATTCATACGGTAAAGCATAAAATACATTGTGGCTCTTTAGCCAAGGGATGAAAAAAAAAAAAAGAAAATGCAGTTGCAGGTTTTTATGCAAGGGTGGGGTGGTAGAAGTATAGAAAACTAAAATGATTTCAAATAACCCAAGTAGTTGTGTAAAATAATATAATTAAAGCAAAAATAAAATGTTTCTAATTGACTTATCTAAGACCAGGTATTTGCGTCTTATACATTATATTATATTATTATATTTGCGTCCATGAAAGATCTAATTTTATTAGCCTTAAATCCAAAATATTTTGCGAAAATTGCTTCGCAGACGCGAAAGAAGAAATGATGAAAGATATTTAAAATAAAAATGTCTATTTTTCATATTCCTATTTTCAGAAGATGGTAAGGTTGCGAACATCTTGGCAATTGTAAAAGCAAAATAAAAATGTGGTGTTATAAATGCATTTGAAGTATACAGGGTGCTAGAAAATAAATAGGAAATAAAATAAAAAGTCTTGTTAAACCTTTTTACTAATTTCTAATTATTGTGGTATTGATTGTACGGCGACGGTGTATACAGTTTATGCGTTTTAGTGATAATTACAGTCTTGCTGTTAAAGAAAATTATAGTAACTGTTTTAAGCTTACCGCTTGGTCATTAACTTTGTTTTACAGCCTGGTCATTAACTTTGTTGTCAAATGGAAAATCTTTCCTTTGCTTTGTTCTTCAATTTTTCTTTTTTAAGTAAATATGCGATCAAACTTGGTTTATTCGACGTTTGGAGAATTGTGTGCATAAAATTACTTAAAAGGATCAACTGAAGAACCTAGAATTTTAACTGCTTTTTTTTCTTTTTTTTTCCGGCGAACAAATGCATTCATCATACGCTAATCTCATCATTTGCCCGCTGCTTCGCGGGCGAATCTCTAATCGGCTTATCTCGAACAGTTACCAACTTAAAATTAGAATTCCCACACTTGCATGCAAACAAATAAATCAACGACAATAAATTACCGAGATCATGAAAACAATTGTTTCGGCACGCGTTCGCGCTCATTTGTAGGTTGTTCCCTTCTAGCCGCGGCCTACACTGATCGTATTATGGGAACGAAGTTATACACGTATAGTTGGCAATTACTTGGGACCGGTTCACGAACCGGCTGCGTGATCGTTTTATTTTGAAACAAACGAGCGCACATGTACACGGAAATTATTCGTTATTTACGGCGGATCATAACTTTCCTCCGTGAAACTTTTTGGACGCGGTGCCTATACTAAAACCGAAACAATCGAAATAACGTTCCGTCTATGTGTGCGACGACAATAGGAGCTCGCAATATAGACGGCTTTGAAAAGATACAATGGCGCGATAAGCAGGGGTGAAAATGCTGCACTGAAATTGATGCTGGATTTTGACGTATAGGAAGCAAATTGATTCTACGTGCGGGAAATACAATACACCGCAGTGAAAGGTATTGGTTACCGATATTTGCTTTCACAGCTTTTAAAAAAGCTATAAAATGTAATCGCTTCGACTATAAATTGATTCGGCAAATATGTTTTGACGCTTCTGTATGTGAAAATATGATTCTATATGTGGAAATAAAGCATTTTAAATCTTAATTTGGTACATGTTCTGTTTTTAGTAGCAACAGTGGGGACTTCGAATTAATTAGAATATTGACGACTTGGATTATCGAAAAATTCGGATTACTGGGTCAACATTAAAATAATTTAAAAATTGCGTTTCACACAGTTAAATATTTATTGCATTTGTCAAAATAAATACATAAATACATTTTTAAGAAAAAAGAGTCCATTACTACATAATGCATAAGTTGTGATTCAGTATCATAACATCTTAAAGAATCACTAATAAGAGAACAGATTCTAAAACATATACAAGTATGTACATACATAGGTAAATAACTAAGTTAAAAAGTCTGTAATTTGTGCTTGTCGACATTTCAATTGTTTACCTTCCATTGCTCGTTCTCGCATCAGCCTAAGTATGTGCTGTATTACTAATTCGGCTCAATTTTCTTCATCCCATTTTATACATGTGTTAAAACTGCTGATTGCTTCTTCATGTTTCACTATTGGTTCATCTATAACTGTTTCATCATTTGAAACACTATCATCGCTATTTAGAGACAAAAGGTCGTCATATCCATCAATCCATTCGTTCAGTTTAGTTTTGTTATGCTGATGATACTCAACTGGAATATCAGCGTTTTTAAAAGCTCTAGGATTTTTAGCCTTGCCAATAACCATCAGTGTTAGTTTGTAAGTACCATCGCCATTGGCACAAGCGAGAAAAGTTATTCTCTCTTTGGAGCTTTTTCGCCCTGGCTTTGGAGTTTTTTGACGTATAATGTATAATATGGTAGCAACTTCCAAAATATAGCTGATTCGTCAGCATTGTATATCTGGTTAGATAATAGCGACGGATTGTATGGTTGCGATTCGGATTACCGGACCCCTAAGCAATTACTATTTACATAAACCATGTCCCAAATTTACTGTCATGTTTTGGCGTTAGCTCTTACTTCAGTTTCTTTGATTTTTGAGAGAACAACTACAAAATAAAGTGATCAAAACAAAAAGGAGGTCATGTCATGAAAATGTATCTTTAAAAGTTTTGTAACTTATTGGATTTGACTTGTATATCTCTTATTTGCGTTCAAGGGAAAACATATTTTTTTATTGAAAAGCATTTCTTTTGAAGTCGCCATTAATTACTGACAGTAATTGATTTACGGATAGGTAATAAAAGTATATTGCTGCATTAAATCAGTCTACACAATCTGCTTTATTAGAAACGATTACGTTTGTCATCTTGTTGCTTAATTATAGGTAAGCTTCTCGCAGTACGCTATTTATGGTTTATCGAAGTCTATAATCAAAATCCTAATTTGCATAACTGACGTAATTAAAGGATTAATTAATTAATCATATAGTTTGACCTTCCAAGGTAAGTACGAGGATAGCCTGAAAAGTTTCCAGTCTAACACGGAAATAAGTACTGTGTTTATCAAATTCAGTTTTATTTTCCAACGTAATCTCCTTGTAAGACTATACAATTTTCTTAGCAATGCCCCCATCTCTTTAATCCGTCCAAATAGTAGTTGGCATTTGGTTCTACAAAATAAGGAGTTTACAAATATTTATTCGATGAAAATTTCTGTTCTGCAAGCGAAACTTTAAGTTTAGGAAACAAGAAAGATAGTCGAGTAACAGAGCTGCATGACTATCCCAAAAAAAAAGTCGTCATCACTTTTTCTCATCCCAGCCCTTGGAACAGTCTTCGTCTTTTTCGAATCCGATGTTCCTTTCGCAGTCCATTGTTTTGACTTTGCTTTCTGGGGTGTAGTGGTGTATTTAAGTTTGGTTTGCAATTATTAATGCGTGTTCATTCGAATGCGTTCTTGGTTCTGGGTAAGCAAGCATGGTCTAAATAACTTTTGACGAATAACGCTATCTGCATTTTGAGACCCTAGACTCGTACATTTGTTCGAAATTTAATAATGCTATTTAATAAGCTTTAGTTAATTTTGTGTCATGTTTCAATTTATGGAGTCTTATTAATTACACTGGTCAACAAATAAATATTTTTTTTTCTTCTAAGATTTGACTTGTTTGAAGCTAATAAGGGTATGCTAATACCAAATATGAAACCCATTTTGCCTATCACGTCACGTTTTTTTCTACGGCATTTCTTGCCTGCCGATTTCAAAATTCTAGAAAATCGTTAACTAAATGCAGCAAATATTTAATTGTTTAAATAATTGTAAGAACATTGTATTACAGCAGAGAAAAAATAATTTTTCCACCTCTTCACATCAATTTAGGTCTTATGAAGCATTATATTAAAGCTCTAGATTTGTAAGGGCACTGTTCCAAGTACATATATCAAAAGTTTCCACGACTAAGTTACGAAAAAATTAAAGCTGGGAGTATTGCACGGATTTCAAGTTAGAACTTTAGTGGCAGATCAAAGTTCCATCAACTTGGAAGCAAAAAAAATCTCCAACTACAAAGATCTAGTGGAATCAATGCCTAGGTTGTAACATGAGCACTACTTCATAGTCATTTTGATCGGTTTTTCGAAAATTTAGGTGTTATAAGCTATGAACAAGGCGAGAAATTTCATCAAGATTTAAAAACCATGGAAATTCGGTACCAAGGAAGACTGTCAAACCACAATGCGCATCAGAAAGTGCAGCACACGAAAATTTATTTTGTGGTTGTTGTTTGTGTTTTTAAGATTCAGCACACCCAAATTAGTAAAAAAAAGGAAATCTCATCTTGAAGTCAGCAAAAATTGTGTTGGGCAATGCTATTCAGAAAAGTTTCCACCATTTTGAAATCTTTCTTTATGCTAAACATAAATTTATTTAAAAAAAGAGTGCATATTTAAATTGCTAGAATTTGTCTGTTTCTAATAATGTTTCTATTGTAAATATCTTTAGTTTTCTCCATGCCAGTTGAATTTTCAAACATTGTTCTTGTAAACTCAACACCAATCAAGAAGCTTCAAATTGTTAATCGTCTAGTAATAGAAAAAAATATTATGTAGAGAAATTTGCCAAAATTTAAAAACAAACGACATATTGAAAAAACCTTCTTAATACGTTCCTCTATATTTAAATTTTTAAACACAAACAAGGAGTTACTTCTTTCTATATGCGTGAAAAGGTAATGTGAAGCGCCTTTTTTTAGTTAAGTGTAAACGTTAGGCATCTGAAAGGTTTAGTAGGTTGTTACCTGGCAAGCAAAAGCAGGTAGACAGATACTAACGCGGTATTGATCCTTAATGTACTCTATCAAACTTATCTTTTTTTATATCTCCTATTGACTGTCAAGTTATCATTAATTTTACTTTCGAATATTTACTTGAAAAGCTTTCGTATTTACAAATACCGCCCGTGTTAAGGTTTTTTGCTTTTAATTTAATAATTTCTTTATTGTCGAGCTGAGATCATTTAAGTCATTTGAACAAAATAAGAATTTAAATCAATGTGATTTGTTTGTAATGGTTTTGTATATTTTCTGTACCACGGTTTTATGCTCGAACAGCTCAATTTAATTTTTTTTTAATATCCAATTTTGCTCAGATATGAGTTTAAGATCAGGGTAACGGGGGTCCACAATATTGGTTCTTGCTTATCGATGCATCTCCCAAGTAAGTAGTTGTTTAGAAACTCGCGAACAGGATATGCAAAATGAGGGGGTGTACCATCTTGTCAAAACTCAATATCGTTATTTGGTAAGTCAGGATCATCTTCATTTGCAAATGTTACTACAAGTGCATTCCTCAAAAAATCTAGATATTGCTGCTCTGTGATAGTTTCATTAAAGAAGAAAACACCAATGTTTCTTTTATAAACTGTCGTTGCCCACACATTAATTCACAAGGATGTTCAATGTGCGCTTCAGTAATCCAGTGAGCATTTGCAATTATATCGATTTACTGCTCCGTTTAAGCAAAATAAGACTTCATCTGAAAAGATAATTCGGCAAATGAAGTATGGATTACGATTGCATAAATCCCGCAGTATATCACAAAAACGTATTCAGTGAAGGTCATCTCCATTGAGTTCTTGCAGTAGTCGCGTTTAATAAGGACGGTATTTTTTTGTTTTTAATAACACGTAGTACTGAAAAACTTCATTGTCTGCTGCAATTGATTGAGACAGACAATGAGGATTCTCATCTATACTTAACAAAATATCAAGTTTCACATCTTCATTCATTTTCTTAGGATGCGCTCCATTTTTGTTTGACGTGTCCAGTAAGTTTTCTCTCGATTTTACTCACTGTGGACTAGTTAATATTTCTATCTGAATATTTCGCATTCAACAAATTGCATACATCTTTCTGAGGACTGGTTTTATCACCACATTCAAAAGAATTAATTGAAATTAAATTTCTATGCTTTGACTTTCACTTGAATGCGCAGTTAACTTCCTAACAATATCTTCACTTATTCAACCATCACAACAATGCTGAAAAAACCCGATCGATTCGATTTATTTGTTTTGTAAATAAAAATGTGAAGGTTTTGTTTGCAATAGCGTGCAGGATAAAGCATATGCGGTCCAAATTGAATTTGTCTGTGTGTTTAACAAAACAATGGCTACGGATTTTTTTCCCTGGATAATTGGTAAATAGACGGCCGATGTTCCGCTAAGTAAAGGAGAAAAGTGTTTTTGATTTCCGCTAACGGCGGTTTTCCGAGCTGGATATCTGCATATTTTGTTTTCAAAGAGATTTTGGTCCATAATCCACTACAGAAAAAAAGAATATCTCCCTTGGCGAATCTGTTTGCGTATATAGTTCGAGCTTTGTTATGGCCCTTCATACAATGCCTAATATTTCTAAAAATAGCGCTAACTTCATAAAAGCTTATGACAAACGTTTTCTTTATTATCATTGGCATGTGGGCGTGTTAATATAAGCACCAGTAACCCTGCATCGGATTGGGTATACGCAATGTTCAGTCGGGTTGGATAATAAATTAACAATTTAACAATGAAATAAAGCAATAATGCGCTAATAATAGGAAATTGGAAGTGAATATGTCATGAAATAGAATTTGAGATGGGTACTAAATCATCCGTCTGCCTTATAATAAACTGTGCATTTGGTATACGTCCAGTATATTGCCGAGAAGATGCTGAAGACTTGCGTGAATGCGTTAGGAGGACCATATTTTATGTTATTAGCTTATATGATCGAGGATATGCCAAGTAGAAGAGAATTGGAGTTGAATTTACAACGCTGTCCGTCAGCCAGTAACTGTGTCGATAGTAGAACGGAGACTCATAAAAGCCCGTCTCAGAAGAAAACCACGGTTAAGTTCTATACACAAACGGAAAAGACTAAATTGGATAAAATCTTGCGCAAACTGGAATGTAAATGATTGGAAAAATGTTATGAATATACGAATCAAAATTATTCGGAAGTAAACATCGCACGTTTGTTCGTCGCCGCCCTAGAGAAAGAACGTTAGACGAATATAATTCAAAGATAGTGAGACATGCAGAGAGAAACATCATGGTATGGGTTTCGTTGGAGGCGGAAGAATTGAAAAATTGGTTAAAATAGATGAAAGAATGGCAAAAGATGTGTATTTGAGAATCCTAGAAAACGATGCGGTACCAACTGGATGTGAATTAATTGGAGAGAGGTTCATTTATCAGCAATTTAACACCTCCAGACACAACGTAGAGGTGGTTAGAGCTAATTTACAAGACAAATCTTCTGAAGGAGTCCTAATCCTTGCCGCCACAGAGCCCTAATTGCACCCCCCCTGAGCTTGTGTGATCACTTCAACAGTGAACCCCGGAAAAGGTCTCCGACTGGCAAAGCAGCAACCTGGAGTGCTTTGCAGAAAGTGTGGAATGCTATAGACGAATCGTATTTGGAGTCATTAGTTCAAAAGGTACTGCGTATCTGTTAGTCAGTTATTAAAGCAAAAAGGGGTTACCTTAAAGAAACATTATAGCAGTATGTATTTTGTCAATAAAATATTTTAAATTAAGGAGACAACGTTTTATTGTTGAATTTCCCTAGAGATGCCTAGATTAAAAAAAATGCATCTTCTATCTTGTTCATATTCATTAATATAAAACACCTCGATTAATGGTGCTCTACTTATTTAATAATCAAAATTGAATTAGAAATATTCAATAATGTCTTAAATATTGAAATAAAAATAACTGAAATTGTTGTAGAACCATTGCAGTCATTGACAATGTTAATAGACATGTAAGTGTTCGTAGAAAATGAAATTTACAATTCCGATAAATAATTGGTTGTTTACAGTAATTTACTAACGAGGTGGGTATTAATTGGCGGCAATCTGAATAAATTATTGAATTAAACAAACACACAACAAAATTAGAAACCCCCGCATATACAGTGTACATTTGTAGGACAATTTTAGATATTTTTTAGTACTTCAAGATATAGTTTTATTGTGAGTGCCACATAATCTAGTTACGGAGAAAGAATGATACTGCAGCAATGAAGAAATATTTTTTGGAGTTATTTTGTGTGTCAAATCAACGTCTCTCGTTTTTATACAAATTTGATACGAGGGTGTATCAAATATGAACCGAGCTTTCCGTCCTAGGCATAATGTGCAGTAATGTGGAGGACCGTCTCGGAATAATTAAATTTCCGACGAAAGGAAATTTTGATTCCAATGAACTTTGACGAAGATTGCGAAATCAATATGGAGAATCAACAATGTCAGCGACACCAGTGAAATTTTGGCACAAAGAATTTCATTACGTAACATCTTGAGCGGATGTATCTTCAAGTTTTGTATATAATCGGAATCTCGTAACTCATCTAAAAAGGTAGAATACATTTGATCACCAAGAATTTGAGGCAGAAAAAGGTAACAACCCATAGAAAGCAACCTGTATATCTGGTTATCGTACTAGTGATAAACGTTTATTTTATCTTATTAGTGTAATATGGTTTCTTTTTTTACAGATTTTTAGTAACTGTTCGTAATGAAGTGATAATGGAGATAATTTCTACCGTTTTTGTTAAAGAATAAATGTAGACAAGGAAAAAACATGAATGGAGAATCCCCAAATTCGTAATAGTCAAAGAAAATATAGGGCGGCAACGCCGAGAACCAAATTAGCTTCCTTTTAGTAAAGTTTGCTTGGCAAGATTGCCACAAGGTGTACTACATTGTAAAAAGGATAATGAACCAAGCCCTTCTGTAAGGAGTACAAAATTAAATGTTAGCGATAAGAGGTTATTTTTTGTCAGACATAATCATTGTGTAAGATTCTCACAGGATCTTCAACCATTGTATAACCACCTCGTCCTCATTCATTTTTCTGTTTGTAAATTTTTTATATAGAAAGTTTGTCTTTATTGAATACTAAATTTTATCTTTTAGATTCAGATTCTGTTAGTTTTAAGTTAATTATAAATCTTTCGAAGCATTCCGTGCACAGTGAAAATAATTTGTTTGCGTAGAATAGTGCAGAATTAAAACACTTCAACTTATAGTTAATCTGAAACGATTTAATTATTTTTATGAATTGTTTTAATGTTTTCGCAAAAACTGTGCATACCACGCAATAATACTTCCGACTAGCGAATCAATAACATTGTAGATCTCAGGGTCATTCGCATATGTTAAAAACCCACATCGCAATTTATCAAATAAATCGTTTAAAAAATATTAAATAATAATGGTCCAAGAGTAAAACCCTGCGGAATCCTAGATGATATTTTGAAACGAGCCGACGAATACCTATTATAAAAACGTCAACAAAGTACAAGTTATATTGTAACTCTTGACGTGATATTATTATATTTTGCCATATAGAAAGTGCACTTTTACGGTCGACTATGCATAGAACTATAACTTCCTAGTTCATGAAGCGAGAAATGAAATATGATCGTTACTTGTTACTACAAAATCATAGAAATGAGTATAAATAAATAAATCGGAAGCGGAAACAAATCCTACAACATACATAGTAACCTATCTTCTGCAAATATCCAACTATCAATATTTTGTGACCCTCGTAAAATTCTGCCGCAGGCATAGCCGTCTCGTTTGAGAAAGTTTGCAAGTAAAAATAACTGCACACATACGTAATAAATACATATGCATAGATATGTATATCTGGCACTGGTTGAGGATTTTCGGAGAAAGCGAGGAAAAAACAAAGTTTACATTTTTACAGCGATAATCTAACGTTATTTTTAGTAAGGACATAAATATAATCCTTTCATAACGCCCTCCTTCCCGCATTCGCTTCTGTTTGCTATTATTTTTAGGAGCGTGAGAGATTTTCATGAAAAAGTAATTCGACTCGGTTGATACACGTGTTGTGCAGCTTGGAAAATTTTAATGTAAACAACTTTCGTGCATGAATGTAACACGGGAGCGATTTCATTTTTCTTGTTGTTACATGTGAGATATTACCGCCTAGTTTGAGAACTTTCGTGAAGTCTAATCAATGTATATTTTAATTACGCCTTACACTCTTTTCTAAAAGCAATCAAACGCCGTACATGCATAATACTTAAAATTTTAACCGCTAAAACGTTGCATATGTTTGAATAAGTAATGAGGTATGTACGGACGAGAAACATTACGTAATCCGCTATATATGCGTATTAATATTCTAGACATGTATAGATTCAAATTAAGCAGTTAACTGCGCAAATCGTGAAAAAAAACGCACATCTATTAGTAAAGTGAACGTTACATAGTTGCTTTTATTTAAGCTGTTAAGAAAAGTAAATCTACTCGATTTTTTAATATCAAAGGTAAAAAAAAACATATTTATCTTGACAGACAACTTTTTTCACCTTGGTTTCTTCTAATAAAATCAAAATAAGGTAAATTAATAACATGCAAGTCGGAACAGACATCGCTTACTTTTCCGCAAGGTAGTTCTATTTCACGAACATAAAAGCATGAGATTATTCATAAGAACATTACTTATACAGGATGTCTTTGAAATAAAACATGCAAGTATGGAAAATCAAAAGGTGTAATTATATAGAACATGAATCCTAAAAATTTTGAGTTAATTACGCCGCGAACGTCAGCATTAAAAGAAATTTAGGAAATTGTAATACGTGCCGTGCCGCCCATGGATGCAGAATATGTATACATACATGCAGAATGCCCACAGTGTAATAACACTTCTGCTGATGTTATAAAAACTACAAGATAACACTGTTTCCCTTTCAAACCGCATGCTAAGTGTTCATTATCATGTTTGTTTCTTGTGTCTGTGAAAGAATTTTCGCAAAATATTTTGAATTTAAGCCTAAATAAAATTAGATCTTTCCGTTTTTCATACTTTGTTGTTTTATTTCATGGACACCTCTATAACAATATACAGGATTGACGTAATTATATTAACGCTCCAATGGATGCACTTTTTTATGGATGGGGTCGTGGTGCACTATTGCGTTGGCATTCATAAACTTAAATTGTGATTTTTCATAAGGTCTAGATACTGAATATGGTATATTCCCCTCGAAATACATGTACGAACTTTAAATGTTGCTATTAATCTCGGGATTTTAT
Organism: Trypoxylus dichotomus; assembly: GCA_023509865.1. Taxonomy (NCBI): domain Eukaryota; kingdom Metazoa; phylum Arthropoda; class Insecta; order Coleoptera; family Scarabaeidae; genus Trypoxylus; species Trypoxylus dichotomus. The sequence goes on from CM042075.1 coordinate 60,185,350, forward strand.
GGGTTGAATATGGTGAACAAAGTTTCTACCATTTGCGTTTTATGATAATTTTGTCCCTCTGTATTTCTATAATGATCCGGAATATAATTCCCAATTGCAATCGCTGGCAATTCAATTAAAGCCACAGTTTTACGGCGCATACACTTCCACTCATGGAAAGTTTGACATTTCATAAAATTTAAAAGACACGTTTATAAGACATGAAATATCGATATCGATCGGTTAAGAGTTAAGTAGTAATACATATACAGCAAGAAGCCCGGAGCGAATTTATCATATTTTCACAATTTTTCGCTTCGACTTTGGCAGAAAATGCTTCGTACTTATTGTTTTTATGGGACAACCACTATATCGTAGCATTTTCAGATACAAACTAAAGAATACTAATACTAAGATACTAATCGCCTTCGGTTTGATTTCTATGCTCCATAAGTTAGTCAAATCGCTTTGATGTTGATTATTTTAACATTACATTATTTTTCGGTAGGTGGTCTTAATTTTATGAACGATAGTGTATACATTTTACCCTTAAAAATATAGACTGACGTAAATGCTTTTATATTAGTATACGCTGTAGATGAAATAAAACGGCAGTTCTATAGAACCTACCTTGCAAGTGTATGTACTTTTAATATATGCCGTCCTTAATGGAAAATCGAACTTGTTGATAAGCTCTTCCCATTTTCTCTATTGATCGGCCCCTCGTTTGTTTTCTTAACCCTTCCTCGACATTGACGGCTACTTGACGATAGTATATTTTCCTTCGACTGCGAACCCTTCCGTGTTGCTACAGCATATTAGAATTAGGATGTTACCAAGGATATCTTATTTTAATCCTAATCATTATACGGTTTTAACACGCCCCAACAATTTTAATAAAAAAACGAAATTTTATGGATATATCGAAGATTTGGAACAGCGGAATAATGTCTTCCAAAAGATTAAATTGAAGAGTGCGTCAAATCAAACTCATCCGTTTTTTTTTTAATTAAACCCTCTCGAAAAGTCGTTGGAAGGTCCTGAGTATTATATAATAATTCACACATGTTTCTGCTACATTAGCATTTTATTTATTTGAGTGCCTCGAAATTTTTTAGCGTTGGATTAGATTTTATTACAGCTAGTTAGTTTGTTTTATATTTTTGAAGAAACCTGTATTTGTCTATTGGTTGGAGATAAAAAATTAGTAAAGTGTAGAAACGTTTACAAAAAAAAAAAAATAGAATATTTTACACTAATGTACAATGTAACTTAATACCAATGCAGAATGTAATTTGTTACCATAAAATAACAATAACGAGCCTGTATAAGTTTTTTAATACAAAGTAGGTGCGGAAATGCTTTAATTTATTCTATTATCTTTATAATTTATTCTGAACAAAAATGTTGTCGTAATTTATTCCTTATTGTCTTAGTTTATAAATACATTTTCTACAATCGCTAAGTTAGTAGGGCTTCTGAGTATGTCATTTCTTTTTAGTAACAGCCAACTTTTCCTTTCAAATTTTCTAGCTTAATGGCAAATACGTATCCACAGGTAATGTGCGTGAATTAGCTAGCGTTGTCTACTAAACTATATCGCAGTTTGCTCTCAAACATTTGCATTATATACGTCTTTGTTGCACCTGAAAACTCACACGTCTCGGTCGAAATTCGAATGTTAAGGAATATTTTAATGAATAGTACCCAGGAAGTTGGGTTGGGAGAACAATGAAAGAAATTGTTTATAAAATTCCATCCCGTTTATGTCTCAACCCTAATGATGTAATTTTTAGGGGTAACCATTACAGGGTTAACAGATGTCAGTTTTAACAAGGTCAGGGCCAATTTTAATAGCACTCTTAAATGCATTTTGCGGTGTTGTTTGTTGCTGTAAAACTGTTTACTCTTTTAATAAATTATTTCAAAATAAAACACTCTTTTAGAATTTCCTACACTAAATTTGAAACACCAGAAAAAAATGAAACGTTATGGAGAAGAAGAAAAAGAAAGTCAAATTTGAATTTCAACAAAAATTATTTATTATTTTTATAACGGTTACAGTTCTTTGTATAAGCACAGAATAAATGTTTCTTTTATAAATAGTTTTTCACTTGTTTTTGTAATATTTTAAGGTTGGGTAAACAATTATGGCCGGTAGTGTATGGGTATGTACATCTAAATGCCACTACTCTCCGTTTCAATTTATAGTGCGCAATTATAAACAAACCCATTACTGATTTACTGCGATAATTTTCTCATCAACCCTCAATGGTAAATACAAACTTTCAAAGTTTCTGTGCAGATTAAGAATATTCTGAAGTGTAACTGTTATTGCATACCATCTACTGTGTTTGTGCTACTGTAAAAGCAGTACCATAAACATTGAAAAATTGAATTGAATAGTAGGTTATTGCCAACACGCAGTGATAGAAAAAACTTCCGACCAAATCAGAAAAGATGTTTTTTCTTTGAAATACATATCTACGTTTGCTGCCTATCATGTAAACAAAAGAGGTTTATATACAAGGTTAAAACTGTTTACTTAAAATATGCGTAATTTTCCGCGGATTCTATTGCACCAGTCCGGTCTTGTAAACAGTGGTTTAAAATATTTAACGCGTTGCACATCGTATAAAGGGCACGTGTTTCGCTGTTTTTAGTGAGCCGTATAATATTTTGATGAGATGTGAGCGACCGATTAGATAACACGAGCAAATTATAAGTGATTATATCGAAGGCCACAGCAGTCTGTGTTTACAAATAAAATATTTTATAGGCACGGTAGGGTTATGCGTTTTACGATTATTAGACGCGGCGCGCGGAAGAAAAATGTCTAATCAACTCAGAAACGCTAACAAGCAATTTTAATAAACCATAAAGTCATTTTTTAATGATTCTACCTTGGAATACTAATAGTAGAATCGTCGGCGGCGACTCTAAATCGGATTATTATAATATGTATAACTTCCTTCATTGCTTACATAAACAAGCCAAGCCGTCAGTAGTATCACTGATGAAATACGTAATAGTAATAGATACAGGCGTGACGGAAAAAGTGTAACCATTTTGATCAAATGAAAATAGATTTCTTTTCTATTTTAATTTGTTTTAAGCTCGCTTGCTAACCAGCTATAATTTATTTGGTAAATTGCTAATTGGTAAAAACTCGACAAAAAGTAAAATTATTGTGTATTAGTATTTATTTGTATCCACAGTTCCTTCAACGAAACAAAGTCTTCCTATCCCTCTAGGTGACTGATATGCTGCGACCAGATCGTCACCGATGTAGACAATTTAATCCTTCTTTTGGGACATGTAGGATTTCCATCTTAAACACACATTTGAAATCGGGTCTCATAGCTCTATTGTATTGCATGCTATTGCTGAGGTGTACAATTCTTATGTTCTTTTCCTCGTGTTAATCTGTTTTTGTTTTGCTAGATACTAAAAGCGACGTTTCTTTAACCTAAAGTAATATTCTCAATTTTACAATATATGGCGATAATTATAATAAATGTGCTTTGATTTTTCTGCTTTCTAACTGTTACTAGCAATGGTATAGCCCAAGTATGGGCAACCTTTGACATGTTGCGGGCCAAACATGAGTGTGTAAATACGTTCGCGGGCCGCGTTTAAAAGTAGTGCCTTTTAAAGTAGTGTTCATCATTTTTAGCGATAGATATCAGACTTGAAATACGAAGTTATTATAATGCAATTTATTAAAATAAGAAAATTAAATGAAATAATAGGTACAACATTATAATTAAATCATGAATTTTTTTTAATGGGTTTTTCAAAATGTCTCGCGGGCCGGATCAAATCTTACAGCGGGCCGGTTGCTACCCACATATGGTCTAGACATTTTTCAAGGCCACTTGCAATTATAACCTTGTAACAAAAATTGATATATTAGATTAGATTAGAGAAATAGTATTTTTGAAGAATTTCTAATTTTTTTTAAGGATTTTAAAAATTAAACAAAAAAGTTAGTGTTTTCTATAGTATAATATTAAATATGCCTTGTGAATTCATTGAGAATCTAAAAAAAAATAATGCAGCATTTTTTTCTTAACGTCATCAAGAAAATTAAGATTTCGTTAGGCATGCCAACTAATATGGTAAGGGGTTCATACACTTTTTATGTTCACATCCGGTCTTGCTTTCCATGGAGGTGAGCATAAGATGTCGCATTTGTTCTTGACATAACATATATGTACGATGGGCACTTTATTGGTTTCGAACAATTACTGGTTTAGTCTTGGTTTCTAGGAAGAACAAATTGAATGTGTCAAATTTTCGACAAGCTTAACGCAGCTATGCACCAAAAAAGAATATATGTGTCTCCTGCGTTTTACTGAGCGATACTGCGTTATTTTTCAATTCATTCGAGTTATACTAAACTGACTTTTACCAACGCCTATCAATTATTAATAGCTGCATAGCGATCGATGCTATATAATTGAAAAGAAAAGATTGTCTTTACTACTATTGTTTGCAAATTGACAGTGAAATAGTGCCGGATACACAATGTATATTTACATATGTTAATAACAATTTAAATCGAAATTGCGTGGAAATAGTTGAATAGTTATTTAAATTTTTCTATTTTTGAAATAATTTATAGAGGAATTAATCATGTTTCGTGGTTTCGTTTTTATACAGGACAAGGTTAAATAGGTATCAAAAATCACGTTTGAATATGAACCTGGCGCCAGTAATGTTGGTACTGGCGCGCCATTTTAAAAGTGCTTTAGAAAAAAAATTACCTCAAGCAATACTACAAGTAATTATTTAATATGGACCTATTTTAAGTAGAGGACATCATTTCTGAACTGGAGAGTATTTTCTTTTAAAGAAAGATAGATCATGCACGAGGGTTGTCTTTTAAGTTTTGCATATAGAGCTGGAATAAAACAGTAGATAGCTTTTACAGACTTTCTTATTTTTCGAAGGATTCTTTACGAAGATTAATGCAGTTTTGCATGCGGTCGAACCAACTCTGGAAGCAGTTGTTCCTCTCGTTTGTTTGGTACAGTCAAAATTGCGTTTTTGAAAGCATCGACTGCTCCTTCTGACGGCTGGAGCCTTTAACCACGCAGTCAGTTCTTGATTTTCAGAAAGATAAAAAATCGTTGGGATTTATGTCCGGACTGTACAGAAGATGGTCTGACAATTCGACGTTTGGTTGTGTTAAAAATAGAATTGTCCCGCGTGCTGTGTGCAAACTTCCATTGTTTTGGTAGAGAGTGATTCGTCGTGCGGGATTGGTTTTTCGGAGCTCAACGATGACTTGCGGTAAACAAATAGTTGTATTACTAATCGGCAATAACACTTCTTTGATCTTGTAAAGGCCTTCTTTCCAGACAAATGTCGCGACCATCTTTTTGAGAACACTTCGCGAACGAATGAATTTTGTTGGCTTTTCTTCACCTTGGAGCACTCAAACGGATTATTGGCATTTATTTTCTTAAATCCAAGATTCATCATCAATTACGATGTTCGTGTTTAGAGTTTCCACCATTAAAGCGGTCTGCAGTCTTTTGACACCAATTCACCCTAGCTGGTTTCTGTTTTTCGGTCAACAGATACAGTACTTAACTGAAAACTATTTTTTTACACACAATTCTTAATGCAAAATTTTTGAATTGAGGTCATTGAAATCCCCAGTGATGCCTCAATTTCGTGATATATCACATGGCACACAGCATTGATGTTTTCCTGAATGATTACCGTTTTTGTTGCACCTGTTGTTGGATCGTTAGCAAGACTAAATCGTCCACGTTTGAATTCTCCACACCAACGAGAAATTATTGACTGGTGTGGTGCTTCATTGTTTGTTGAGATAATTGTCTTCGAAAATACAAAAAATTATTGCGCGCAAATGTTTTTTTTTTGTTTTTATCGGTGGTGAGTGAACCAATGGGGTTATAAGCTCTTTTTAGCTTGTCATAACCTCAGGAGTCTTAAGGTGTAGGAAAGTGTGTGTAAAGTGTTCCATGGCCTTGTTACTGCATCCCCTCGTCGTAAAGGGTGTAGCGCCGTTAATTATTTTCCCAACGGCGGTTACTCGGGAGCATACCGAACCCACCCGAAAAGTACCGCCACTATAATCAATTCTAAACTTGTCAACTTTGACAGTGCATTGTAGCTACAACAATATATATATCGCACTGAAACTTTAGATTTAGGTCAATTAAAGATGGATATTAATTTTTAGTAATGTCATTTGATTAGTACTGTTTGTCATAGTATGAATAGTTTAAAAGACATCTCTTATATTAAGATTTTTGCCACTAACTCAAAATTGCTCTTTTGGCACTTATCTTATTTGCGATTTCCACGTCTCATGTGTTCCTAAGTGGTAAAAAATTCGACTCCAAAGTAGAGTTAATATAATAATGAAACTCGACAGTATTGGGAGAAACGTCAAAAATTACATTTTAGAATTCGTGCAAATATTTCAACCCATCTTCGTTCTTGTTGTTACATAACCTATTATTAGAAATCACGAATCACTCTGTATGAACGAAAGCCCTGTTAGATATTTACTATTAATTACTAATTTTCAAAGAAAACACTTCCTAGTAATTCCTCTGGCAACATCTTCTATTTCATAGATCACAAACGATAAACTATCTATGTTCATAAACAGCTTTCAACTAATCGTTACTTCAATAAGTTTCTGTAGATGAAAAGCGAAATGATTAAATTATGTTTCAGAAACTCCTCCATCGCTTAATACATTCCATGTGAATACGACGACCGTTAGGGGTGTGAGGGAATTTTTGCTTTATTTATAATAAAACTATCCGACATTTGCGAATTGTTAACTTTTGCAAATTTAATAGCTTCACAATTACGGTCTCTATCTTCTGGCGCGGCGGGAGTTCGACTTCTTCATCGTTCTGAACTCGTACAAACATCGAGAACTTTATCCAGGAACGAAATTTAGTATTCTAATACTATACCCGTATGCAGCACCACGTTACTAGTACACCTAACCCTCTACGTTTTCCTCTTTTAAAAGTTTAACTCTTCCCGAACGGATATCGCCGTATAAACTAAAGTTTGCTATACTTTAGATAGGAAAAAAATTACGTCGTGCAAAGTCAACGTTGGTAAAGTTGTGCGGAGATATCGAACGTCGAACGCTTTGAAAAACAAATATCACTTTGTATCAAACGAACGTGAGTGATCGAAGCGGGAACCGTATTAAAAATGTTTCTCGTATAACGCAGGAAGTTGTTTGCAACTAACATATTAGAAGTCTTCATTCGCATGCATATCTGGTCTATATGTAAGATAAATGTTTATAATTTGAAACTTTCAGGTTTAAATTGGCAAATAGTTTTTTTGTTATGTAAACAAAGGAAAATAATGGGTGTCTCAACAACCTATTATGACAGTTCGTTGGTAGACAACCAACATTAAAAATGAATCGCTATACGACCCAACAACGCATTATTATTCTTGTTAAACATTATTTCAAAAATGGTAAAAGTTTGGCTGACACGACTCACAAATTGTGTCCCAAATTTGATAACCAAAAAGTTCGAAAAATTTGTAAAGATTGGGTCAGTTACTCATATCGAACCAGGGATACAGCTCAGTCCAGGTCGTCCAAAAAAAACATCACGAATGTTCACCAGAATATAGCCGAGCATTTTTAAACATCCATCCAGCATCCTGCTTAAGAATTGAACATTTTAGGAAGCACTGTATGTATTCGCCGAAAACCCACATGTGTTTGGTATGGATTTTGGGTTTGGGGCACTATGGGATCATTTTCTTTTTCGAAAGCACTGCCGGGAATGTATAAACGATTAATAGCGAATAGTATCCGTACATGTCAGGCCAGCTTTTTGTGCCTGTAGGGGATGATATAGATCCTGAAAATATATGATCCCGGGATAATGCAACTTGCTACCACATTACGTGAAACAATGGCGTTATTGCACGAGATATTCCCTAGTCGTGTAATATCTCATTTGGGCCGCCTAGATTTAACACCTTTGGACTTCTTTCTTTAAAGTTTTTTGAATTCAAAAGCTTGTGTTAACTTCACGATCATCTAAGCCTTGAAGGAGGAGATTAGACGCATTGGCTATAGTGTGGGGAGCTGTAAATGTGTAAATGGGGACTGGATTTCTCATTAATAGGCCACTTCATCCTAACCAACATGCCTACACAAAAGGTAAAATCTAGTGTAACGATCCTCAATAGTATTATGAACAAACTGCAGGATTCACAGATATCGCAGTAAACTCCACTCCGCACAAGACCAACAGTTGGTATCACGATTGGCAATAGGAGGCCACCTGCTCTTAAAACGCTGCGTTCCGAATAATTGTCAATTTGTGTAAAGTGGAGTTTTTTGCGATACATATGAATTGTGCAATCACACAGTCTTTGCAATCATCGTGAAACTACAGGAGTCACTCACAGCAAAAGAAATTGCTCTATATACATTTTTTCGCTATAGTGGAAGCCTTTGGCAATACCTCTCTCGTAAGCGGAGAGAGACTTGCTTTTGTTAAAGGTCTGCACACATCGACTACTAAATGGACTGAAGCTTTGCTTCAAAGTCGACGTATGTAAGCGTTACTCTAAAACCTAAAACAACAACGATTAAGACCAGTAGAGGTTGTCTCTTCTAGATGAACTTCTAACAAGGCAATTGAGCAGCGGCCCTCTACAGAGGGTAAGATAATTAGCTTTATCGGCGAAACTAAATACTTAGAAGTAATATTTGATAAAAGAATAACATTGCTGACTTCTCAGCTCTGTAAACATGACGTACAGTCTTCGCTAGAAGCTGAGGTCTTAAACCCAAAATGATCTTTTGGTCATATACGGCATATAGTGGCCAAAAACTATTCAAAAGATAGCACAACAGCAATTCCAACAAACTACAGATGTGATGCTCACTTGCCCCATAGAAGTTCCAGAAGTTTTACTGGAAACAATACCACTTACCAAAGAATTAGGACGTTAATTATCCGTGGCCAACTTTCTTATGGATTTTTTAAAAATGTTGCGGTTCATTCCGTCGCTATTGTATACATACTTTCAGTGCCGCATAAATGAAAAAATAATTTCATTTAATGCGTAAAGTGATTACTTGGGTTAAGTGATTTTCTTATATAACCGCCCTTTCTGTGGCCTCATTGTTGGAGCTTTTCTAGACTGGAGCAGTTATTTATCATTTTAAATTTTGGTTTACAATTAAATGTTGAAAATGCAAAGATATATAATGGTTATACAGTACGAAATAAACGCACTAAATTTGAATGTAATTAGCGAATCATACATCTAATTATTAAAAACTAATACAAGCACTCTATATATATTTGACCCAATTACACCTTATTAGCGAGACCTTTCATAAACAACATTGACGTCACAATACTAACGTGTACTAATAAATTGGAAATCAACAACCTAATTTAATGAACTGCTTAAATTAAGCTGTTTTGATTCCGTTCTGTTGACGCCAATTTTACCGATATGAATGATACAGTGCGGCCGCAGTTTGGTGAACGAATCGTGTTAAAATATTTTCGCAATTCCGATGCTTCAGAGCCGTTTTATCCATCCTACGCAAGTTCTTGTTAAACACGTGTATGCGTAGGTAATATTTGGTTTTGAATTTTTTGAGCATGCAGATTAAAAAAAGACTAAAATCTAATATCCTCATGATCCTCGAAAATTAAAAAGAAAACTCACCGTAGTAATTTCAGTTTCTTTGGGCCCAGGTGTGTCAGTTTGATGGATATAGAAACACTAAATGTATTGTTTCCATATATTTTTATTAGAAAAAAAATAATGCTAATTATATGTATAATTTGGACGGAATCTTCATAAGAAGCTAGTTTGAAATTTGATTCTTTTTTTTATATTATTTAGTATATTTTCAACAGACATTCTTCAAAAACTGATCCACAGAGAATATTTTTATTAGTAACCGCTTATGAGAATTAATCGTAAACTAATTTCGTATTCAAAACGAGTGTTTGCGTACATTTGAGTGTTTAATCTTGAATTTTCTGTCTTACACCACGTTCACCTGTATTTGCTTTTCTAACAATTTCACATCGGCGCCAGGAGAAATTGTCTGAAACGCACATCGTCTGGTCCGTAAATGGAACTTGCTTGGACATCGAATAGTAGCGTCCATAAAACTTTCAGCGTTTTTACGACCAAGCAACAAACAGAAGGGATCCGCTCGGCTATCCTATTGCACACCTGCGTTTCTTTACAGCGTTAATATCCTTTTTCCCGGCTCTTTTCACGTATGACGCATGTAAAGCTCTTCTGCCTTGGCTAATGGACGCGTTTCCAACAAAGGAACGAACGACGCCTTGTATCTGCGAAGGGAAAATAGCCGGCCGAATATAATGGAGACGTTTCGGTCTCTACAAACGGGGAATGAACAAAGCGGATGAGAATGATACGTTGTTGACAAATACTTTTATGTTTATTCGGGAAGAAAATCTGCCGGGAAATGCGAAAAAAGGACACAAAAGCCGGTGTTGGTTTCGGAATAATAACAATCATATGCTGTATGCATAGGCTCTCCCAGATAGGGTGTTCATTATTGGGACCTTATAGTCTTTTGATGTAAGGCATGTTTAGCCAACTCTTTGTCTCTTATCATGTACAAAATCCCATTGTTGAGCGCACTATTCAGAATAGCCTACATACAAGAAGTTACTAAGTTCTAGTCAACTTAGAACGCGAAAATAAATTCAAAAATATAATGTCGGGAATGTACTGTTGCGCCATCTACTTACATCCGTTCATATACGCGACCAATGCGTATCTCGGGTTACCTCTGAAAACTAATAAACAAAGTAATTGCCGATTTTAAATGTAGGTCGGTTAGTGTTTCTTTTGAATGACGTTTGTTAATGTTACTAAGTTTTGACATTTGTCAGCTGCGAACTTTAACCATAGAAAACCCCTTTTATGGAAATGTGCCTTGCTTTGAAGTAAGACAGTAGTGGCGCTATCTATCATGGGTGGCAGAAGTAACTAAAAATAACAAGATTTAGGTTTTTCTTTTTTGGAAATGAAAGTTACAAATATGGCAACAAAAGGTCTTCGTATTTATCAGTCAGCTTGAATACAAGGCTAAGGGTTTTTATTGCACATTTGCACCATTGAAAATTTTTTGAGATAAGTTAAGATTGGACAGCGTGCATTCCCTTTTGCAATATTGTTGAACACCTACTTCAGCTTTTTGCTGATAAAGATCAGAAGTTCTATGAGCGTGAGATAATGAAGTTGACGGAAAGATGGCAAAAGCTCATTGATCAAAATAGAAAATATATTATTGAATAAAGTTTAATAATCATATAAAAAAACAATGTTTCATTTGTACAAGAAAATCGGCAATTACATGGTTTCATATTAAATGTTCGCAGGTTGCACGTCCTATACAGAAATTGTTATTGATTACGTGCTAAGTACACCGAATCGTACCTTTACTTACCGAAAAAAACGTGTTAAATTAGTTTCACATCTATACAAAAAAGACAAGCAAATAAATTACGAGAAATTATGTTAAAAGCGATAATTTTTAATTTATACGTGCACAAACAATAGCTAAACTATTAACCTTTGTACCAGTAAAGTTACTCATTATAATTAATGCTAGTGAAAAAACCAAAAACAATATTATTTTTGTTTATTCTAGCTTAACCTATGAGTAATTCCTTGTACTAAGGTCGATTTCTGAATTACATGCTGCTGGTAATCGTTTTCAAAAAAACGCAAAAAAGCTAGTGTTATTCAGGTTTGTTCATTATTTTAGAAAAAAAGGTGATGCAATGCAGTTTTTTTAATGTTTATACTTTATATGAAACTTAAACAAAACTATATTCTCAATTCTAAAAGTGCACGTGCACACTTGCCATATGAATAATTCGGGTCATTGGAGAATTCCACAAATTCTTATTGTTTGTATTTATATAACAGGCTCCGACCGTGTTACATTAAAACTACTAGGAAGTTGTGGTAATTCCTTATATAGAACAAGTAAAAACGATTTTTCTGTACGTTATTAGTAACTATAAAAATAAATACGTATACAATGAAATCTCCCCTGAACGAACACCAACGGGACCAACTGAAGATGTCCGTTCAGGAGGGGTGTCCGAATAAAAGAAATATGTAGTAGATACAACAAAAATCGTGTTTTAACGAAAAATGAATATATTAAAGAAACTGGGACATTGAAATCGTATATGTATATAAATGTTTTTAAAATAAATAAGAAACTTTAAACTTAAGAAAAAAAGTTTATTTCCTTTAGATATATACATACAAAGTATAATATATGTACGTAGATACACAGATGTGGTATGTAATACAAAACAATGAAATGAATAGTCACTTTAAGGATGCAAAAATTCATATAGTGTTGCTTGTTTTCTCTTTTTCTTTAAAATGGCGTCTTGAAATCGTATTTCTAATTTAGAAATTCTTTATAATCCCCTGGTCAAGTGGTTGACAAGCTGATGTACAATTAGGGGGTAAAAATAATATTTTTATATTATTTAAGCGAACGTCTTTCGGATGAGATCCCGCATTGTCTAAAAATAACCATTTTCCAATCTACGTCTTCCAACCACTCTGTCATAATGTGTCCTGTCATCCAAGCTTTCTTATTGTATTTCCAAGTTACAGGCAGGTTATTTATATTAATGTTTTGAAAAGCTCTGGGTTTAGCTGCCCTAGCAATGACTAGGAGTTTTTCCTTTTTCACTCGCCATATTTGCACAATGCAAAATTGTAAACCCCTCTTTGGGATACTTACCCCCAACATATTTTTTCTTCTTCAATATGAGCGTTTTGTCGGGTAGAGCCTTAAAATACAGGCCTGTCTCATCGGCATTGTAGATGTCTCTCGGTGAATATCCTTTAATCAAAGAAGGACATTTTTTTTAAAAACGATGAAACATCTTCAGTATTAACCGAAGCACTTTCTCCCGAAATCGTTTTAAAACTTATATTGTGGCGGATTCTAAATTTATTGAGCCAATCAGAAGAAGCACTGAATGTAGAATGTCCCAAAGAAGCGGCTATTTCTCTTGCTTTACATCGTATTAGCGGACCTAAAAAAATATAAGTCTTTTGCGTTTTTGTCACGACAAATCTATTGGTAATCTCACTTTTTTTTATCTATTTTAGAATTTAATACGAAAAGAAAATCAACGCATTAATACAAGAAAACCTTATCTAAAAAAATCATATGCATACCTGTTAAAGGAATCCCCTTATGCCGACCTGCTGTAAACCAGTCATAACGCAATTTGTCAATTTTAGTACCATCACCCGTCAAAAGGCTTGTTTTTTCATTCATATTGCTGTTTGACATCCATTTGTTTAGAAGGATTTCTTTATGTTTAATTATATCTGCAGCTTCTGTTTTTCCAATATTAAAACGCTTGGATAAGTTCCTTACACTTAATTTCTCTTTATTGTAAACTTCAACAATCTCAATTTTTTGTTTAAGCGTGAGAATTTTTCTATTTGGAGCCATTTCTACAATGAATGTGTCTTTTCCGCATAGACATCAGACTAATATTGAAAGCAGATTCAATCGAAAACGTATACCCAAAGAATAAGAATGGTAAATCCCCGACCAACTTGAGGAAGTCCCTAATTCACGCCAGGCAGAAATGCACGACATAGGCTGCGTTTGATGCGAAAGATTAAAGTCGGTAAATCTCCGGTTTACTCGTGGAAGTCCCAGCGAAATTGGCGCGCGGCGCAATTGAGAAATGCAATAGCAATACTCTCGATATAAAAATAAGATAAGGCGTTTCTTTTTATTTTATTTTTTGTCCGGTTAAGAGAACATTTTCTCGTGTCCGCGTCCGTTCAAGAGAATGTCCGTCCAAGAAAGAGTTAATACAATGGAAATTATATGAGAGCCGGTCGGGACCATGAGAAACTGTCCGTTTAAGGGAGGTGTCCGTGTAAAAGGGGTGTCCGCGAAGGCGAATTTCACTGTGTATGTAGATTGTTTAATATTTAGTTAAATAGTTATATGATCATTATTGATTAATTATATGTATGTATTTCTATAAGAAGTACAACAAGGCTGTCGTCTTGAATATAAGAATGGATTTTCCACGTTCATGGTTTATGTAAATTTGTGTGACAGTTAATTTATTATTAAAGTAAACATAAAAACGAAGAGAAAAATATGATTATACAAAAACGTCCATGTCTGTACCCTATGTATTCAAGTAGTAGTTGCTTTCTTAGTATAACAATCCTCAAAAAAAGTTTTTAGTTTAGTATTCTTTGTTACTGTTGTTATTGGGTGTGTTCTGTCGTAACCCAGATTGGTAGGGAACATTTGTCAATGGCAGGATTTATTAGTGAAATGGAAAATTTCAGATATTACTCAAGTTTTCATTAAGCAATTTCTTATCAACGTATGGGTGACTATTTGGCGTACAATACGACAAAAAATATGCATTACTCGTAACTAACGCCTGAACACTACGGAAACGTAGCACCGGCCCTTTTCAGGACAGAAAGACCAACACGCAGACAGAAGAAAATATGAGAAAGGAACGATTTACTAACATATACCTATTTATTGAAAGATAATTATAATGAATTTGTAGCTTAATTTCATATTAGGCTAGTTTTATTACAAAAGTGTAACACTTATATATTCACCATTTAAATACTTTAAAATTACATTTGCTCAAAATGTAGCCCATGTAAATTTAAACACAAATTCACCCTTCGTTTCATACCGTTGAACATATTGCGTAATACTTCTGATCTAATGTCATTTACAGCTTCCTGTATATTATAATTTCTCCAAGGTATGGATATGGTTAGAATGAAATTTATTTTTTAAAAACCAAACATGAAATAATCCAACGGGGTTAAGTCTGATGGTTAAGGAGGCTAGTGGTCTCTCGCTAGCAATGGGTCTCCGAAAAATTGTTGTAGATAGTCTAATGTTCTCTACGTAGTATGGGTTGTTGCGTCGTTCTGTTGGAAATAACCAAGTTGCAACTTATGAAGTTTTTTAATAAAAGAATCTAAAATCAGATTTTGATACGTATTGACATCAATGTTTTGATAAAAAAAATAAATAGAGCCAGCGATTTTTCTTCTTGGCGTCGCTAACAATACACCAATCTTTTGAGAATGTAATGAGGACCCTATGAAAACATGAGGATTTTCTGCAGATCAAGTTCTATTATTTTGTGAATTTACATATCCGCTCAGATAAAATCGTGCTTTCATCACTGAAGAAAGTAATGTCGAAGATATCGTCATTATTTAAGGCTTCGTTGAACCGTTCACAGTACTGCTACGACTAGTAAAATCCAGAGCTAGCGATTTATGAGTCACAGTTATTTTGTAAGGATGTAAATGAAGAATTATCTTGTAAGCTTTTCGATAGGTACCAACGATAAGTTTGTTTGGGCTGATAAGTTACGTAAAGATTTTTCTGGACCCACTCCCACTCTTTATTTAATATTCGTTCTCAGTAAGAACAGTAGGGCGACCTGTAGATTTTCCTTTCATAACATTCTCTGTTCTGGGAAATAATTCTATTATACGGCGAACATGCTGTACAAAAGGATCATACGTAGCCTCTATGTTGGGGAATTCTGCCTGAAATTACTGGTGACAATTTTTATAGAAATAATCTCATATTTCTGGATGATTGCATATTCCCGAACGAAAATATGCATCAATAATAAATTTGTAGTATTGGTCCATCATTAACTAAAAACGAACGTTGAATATATTTGTACGGAGGAATTATGACTATTTCGTTGCTTACCGGTCACAAATATGCTGCTGTAAGAATGTGGAAAAGCCTTTCTAGTAGTAAATAAATAAAATAATAAACAAGTAGATGAAAATACAGAAAATTAAAACAACAGTAGGACAGACGTTACTTTTAATCATCGTTGAACACAGTGTGGTTGTGATTGTTAATGGTGGCAGTTCACATCAGTTTTGTTATTCATATTTACATTTAACTGTCTCTACAAACTTTGAATTAAGGTATAGCAGTAAACTCCACTCACACAAATTAATTAATTATGCGGAACGCAGCGTTTCGAGAGCACGCAGTCCTTGCAATCGTCATTTGAATTAAGATTTATTTTTTCTTGTAATATGGTGTAAGCTTGGAGTAATATTTAAATGTCAAAACATCGAGTAAAATCGAGTTCAAAGAACGTCAAATTTTGTCGATTTATAAGATTATCACGATAAATCCATAACGAGCTTATGTCTGATTTCCCTCTATATACTCAAACGAACCTTACTACATTTTAAATAATAATCTTACGTTAAATCAAATTTATTATATTATGTAGGTACATATGCACTTTGGAATGGGAGTTATTAACGGTTTTAAATTATTAACAAGTTAGGCAATATACTGTATATAAATATGATTTTGAGCATTTTTGTGTGTCCAATGAAAATTATTTTTGAAAGAAAACTCCGTGTTTTTTTGTTTTGTTATTTTGATTGCTACGAACTATGGTAGATATTCTATTAAAACAAGGCTGTGTAAATATTTAATACGAGAAACCTTGAAGGCTAGCCAAACAGTAACGAATTCAAAATATCTGCTTTGTTTATTGCATGTATGTATATTGTAGTTTGTTCACTAATAAAATGGAAATGAGCAAAATTTAATTATTACAAATTAACTGGGTTATAACAGGAAATTAAACGAAGTTGTTAAATAGTTAAACATTTATATGAATTTATAAATAAAACGATTCTATTAATAGTCATTAAGTAATTATAAGTTATAATTTTCATTTTAGCAATAAAAATCAACGGGATACTTAAAAGAATTTAGAGGAAATGGAGGTATATGGTCATAAAATGTATATCCCGTTATTTTTACAGTTTCAAATAGTTTTCTTTTATTTGAAGATTATCTTCTACTTGTTCAAAAATAAATGTTGGTATAAAATGTTTATTATTCACAAGATAATTTTTCGCTATTCTGTACTATAACTTTGGTGATGAAACTTTTTGAGAAATTTTCATTTCTCAGATACAAATTCAAAAGGACGTATGAAGAATTTAATAGCACTTCGTTTAGCTTACCTTGATTGAAAGTTATTTTGTGTTAAGACGTATTTTGCGTCAAATTTACTTTATCTCTCGTTAACTCACTGTTATTCCGTTTGAACGATTCCCGTTTGTGTGCGCAGCTATTTTTAGTATCATTAACTACGTTTCTCTTGCCAATTAACTTCATCTTCACCACTGCATCCTGTTTGATGTATTTCCTTAATGATCGAATGTTTTACCACTTCGAGATTGTTAACAGAATATTCAAATATTTAATTTTCCGCTAAAATTCGTTTAAAGAATGAACTTAGTTTATTCGAATGTGTACAGGCTTCTTCACAAGAACTTCACCTAACTTGAGCGGAAGACGCATCCTCTAAGCAAAAAACCAGTCTGAAGAGGAAAATTGTCCAAGTTTATGCATAACCGAGAAATTCATGTCTTTTATCGCAGAGTTTTAAGGTAATTGAAATTAGTTAATCGAGGTTAACGCAATAAATGAATTCCCGCTTAATTAGCAGATTTGTTATATCATCTAGAATGTGTTGGTTGATACCAGCAGAGTTTTCGGAATACTATACAGAGTGCCCTTGAAATACGATAAAAAAAGTACGGAAAACGTAAAAGTGTAATTATTTAAAACATAAATCAATCCAAACACTTTTTTTGGGTCGATCGATTTTGTAATATGTGCCGCCTATGAATGCAGGATGTGTATACATAATACATTCATCCAACCAAACTCATATCCATACATGCAGAATGCAATAACACAGCTGTCGATGTTATAAAATCTACAAGATAACAATGTCTACCTTTCAAACAGTATGCTAGGAGTTCAATAACATGCTTACGTACAAATATTTCGGCTGTGAATAATATATTATAAATAATCTTTTAATGATTTTTTCTTGCGTTAGAGCAAATTTTGTATACATATCTCAAGTACATGTAAGAGAATACTACTTGGGGTTACTGGTACTGGTCAATATTAGGTTTGTTCAATTAACAAGTTTCGTAATGGTGATTTCCGTACGGTTGGTGTATTAACAGTCGATAATCATTACGAATGTTAAGTTTCATTTGGATTGCGAATAATTTGATTAGGTTTACTGATAGAATAAATATTTGTTTGCATGATCGACATTAGGTAATAACAATTATACTGGGCAGCTAGCGAATGACGTTCATAATTAGAAAATTTGACAGTGTGGTAAATTTTGCTTCAACACTCAAACACGTCTTCGTATACATCGAATTTCCAATCACGTTTAACCGTTGCTTGAACAGAGCTAATAAGTTACTTTCATAATAGCTGTTCCAACAGAAATAATGCATGATTGTGTGATATCACTCATTAATTCATCTGGTGGCAGTAATTCAAGGCGCACCATCTCTGCATTAAAATTCAATATCTCTTGAACCCAGCCAGTCTTGAATTACTTTTCTGTTTCATTCTTGTTATAAATTAAAAAAGACAACATTCAGCTCCCATTTTTTACTTAATATCGTACCATATGATTATATAAATTTACCCTCTAGCAAGTCAAGAAATTATTTTTTCGAAACATTTTGTTGGTAATGTGTAGTTACTTATCAAAACGTCAAAACCTAATCTGACAATGGCATGTCAACGGTGTAACATAAACCGAACCACCTACACTTAAGCTCTGTCACTAATGCCAAAGAATAAGTCAATTTACACGTTTTAAAGTTATTATACCAACTTAAGTTTAAAGAAGAAAAATTTCATAGCTTGCTAAGGCGTAAATTTAATCGATCATATGGTATTTACCTTTCTTTCTATGCAACATTATCCGGATTGTGGAAGCATATCTGCTGATTAATTGCTACGAGTTCCTCCTTGACACATTTTCATCTGATTTTTTGTAATTCTATTTTAAACGCCTTGTCCTTTCTTTTTAAATCATTATCGATTATCATAATTATCCTGTAATCGAATACGACATTTTTAAAGCAATTTAACAACACAAACGTGATTTATATAGGAAAAGTAAGCGTAGCTAATAAAGCAGCAACGTTGTCTATCGTCTTTATTTCGCTTGGCTAACCTTTACATATACACATGTATATGCACACACGGTGATTGTACTGTGTGATTATTTTCGCCGTAGAGAGGAAACCGTCTGTTCAAAGTCCAATCGCAGTCGCTCCAAGCGAATTGATTTCCCCCAATAATTGAGCGTACGTATAACGCTGCCTACGTTACCATACACGAAACGAGGCCTTTAATACCGTGAAACACTCATACACATCTGCCGTGTGTGATGCAAGCCCCGGGTACAAAGTCCGTTTCCAAGTGTTGAGTACTCCCACAAAAGAGGTTGTTTGAAACCAGCGGCGTACACACAGCTACGTATAACGATAGAAAGGTAGCAAGTACTGCGTTATATACGTTTGTTATTTGAAAGCATTTTGGAAACTCAACGTTTTTTCTCCCGCCATTTTTGTTTGATCGATTTTTTATCGTAAATCAAATTCGGCAGTGAAAAAATACAAATAAATATTTGCGAGATTTATTGCAAGCGATAACTATGTTTAAATAAATAACATCGAATAAACGGATTGGGCATGGAAAATAAAATTGTGTGGCAAATGTAACTGTGTTTGCCGTTGTTATGTGTTCGTTCAATTTATCCTATTCGATTAAAAAGATATCGTTTCGTTTAAAAGTAACTCTAAACAAATTTTCCGGATTTTTATCTACATTTTTTGGACCTTTTTGGTTAAAATTGCAGATACATTGCTCTTTCTTGCTAGGTCAAATTTATAAATTAATTTGTTTCAATACAAAAACATCTTTATTATTTTCAAAAGTTGTCATTGTTTATGAATTAAAAAGTATAAAATTAAATATATTGTAAATATAAAAAATAAGACAAAAACTTTATTTTTTCCTTTTTGTTTGTCGCGAATAATCATTGTCAGTTCTACTTCTTAAGCTACGTCACCACAGAAGCAATAAGAGCCACCATTTTGGATTGGTTTCTAGAAATAAAGTTGCTGTTTGCTCAAAAAAATAAATAAATTTCCCCTTGAAATGAATACGTAGATTTCCATGGCCAGAGTCAGTAATAAATTAACTATTTCCGACATTGGACTATGTCGTGGTAAAGTATAAAAGGAATAAAAAGGTAAGAGAAAACAAAGGAAGCACAAAGGAAATGAATACTATCTTGATCTTATGTTTTCGAAGAATTCTGCTGATTCTTGCTGTAACACCGTGGATGAAAGGAAGATATGCCGTACCTTCAGAGTTTTTGGAATCTTGAGGCGTGTCTACATGGGAGGGATGTAAGCGTTTATTAATGACCTTCTGTTTATTAGAACGGTATAATTCCTTTCCTCGATATATTCGTAAACTCAATGTTTAGGTCATTCGGTCTATTGCAAATCCACGCACACTGATCAATATTTACATTGTACATGCCGATTTTCACCATCATTCGGGACCAAAGTCAAGAGTTGTAAATTCCCTGGTACGTCGACGTGACATTTCTATTTCTGAACCGGACGCCATGTTAAGTTATCATTACAAAATAATAGTAGCAAATATCGGAATATATACAAGATCATTAATAAACTGTTACATCCCTCCCATATACCATATATGCATTGCTGGATTTTATTTTATTTACTTAAAATTAGCATAAACTTTTATATTTCAAATTTCAATGGTACAAATGTATTTTTCTTTGTATCTGTAATTGAATAATTAAGATTTAGAAATCAGATTTTTATCAGTGCAAGCTTGTTGTTCCGTTCTTGAAACTATAACATATAGCGAAATACTGAGAATTAACAAACTACAAACCGATAACCATAAAAACAACCTTTGTCTTTTTAATATTAGGATTAAAACTAATATAGTATGGCCGATTCTTCTTTATTACTACTATATATATATATATGTTGTGACGGATGTTTTCGCCGTCACCGTATATGAAATAATATTTCTGGGTTTCTCACCGCGTGTGCAGTTGGTCCCGAAAGGTCCAGAAGATGAGCGTATTCAAATGCAAAGGTTAGTTAGGTGAACTTTCAATTGATTGAATCAGCAAACCTTGAGACCTAGAAACACTTCTAACGTATAGAGTAAATAGGAAACTGTATTCCTGAAACCACTGCATCTACAATACGATCACCTATGATAGTACGTGATTATCAAACCCTGTTATTATATGAAGAAAATATGTATAGTGGAATATATAAGTGGATTCATAGGTATCATAGTAAACAATTGACAATAAGAATCCATATGCTTTTGAAAAGCTGTTTTACGAATAAATTATTAATTTGTGTGGTGTGGAGTTTGAGTGCGATATTTGTGAATTATACAATCATGCAGTTCTTGCAATCATCTGTGAAGAATTTGCACAGAAACTTTAATTCCATATATTAATTTTTAAATAATGAGGAAAACTACAGAAAACCTCAACCTGGAGAAATAACAGCCCCGAGGTTCGAGCTCAAGACTTTCAGACTGACAGCCAAGCGCGCTAAGGTCCTTGTATATATACATTACTGAGAATTCAGGTTTTATTTTGCATGAACATCACTTACACGCTGAACATTTAGTTATCTTGGATCCTTAAAAGTATTTTCTGATATTTAGAAATGAAGTGGAATTTAACTAACAGCTCATTTAAGTTTTGGGGAAAAACATTTATATCCCAATTTTGACGATGTTACTTGCCAACACCTAATCATTTCTAAGACGCCGACACATTCAACGTGGTACTATATTTATCTGTCTCGTTGTTAGACAATACTGCATATTAGTGGAATTTACGTCTCCATTGTGCACGTAACTGATGAAACTCTTAAATGCAAAAAACTGTAATACGATTCGTGGAGTAAGAAATTCTACAAAATTAAAGGGAAATGTGTTAAAAAGGAATATCAGAAGTATTCCTAATAGCACTTTGCTTTCAACAACAACAAATCAGAAACTTTGAATATACAAAGCAGAAAATAAGATAATTGAAAAACTATTATAAGCAAAACTAGGAATACTATCACTGAAGGATACACCCTTCTTCAAAGGGAGTTAATAACGGAACAATATCAAGTTCAAATTCTCATTTTACTATGAGATATATATGGTTATTTCACTCGGTTGCCTTCCTATTTTTACATATGTAATTTCTCCCGTATTACTTAGTATTAACAATTAGTCTGGTTTATTTCTTTAAAAACATATATGTGCATAATTTTAGTCATACTTTTTACCTGCCCCCCCATTTGCCTACGCAGCTGATCTTTGTTTCTGATATTTAAGCGCGGCGTGCGCTGCATTAGCCAATGCGAAACCGCATTGCACGCGCCGACTAGGTGTTCTTGGATTGTGGACTTTGAACCTCGCGGCTCCTATTCGGAGGTGTTTGTATCGTAGAAAATAATCGTTCCCCGGTTGCTTGCGGTCCTTTTTCATGACACATACGCTTACCCAAGGATTATTTCGCGTCCAAATCAAACTAGATTACCTACAGATATAAACATATGTGCACATAATATAGAGTATTATACTTTTAACTATAAGCACCGTATTTTCGATGTTACGTTGTCAATAATTAAATGCGTATATCTCTTTCGAACAGCAGCCTAATTTAGAAACAGGTACCTTGATCTATATACGGCAATTACGGATTGGATCTCCGAGGTTGAAACTTCGACGAATTTTCGAAGGCGAAATGAATGTATGAAATATTCGGAAAATAAAATCACCTAAAGCTAATAATTTTCGCTATATAGTGTGAAAGTTGAGTTATAGATAGAGGTATAGATACTTGATTTAGCATTTCCAGATAAAGCATTTAATTCAACCTTTCACATTCACTTCTGGACAGCTTTTATCTTTCAGCGAGGCCTCCTAAATTATACTGGATGCGACTAAAAGCATCCAAATTTAATTAAAAAGGATCGTTGGTCTCTGAACTTGGAAAATAGAATCATTTTACGTTAAAGTTACGTTTTACGCAATAAATGAATTTCTTTCGTCAAAAATATTTCTTCGAAAAAATATAAGAGGACACTACTGCTCATAAATTTAAGACCAACTTGAGGAATCTTTATTAAAACCTAATGAAAGAGAAAACAACATATTTTGAATGAGAAAAACGTACATTTAGAAATTATAATTTTCTTCAAATGGTAGTACAAATGCTGCTTCCTGCTGTTGTACTGTAGGCCTACATTCTCGTATCTAAATGTTTATTTCAATAATTACATCTCCACTTCACGAGTATATCAATAATATTTTCTTAAAATCATAAATTGTTGCTTTAAAGTAACCTCAAAGGAAAAAAATCCGGTGCTGGATTCTCGAATACTATAGATCGTCCCAACCTCCGTATTCAGTATGGGATAGAATAGCAACTTTTATCTCTTACTATCCTTGGTTGCTGTCATTAGCGCTATCTCTACAACCGGTTGCTATGTTGCAACTTATTTACATATGCTGTCGGCGTCGACAACAGTTGTATACTATCTGTCTATTAGCATCAACTGTCAATCGTCATCGTCCTTGTTTTAAAATATTTCGTTAAATTGTTAATTTGCTTATATAGTTGTACAAATTGTTCTTTTCAGAACACTTCTATCTTTTCAAGCGTGCACAGGGTAATATGGGTATTTTTATTTATTTTTATAAATGTTATAACAGAATATAAATGTAATTACAGTTTCCACTACATTAATGGAGCCTATAGGAAGAAAACGGCGCAGAGGAGACAAATTTAACCGTAAGGAGAAGTGTATGATTGCAAATGTTTTCAATTATTTCAATAAATCAATGAATGTGAGTGCTGCCGTTCGAGAAGCAAGTAAAGCTTTGGGCATCTCAGACCGTGCAATATATCATGTAAAACAGGAGCAACAAAATGGTTTATTATCAAGTCCAAAAAACCTAAAAAAGGAAGGGCATACAAGTAAATGATCGACTGCATACATATGGTGAGAACACGCAAGCAGCTATTCGACGTAAAGTGCATGGATTTTTATACAGAATATGCCACCTACTTTAAATACAATTCTTACTACTGTCAATGCTGACGATGATCTCCCTAACTTCAGTCGAACAACTTTTCATAGATTGTTACACGATATGGGCTTCTGAATTTAAAAAGTAGGACGAAAAAGTATACTCATTGAACGAGATGAGATTATTAGATGGAGGCACAAATACTTGCGAGAGATCAAGAAATTTAGAGAAGAAGGTAAAATTTACCTCTTGCTATTTGACATGGCTGTAATTTTATATTTCAGGTCGAACTATTATATACACTGATGAGTCATGGGTGAATACAGGACATACGGTAAATAAAACTTGGACAGATACTGCTATTCAAAGTAGTCGACAAGCTCTTATTCAAGGACTAAGCACTGGTTTGAAATCACCAACCGGGCTAGGACCTCGTTTTGCATTAGTTCATGCAGGCAGTGATAATGGGTTTGTTCCTGGTGCTGAATATACATTTCTTTGCAAGAAAAACACTGCCGATGTTCATCATGAGATGGATTCAGAAACGTATGAGGATTGGTTTATAAATAAATTACTTCCAAATATACCACAGAAGTCAGTCATTGTTCTTGATAATGCTTCCTACCACTGCAGAAAATTGAGAAAATTCCAACAACAGCATGGAGGAAAAACGAGATCATTGATTGGCTCAATGAAAAAACAAATACAAATCAGTACCGATATGCTAAAAAGGGACTTACTGTATTGCGTGTCACAAATTAAACCGCAATATGATAAAAAGTAGGATTGACGAATTTGCAAAAGAAAAAGGTCATGAAGTTCTTCGATTACCACCTTACCATTGCGAGTTAAATCCCATTGAAATGGTATGGGCACAACTTAAAAACTACGTAAGAATGAATAATACCACATTTAAGGTAAAAGATATGGAGCAATTAATTCGACGAGCGTATAGCACTGTAACAACTAATAATTGGCAAAACTACATCAAACATGTAAACAATATTGAAAAGGAAATGTGGATAGTGGATAATTTGCAAGACGACATCGAAGAATTTATTATTCACGTAAGATATTCGTCATCATCTGAAGATCAAAGTGATTCTTCGACTGACTAGAAAATTAACGTAAGACATAGATATATGTGTGTAATTGCTATTCCTTTCTTAAATATTATTGTATTATACATATACGTATTTCTATGACTCCAGTTCTTTTTTGTTACAAAAGTGAAACTATTATTTGTATATATATAAGGATCATCTTCTTTTTTAATTTAATAAATTGCATAGCACCCCAATATCGAAGCAAATATTCACTGTACATTGCATAGATATCGTTCATATGTATATTTGTTTATAGATGTGTGTATAGTATTGTTAATAAATATTGAGATATAACTATTTTATCTGTAGTATTTTTTCCTATAATTTTACGTGCAGCGAAGTCGCTATGCACTCTGTTAAAAGTTAGTTACTTTAATAAAATAATAAGCAAAATGTCATATGAATGTCAATAATTTTGCACCTTCAACGTCAATAAACGTTAATAAAGGTTATGAATTGATCGGGTGAAATTGCAAATAATTAACCGGAAATAGTAATGTACAGCCGATCGGATGATTTGGCAACCATGAAACAAATTCCCATAAGACGTATACTGAATACGGAGGTTGGGACGGACTATAGCACAATACAAACACACTTGTCATATCAGCGTAGTGTATATAATATATAGTATCGCGTTGAACGACCTTGCGCCATGTTGACTGCATTTCTGGCACAAAATTTAAAACCTTAACCCTACATTAACCAACGCAGAATTGAGATGAATAGAGATAAGATAAAAAGAAATAAAATTATTGTAATATAATGTATTTATATTGACAAAATAAACAATATATAGTGTAATATAATGTTTGTATTTAAGAAGAAATATTTCCAGGTGGCTTATTAGAGAGATGATAATTATACTGCTAATTGTACAAAATTAGAAAAAATTATGTTACCTTCTTATAACTAAAGCTGCAGAAACGAGTGCTTTCGCAGTGGCGTACGGCTCGGTTATTATCAATATTAAAAATTATGAATGTAATGACTAACTACTTTGATTGATCTCTATGTTTTAAAACTGCTAGTAATAAATTTTAAACTATAAAATATTCGCACTAATATAAATAACTTGCAAGTATTCAACAGCAAATTGATTGCATCGATGTTGCAATGAATACTTCTTGAATAACCGCGGGTATTTAAAAAGAATGCCTGTTTGTTTTGTTGTAAAGTAAGTAAAGTTATTTTGAAATCCTTCTTCTAATTGTGAGATTAATGAAATAAATATATTATCAAGCCTGAATAAGGGTCTTAACGCACTTGACTGTCAGTCTCAAAGTCTTGAGCTCGAACCTCGGGGCTGTCATTTCTCCCGGTTGAGGTTTTTTTGTGGTTTTCCTCATTAACTGTAGCTGTTTGGAAATGCGAAGGCATGGATTATTGTTATTATTTAAAATATGAATATATGGAATTAAAGTTACTGTGCAAATCTTTCACCGACTTGATAATAATGATGATGAATTTTGAAATTAAATATCCACATATATTACGACGATTGAAAGAACTGCATGGTTGTATAAATCACAGCTATTGCAGTAAACTCCACACTACACAAATTAATAATTTATTCGGAACACAGCGTTTCAAGAGTTCATGGACTCTTATTGACAACTGTTTACTGCGGTGTCTGTGAATCCACGTATACGTTGCACCATATTTTCTTCATATAATAACAGGGTTTGATTAATCACTTTCTATCATAAGTGGTCGTATTATAGATGCAGTGGTTTCAGGAATACAGTTTCCTATTTACTCAATACTTTAGAAGTGTTTCTAGGTTTCAAGGTTTGCTGATTCAATCAGTTGCTAGTTCATCTAACTAACCTTTGTATTTGAATATGGTTAAACAATTCGAACGTTTAAATCAATTGCCCAGAATTGGTTGCATTAATATTGGTCAATAATCATAATTCATCTAATAATCATTTAAATGTTAACTTCAAGAAGTTAATGATTTTGAGACAACCTTTAGGACATATTTATCAAATAGCAATGGTACGTTGTGCAAATTTAAACAGGCAATAAAATGAATGCGTTTATAGTTTTACATTACAACCACACAATTATTCAACCAATCTCTTTGCATAGATACCTAATCCTTGGTGAGTTGAACCAACAGACAAAATTTGTTAATCCTAATACGTTTGTCAACTTTTTATTTTAAATCAGCAGTGGAGGTTACGTCATGATAAAATACATTATATATCAAAAGTTAGTAGCTGTTGCAAGACTCTTGGCTTAGATTGTGAGCAATATTTCTATTTCTTATATCGATATGTTAACATTTCACCTAAATTTTTGAAATATGTAGTTATTAATGTAGAAGATTATATATATACATGTTTAAAAAATATAAATTTAATAATTAAATTATTTCAGACTAATATATACAGCTTTCGTTGGCTCCAAATGATAAATTTTTAATTTAATTGCTTTTCCCAAAATCTACATTAATTAATTCGTGAAATTAAAAATGTTCACGATTTACGGTGGCATTCGAACCTACACCTCTTGCACTCCAGACAAGTACTTATACTTCATTTACGAAAGATAAGAGTGTAAGGGCAATAGTACAATATTTTTTTAACCATTATTAACTATTAAATGGACTGACATTTTGTACAGTGACGTTGAAGTACTTGGATTCCCTTTGAAAAAAAAAAGAATTATTCTGGTAACGATTTATTTCCGTCATCACTTACTTGTCGTCAAAAAGTGAGTTTCCTGCAGATGTTATTTTAATTTTGGAAATAAAAAATAGTTACTAGGGGATCAGATCTGAAAAATATAGGGGTTATTCAAAAGAGTTAAGCTGGCTTTGGCAACATTATTCTAATGGAAGAGTATTGTAATTTTTGCAGTTTTGGGAATAAACACGCGTAGTATTGATCTGTTACTGTATACCCACGTGGTAAAAGAATCTATATAAATAACCCCTTCAAATGCCCCGAAAAAAAAATCACCCAGTTATCTAAAGGCAAAAATAAAGTTAAGTTTGACTCATTTTCAAGTTATTTTTTTCTCAGCAATAGATGCCATTGTTTCGATAAGACAATTTTTATCACACGAACATGAGAAAACGTATTAATAACTCACGTAGATCCTCTTAAAGTAAGGTCTCGTGCGTATTGTTTACGGCTTTTCCACATTAATCAGATAACGTTTCGTTCGTTGCGCATTATTTTGAAACAAGTGGCCTCCTATTGTCGTTTTAATTTGTTTACGCGACCGTAATCGCATATTATTCCCTTCTCGTCCGGAGTCGCTGTCTATTCGCTCAATTGGCCGTCCGTCAAGTTCAACACGTACTCCCTCTGTATATGGACTCTCTTAAATACCAGGAGAAAGGAGAATTCTTACATGACTAAATATCTAGTGGACTTTGAACGAACTCGCTTACTTTAATGCAGACGTAATTCAGCTGTTCGTCACGTGCTCGCTAGAACTGGATTCTCCTGCTTATTAAAGCAATCATCGAGCGGTTTTAAATTGATAGTTGTAACCGGAGGATAGGATTGGAAATGTGAAACGCGATCTGTTTTGATTTCGAAGGACTTTGAATCTAACGTTTCCTTTTTAAAGCGTTCCGCCTTGTGGGCTGGTTTGGTTTAAATTCCTGCCGTAGTAGGAGAGAAAAAAAAATTGGTGCAGGAGAAATCAGATTTGCGTCAAGAAAAGATGCCAAGTTTTTATATAAAAAGTCTCTATTGCTATCTTTCCGTCAACTTCATTATCCCGCGCTTATAAAACTTCTGGTCTTTATCAGCAGAAAACTGAACTAGGTGTAATTTCACAGCGCTATCGTCATTGAAGGTTTTACCATCCAAGCAATTTTGTAAGGCTCTGAACAAATGGTAATCCGATGGCGCTAAGCTAGGACCATACTGTGGATGTGAGATCATTTTCTCAATCAAGTGTCAATAATTTTTGGCGAGTGACCAATGATATGTGCGTCCTAGCGTTGTCATGGTGGAATACAACACTTTTGCCATTCACCAACTCTGGCTGTTTTTCTTGAATTGCAGAGTTTAATTCGTCCAATTGGCAGCAATACACAGAATTAATCGTTTGGATCCTAGGAAGCAGCTCAAAGCCAGTGATTTAAACATGCAGAAACTATTAAGTAAATGAGATAGTTTTTTTAAAAACTATTTTATTTCATTTAATTATATTGCAACATTGAAACAATATTCAACGTATTGTGGTGGAAAATCTCAGGCTCTCTTTGCTTGTCGAATGGGTCTTTTTATTTAAATTTTTATTTGTTTTAGATTCAAATGTATAATATTAAATAATTGAAATAGCCAAATATAAGATTCTATAATTATGCTGACAAACAAAATGTATATAATATGGCTTTGTAATTGGATTTCTTTTTAACATTTACCTAAAACAATCCCAAGAACAGTGAATTTTGATAATTTATTACAATTTTAAGTCTTTAATTTCGAAATCGTAGTCATTAAAGACCCAATTATATGCAAATTACAAAAATTTAATTTAATTTATTTATTATATCTTACATTTATTTGTAGATGTTTTACACTGTTTAAAGTTAATTAACGCTAATTAACTGTAATCAGCGTAATACATCTACATATAGACGTAAAATATAATAAATAAATTAAATTAAATTTTTGCATTTTACATATAATCCGGTCTCTAGTAGTCACACTCATACGTACTGTATCGAATTCTAGTTTTCCTGGTCCTCGGTTTCCACCAATGTATCCGGAACTCCAAATTATTGTGAAAATATCAGCTGGGACACTTTTTACTTCAAATAACTTTGAAGAATTTCAATAACTATATTTAATTTAGAAAATAACGAATTTTTCTCTGGAAAGACAACTTTGCCACTATCGTTATTTAAATAATAGATCGTTTCCGGGATACATACATTCGCTACACTCAGCTTGTTTACGTATACGATAAGCCAAACAGTAAACACACTCTTGATGGAATGAAATTATTTACAAGCAAAGGCTACCAGGCGTACCATCCTTCCGACGTACGAGAAATTTGGAGATAGTGCGTTTTTATTCCGAGATGATACTTATTTTAATAATTTGATAAAAGTGTGTGAGTACAGTACATTATACGTCTTTTAGAAATAATTTGCTAGTTGTAATGTTCAACCAAAGATGTTAAAATAATTCACATAATGTGTTCGTCTTATATGGGTGCCAACAAGTTTTAGTTTAATTCTAAAGCAATAGTTAACTTTCGAATACGCCTTCAAATGTGATACATTTCCTTCATTAGAATTTATTATCTTACATTCTATTTTAACGTTAACTTAAACCAAAGTACTTTTGGAAAGTGGATTTGCCTTCAACAAGTAACATGAACTATATGTTCATGTTACTTATGTCTGCTTGATTATAAAATTTACACATAACAGAATCTCTCTAGTTTCACATTTTTGTTTGTACAAGCATCAGATTTGACTCTCTAGTTTCACATTTTTGTTTGTACAAGCATGAGATTTGACTCTCTAGTTACAGATACTTATTCATCTATTATTAGTTAATTACTTAACTGTGCTAAGTTATTCCTTCTTCAGTTTACAACAAGGCGAGAAATTTCGTCAAGATTTACAAAATGATGGCCGACTACTGTTGGCGTGCCAAACGAAAATAGACAGCAGAAAATACAACAAGCGAAAATTTATTCCTTGATTGTTATTTGTGTTTTTATAAGTACTCTTGTAATATTTTAATGATTATTAAAATAAATACTTGTACTGTACTCGCGAATGAGTAAACGACTTCTTCAAAAAGCGTATGGCATAGAGTTAAATTTTGACGTGATACACAAAACCACAATGATTTTCGGATTCAGCACACCCAAATTAGTAAAAAACAAGTCTCATACAGAAATCAACAAAAGTTGTGTTGGGCGGTGTTAAGTTAGCTAGTTAACAAATTCGTGATCAATCAGAAGGAGTCCCAGGTTCGAATCATACCGGAGTCGTAAAATTCTTATTTTCTCATTCTTATTAAACCATCAGCTTAATTAAATTAGTTGAGGTACTGTGAGGTTGCCCCGTTTTCTTTGTTTTTTTTTTTTCTTATGTTTTGATATGAACTCACACCAAAACAACATTTCTTTTTCTTATTTTTATTTGAAGCCAACAGAATTGTATATATTTACTTAATGCTTTTTCTCATTAAAAAATTATTTTCTTCTCAAACTTTGATGTGAAAGATTCGGTATCGACAAGTATCTCTCAAATGTTGTGGTATTTTCAAGACGTTTCTCCTTGAACACCGTTCTCTTGCACGTATTGTTAAGTAATGGTCCAATCTCAACATTTAGGAACTTACATCAGCGTTACACTAAGTAACCAAAATTCGCTTGTACAATTGTACTTCTTCATTTCATATTCATAATATTGTAACTGAGAACTGATTTTACGTTACTGAAGTTTGAATCAAACGGTGCAATAAATTTTATGTACGTATATATAGAATCGTCACTTGAAAAGTCATCAAGTTGCTATAGTATAAATGGCATTAGCATGTGACGACATAGTTGCTTCCAACAACTATTATATTACAGGAAAAAATTACATCAGAATGATGACGAGAAGATGTCGTATATGAACGAAATTCCAATTACCAAACGATGCTGGCGCAAGAGCGCAATTAGCGATTTGCACGGACGTAATATATACGCAATGGCAACCGAAGTTTGTGGCACATATGCCGCTTCCTCTTCCATGCGGTCGTTACATAAATTCAGCGGCGATTTCCCGAGATATTCGAGTTTCATCTAGTCGTTTGCCCGGTTGAAAAGAATCAACGGCGTAGCAAAAATTTAAGTTGTGCTGCACGGTGCTGGGTCTTATCAGCAACGTCTAGGCACACGGCATCGTGCGGTGGCACGGAAGTGCTTCTTATGCGCTTCTACTAAAATACCTATTTACGTATTATTGAGCTAACCGTGCAGGTAAAATATCGCGGAATAGACCGGATTCAGGTTGTTTGCTACGGGCGAATGCAAAAATGCAGGCAATTCACATCTGCATGCGATAACGTTTATAAGTCGAATTTTAAACGCGAGTAGTCAAGAAGATATTATAAGGCTTTTATGTTAATGTTATTACGATCGCGTATACTGACACTCATAAAAATTTACACGGTTGTTTTTTTGTATTTCTTCAGCGTGCATATTTAAAAATAGCTGTAGATGTTATTTTGGCAATGTTAATTGTCATCATTTACGTTTGCCTATTTTTTTGTTCTTCTTATACATTAACCTACATAGTCTTGACACCTTTGATCATTACTGTACAGATCCAGAAATTAATTTATTTCTATTTTAAATAACAGCACTTCAATATAATTTTTAAGATCTGAGAAATTAAATTGCCGCTACTCTATTAGCATACTAAAGCGAGTTCTTTAATTTCAATTACCGTTAGTCGCGAAGTTGACCGTGCTCAAAATAATGTTGCCCACGCAGCTTTCAACAAAAGCAATAGAATTAATCGTATTATCAAAGGTCAAAAGAGTAGGTAAGTGAAGGTCGTGTTCTACCTCCACTGCTCCTTCTTATCGGAGTTGGAAAAATAAGACGACGCGTTTAAGTTAAATTTAAGGCTTTGCAATATTTCCTTCTTACATTTATGGTTCGTATAGTTCCATATAAGTTTTTGAATTTTTGAATATCCTCACCAACTTATGCATTAAAGTTAATATTAAATTATAAAGAAGGGCATAACAAAATATTTACATATTGTTTATTAACTGGGACAGTGTTGGGATAGGAATCTCATTCTCCATAATTCATTAATGCACATTCCATATTATTATTATCAGTATTCCTCAGAGATTTTCAGCGGAACTTAGGTTGGATAAGCAAGCTGGTCATTGTAATAACTTGATTTCCGTCTTAAGATCATCTCCTCAAAATCTAGGAAAACAATTTTCAGAAGTTCTGTATAAGAATCGCAATTCATTCGAGAAGAAATAAAACTATTTTTATTGTTATGTGTGAAAGTCATCCATGTTATAACACTACTGCCACCAAAATGTGGACTTCATATTTACAGTGTTCTTGTGGAAATTAAGATCATCAAAATTAAATTTCTTCTCGTCGGAAAATATGACGTTGTTCCATTGATGACCCCACTCCATATGATTTTGCGCAAAATTATTTACTTATTGCAGGCGGTTTTGAAATTATTTTGACTCTTAATAAAACGGGATTTTCGTTACTGCTGAAATTAAATAAAAATTGTTTGTTTTGCTGTTTAGTTACATTGCTAGAAGACGTTAACCACAATGTCAATGAACATTATCTTTGTCTCAGTTTTTGCGTATTCTTTACTATAGGAATGACCAAATTTTATAAATTTATCGTTTTGTTGTTCAGCTAAAATTAGTATGTGCACCACCGTCCATATTAGTTCGAACACGCAAATAAATAAATAAAAAAAAAAACGAGAAAATATTCAAAACAGAAAGTTGTTATTACATTTTATTAATAGCGATTAAAATTAAAGTATAAAAGTAAAAAAAAAGTAATTCTATCGAAAAATAAGAAAAAACATTCCGTTCATCAAAGAAATTCCCTTTTGCGCGAAGAACAGCTTTCACAATCCAAGGCATCCGCTCCACTAGTTTTTCAAGGACTTTATTTGGCATATTAGTCCATTTCTCTTGTAAAATGTTCCACAGGTCGCCTACAGAGATAGGCATATTTTTCGGACTCTCCTGTCCAATTCATCCTATAACAGCTTGATGGTGTTTAGATCGGGGCTTTGCGGCGGCCATGTCATTATTTGTAAAGTGCCATTAACTTGTTCTTCATTTAAGAAGTTTTTACATATAACTGCTGAGTGTTTGGTGTCGTTGTCCTGCTTGAATACAAAATCTTCGCCGATTAGACGTTGCCCCGATGGTATTACATAAATTACTGTATTGGATCATAAAATGTTTTTAATTATTCTCTAATAGATATTCTTAGAAGTTTGCCTGTACAATTAATAAACAATAAACTTCATAAAGGCTCTAATATAAATGTTATTTATATATAACAGCAGTTATATTATATCTTAGCAGAGTTTACAACATTTACTGGGTGTCCGAACTGATATGGACGGTAGTGTATATGTTAACGTTATATGTCTATCTAGCAAGTAAAGGTTTGATGGAAATTAATTCGAATTTATATAAATATCTGTATTAAACATACTTCCCATATTAATAACAATATTGACAAAGTAATACCTGTACTATTACATTATGTTCAGAAATGTAATTTTAGCTAATTTTCTGCTAACAGTAAATTAGAAGATTTTGAGTGAACATCTTACTTGCTTTCATCTTTACATTAAATACCCTAATTTTCATTAAATAGTATCAGGATAAAAAGGTACAATGGGTGGCTCTGGACGGGGCATATTCCCACATCTGCGAAATCAGCTGCGACAGACCACATGGTATCATACTTGAGTTTTGTTCTTTTCTGTATTTACACAGCAGCTTTATGTAGGTTGTCAATATGTAGGTGTAGTGTGTTCAATTTTACGAATAGCTATTCTCTAAAGATTAATCCATCCAAAAGACAATTAATGATGTTTGGGCCGAGACATGCATGCACCGTAACCCTAATCCCAAGAATGAAAAAATATTATTATTATGTCAATTTGGGGGTTCGTATAAATGCTACTAACGAACCCCCAAATTTATATAGGTAAAATATTACACTTTTTAAAAAGAAGTCTAGAAGACTGTATAATAAAAACCAGGAATACATCGAATTACGTGTTTGAGCTAAAATTACGGTTTCGTTAGTAGGTGATGTTCATTGGGAGACTATAAAATTATATGGAACTATAGAAAATTGTTGTTGAGTGTATGTATACTACACATTAGTAAAATGCAGTTCAAATGCAAGCTCAGATGTCAAATTTTATTTATTCCATTACTAACGTAAGTTCCAATAAATTTATAACAATTACATATTGGATCAAACAACTGCATTAAGTATTGTATAGGTTATGATGTTTGTTAGTGCTGTAATTATCGAAAATACATTTGTACTATTGCTGTAAATATACTATGTATGTATGTCTATTATCTGTAGTGCAGATAAATAATAATAATAAAGGTACTTGAAAAAAGGTAAATTTTGATAAATGTACCGGTGAAAGAGATACCTTGAAATCTTGAGTCTGCGCCTCTCTCTACTTTCACCAAATTTCGTAACATCTACTTGAATTTCAAATATACAGTGTGATACGCCTCGCATATCGATGGAGACGTTTTACTTGACTGTATAAAAACCTACGATCTGGCTTAAACATTCTACTTACCTACTTAAATAAACTTTAAATAATTAATTCGCTTTTGTAATTTTACAGTTATATAGTTTTGCATTTGTCAGCTGCGAACTTTAGCTTTCTTAAAAACCAAATTAAGCGTGAGATTTGTTTGTGTGGGCTCAATTTTAACATGGAGAAATAAAACGTTAATTTTCGCCATATTTTGTTTATTTCAGCAAATAATACAGCAAAAAGAAAGAACGCAACATAAGCTGCTAAAAAGTTAAGTGATGTGTATGGTGATGAAGCTGTAAAAAAGAATTTGTTTGATAAATTTCGTTCTGATGAGTTTTTACTCAAAGGTGCACTACGATCTAGTATGCCAAACGAAGATCATGATCATAGTCCTCCTCGAAACATTACAGAAAAATTAAATGTATCGCACACAGCAATTGAAAATCATCTAAGATATATGGGATTCATTAAAAATACTCGATGTTTGGATTCCTCATAATTTAAAGGAAATTTATTTAATCCAACGTATTAACATCTGCGATTTGCATCTCAAACGAAATCAAATCAAAGCTTTTTTAAAACGAATAATCACTGGTGATAAAAAATGGATGGTTTATTTTTTATAACACCGAATGAAAGCGGTAATGGCCTAAAGAAAATAAATCAGCGGAAATAACATCCAAAGCTAAACTGCATCAAAAGTCATCATCAATGTTCATTGGAAAATATATTATTGAATATAGTTTTATAGTTATATAAAAAAATCATGTTTCATTTGTTAAGAAAATCGGCAATTACTTTATTGCCAACCGTAAACAATAAAAAAATTCCTACAGGCCCCAATTTAATAGCAAACAACTGAATGTAATATCAATTTGAAATTAAAACTACAATAGCTAGTGCTGTATGGTAATTGATCGCAACAAAAATAAACATGTTGCGTAGTAATACATATCTTATTATGCGAACTTCAATTGTTTATTCAGAATATGTTTTCTATAATCTCCAAGCTCATACTTACAAATTAATTTTGTGTTGAGCGGCATATTGATCGAATATGATAAATACTGGATGCAAAACAAAGCAAACACTATCTTGTTAGAAATTACTGCAGTTATTTCCGTATTAAAAATCAATCTATCGAAAATCTGAATGAAAATCAATAATAAATTTATATATTCCATTTTAGTAATCCGATGTCTATTGTTATAGGTGTGCGAACACTTAGACATCATCAAGGAATCAGATTACTTTGGGCTCAAGTACGAGGGCAGCAAAGGCGAAGAACTTTGGCTTAACCTTAGAAATCCGATAGACCGCCAAGTAGGCATTCATGGACACACGCCTTCGCTTCGTTTCGCCCTCCGAGTGAAATTCTGGGTTCCCCCACATTTG
The DNA here is from genome assembly GCA_023509865.1 of Trypoxylus dichotomus. NCBI lineage: Eukaryota > Metazoa > Arthropoda > Insecta > Coleoptera > Scarabaeidae > Trypoxylus > Trypoxylus dichotomus. The sequence goes on from CM042075.1 coordinate 60,222,224, forward strand.
CTTCTTCAGGAAACCACTAGGTAAATATATCGTTAATCAATAGCACGTCGCGACCATACGGAACACACAGATTCCCATTCAATTTACGTAGGTCGTTAGGTTAAATAAGATAGTGGCAGAAATATGATATATAATCGGTATCTAAATTGCTAACGCTGATATTTTTGTATACGCCAGTATTTCACATATTACGCTTTTAAACACTTAAATAGCTTGATTAACTGTGGTGCGTTATTGCGAATATTGCTCAAGTAAATATAAATATTTTGTTTTCATGGTAATTAAATTAGCTTGTTTCTACGCGCGCATTTACATATAATTAATTAATGAAAGGTTCTCTTTATATCGTTGTGTTGTTATTGCGTTACATTAGTAACATCAAAACACTATTTTACCGTCATTAAAAGCAAAGAAATGATAATAAAATAACTATAATGAATGTACGGAATTCATAGGCTGTTACTTTAATGAAATGTAATAATACATGAAATCACTATTAAATGAGAGCAAATATTTACACACTTGTGACTCCATAATTTTAGCTTTCATTAAGTGAAAATAAAACACGAAGTAGATGACGCTACAATAGGCGTCTGTAGTACACAGCCAAAATTTAACCCGATTAACAAATAGCTGTTATTTTGAAATGTAAGTTTCAGTTCACTTATAACATTTTGGCACAAATGCTCCGAAGCTCCCTTGCAAGCTCTCAAGCAGTTGTCCTTCCAATAACACAACAGTAGTAACGGCAGAATCACTATGACCTTCGTTCATCTTCAAGACTAACGTCATTAGGATGACATTTTTGGACTGTTGTATATAGAATCCTTCCCTTCGAATTTTATTTATTTTAATTTATTGAAATGTTTTCCATTCCTGGTGACAATTCTGGAAGCCTTATCCCGTTAAGCTGTTTAGAACCTGCGTCGTAATTCTTCGGATATTGTTTATTGTTCTGTAATGGGAAACTTTCAACTTCCGCTTAAGCGTTGGAAATAGAAAATAATCACATGGACCTATGTCTGGACAGGGTATGTTTGGAAGTACAAGAATGTTTTTCTTTGCCAAAAATTCTCTAACCGACAATACAAGATCTATGAGCTGGCAATGTCAGTTCGCACAACCCTTCCGCAAACGTTCAAGGACCTCGCGATAAAAGCCATCAAGAAAAATAATAAGCAATCATAGCTTATTATCGGTTAACGAATTTTTCGCAGAGAAAAATGTTCCAGTACTCTCACACCCGACCTATAGTTTAACAATAAACAACATCCAAAGAATCTATCGCAGGTTTTAAACAGCCTAACGTAACAAGACTTCTAGAATTGTATTTCGTATCTTTCCCCTATGCGAGTTACTTGTCTGTCTATCTCTTAGTGTGACATTCGCTATTTTTCTAAGAATCTTCATTTCAACCGATCTAACTTTTTGTTTGGTTTTCTTGGTGTCTGCTTTTGCTTCCGTGGAGTATGTTAATACAGAGCGTACCATGGCTTTATATATTCGAACTTTACTTTCCTTACTTAGGTATTTGTTTCGCCAAATCATTGGGGTCAGATAGTCCTTTATTTCTGTCGCCTTCAGTGCCTGTTGTTATACCTCCGTGAGGAGGTCTCTTTGACTTGTCAGCTCAACGCCAAGGTACCTAAAGCTCATCATCTGTTGAATGACGGATCCGTCCAGTTCTAGTTTACAACGAACTGGGTGACTTATTACCATGAACTTAGTTTTATCTGTTGAGATGCTCGTATTGTATTTTTTTTGCCGATAATATTGAATTGATATAAAAGTCCTTGTAAATTGTCTTTGTTGTTAGTTAGGAGCACTGCATCATCGGCATGCATGAGCTCTTTTTGTTTTGTCTACTCCTTTATATACCAACATATAATTCGCTCTCTGGTTTGCTCCAACATCCTTTTTCTTCGTCTCGCAGACTGCGCAAATGCCTATGTTATCCTCTTGTAATTCCGCTATTATTTCTTATTCTCTATTGATCCAGGATAGAATGTTTCATGTCCATCCAATTCGATGTATATCCCTTTTTCTGTTCCTTTTCCTTACGTGTGTCCTTACCATTTCATCCGTCCTATTCTGAGGCCTATTGATATCCTTCTGAGCAGATTAAAATTTTATGGCGAGTAGGTTGCTAACCTTACTCACCAATCCTCTTTTATCCGAGTTTAGGACCAGCCGTGGCATCGAGGAGCTACTCAGTTCACCCCCTACATCGCGGAGTTCTCTGAAATCTGTTTTATAAAATTAACAGTATTTTCTTTCCACTTACAATTTGTGGCAGTTACTTCTAAAACAAAAATGACGACGTTAGATACTGTTGGGAAAAGCAAGTCAGAATTTTCAATGCTTATAGTAAACAAAGAAATATACAGTTCTTGCTTTTATTTTACGAACAACACTACCGTGGTGAATTAATAAATTCAATGTCTACCTTACACCAAAATAAGCAAATTAGTACAGGAGACAGCAAAAGAACCGTAAATGATGTTAGACTACAACGCTGCAAGGATCTGTAAACACATACACTTCCAAATATCCTATGATACCATTCTATAATATACTTGATAAAAAAATGGGAAGCAAACAAACTCACTAAAAGAAAATTATTTTTAGAATCAGGAAAATCTTTTGATAAGAACACATTCAATGCAAAACACATATGCCAAAGAATAATAGTATTCAGAACATTAGAAGCGCAATCTAGTTCTGTAATAAATGTGCCAAAAATAATTGTTCTAAATTGTAGCCATTGTAAATTTTGTCTTTTAACTAAAGCAATTATAAAAATATTCTTTATATATATAATAACGATACTTTACTATTGAAGCTTCCAAATTTTTAAAAACTTGTTATTTGTGCATGAAATAAACAAAAAGTAGTAACTGTGCAGTCACCCTTTGTTTTCTTAATTAAATGCATTCGAAAAATCGAGCTAACCGGAGCCTTATTTCTTAGTTAATAAAGTTTTTATTTCTATTATTTGTCTTTGATACAAATAATGCAAAACAGAATTATTTAGATGTATTTATAAGAAACGCCATTCTCTATAATATATTAAACCGCTTATCTTTTCTTCCAGACATCAATTTTATCTACATGCAAGGTTAGACTTGGCCGAGAAACGATTGATAACATCGGACATTGATTGTATCGTCAAGCTAATCGCCTTGATAGCGCAGGCTGAAACCGGAGACTATAATCCCTACCATCACCCTCACAGTATCTACGGCCTGATTCAGAACATAATACCGCCGGTAGAATGCGCCACGACCGGCGGAGTTTCCCACCAAGAGCTCTTTCAGCGGGTCATCGCCCAGCACAAAAACAACGCCGGCATGAAACCTACCACCGCCGAATATTGGTTCCTAAAGGAGGTTTCTGCATTAGAAATGTTCGGCGAGGAAATGTTTCACGTTAAACCCGGTAATTTGCGATTAGGCGTCGGCCCACACGGCATCACCAAATACGAGGAGTGCAAGGAGAAGTTGCTAATACCGTTCACCGCTATTCAGAGCGCCTCTTCGCAACGGCGTATCTTTAAATTGGATTATATGTCGAGGGAGAACGCCGTCGCCCATCTCGAAGTGAAGCTGGAATCCAATCACGCAGCCAGCGGCCTCTACCGGGCGATCACCGAGAAGCACGCGTTCTACAGTTGCGAGACGGTTCGGAGCGCCGTCACCGAACAATTCATCCGAGATCTGAAAGGGACCATAGTTTCTATATTCAATGAGGACTCGTCATTGGGCAAGAAGTACGTTTTCGACATCAGGAGGACGTGTCGGGAGGTATACGATAACGCGAGAAGAGCCCTCTATCAGGAAAGTCAGATATTGAGCCAAATACAGGAATCATCGGTCAATGGCTGTGAAGGGAAGGAGTGCAAAGTAAGTTGACTTTTGATTTCTTCTTTAGTATAAGTGAAGTTATGCTGACATGAAGAAACATAGTATCAATTGTTTTCCCGTTTCGTTCTGCCACTCTCATTTATAATAGCATATACATTTGTAATTGAACGGACTTATAGATTTTAAAGTTAAGGAAACAATACACAGGATGGTTCACAACTTCATATGATAATTTTGAACGGATGACGTCACCCACCGAACAAACTTATTTTTAGAAAAAAAATATCAAATTTTATACAACATGAATATTCGAACTTTTTGCATAAAACTCATATTTTGAGAACCGCAGACAATTTTAACTTTACATAATGATGAAAACGGTTGCTGAATTTCGCAATACTGTGATAATAATTCTTAATTTTATAATGAATATATTTGTATTGTTTGTTATATATCAATTTTCTGTATAGAAAATCAACGTAAAATTGATTTTTTATACATTTTTTTTATTTATCATCCGTACAAAACCTATTTGAGGCGCTACTGATAAAGAGTTCAAATTCAAATCGCCAACTTGACAAAAATTTAGCAAAACTGGAAATTCAAACTACCGTCCGCCTTTTAAAATCACTTTATATACATACCGAATTAGATGATGCAATTGTCGAGTTATTGTAAATTTTCTATAGTCCGTTCACACCTTAAAATTCAATATGGCTCTTATTGGAAATGTGAACGCGGTTGCCACATTGTTTCAATATTATGTTCTTTGGATGTTTTAAATTGTACAGTTGGCAATGTGAAGAAATGAAAATATTTCTCATATATGTTTATTATAGTATTATGTTATATGATAGTATTTAGTATAAATTTTACATGGTATTTGTATATTTTCCAAATTATACGAAGCGACTTTTATTAAAATATAATTTGCGAATGTTACATTTCTGTTCCTGTTAGAATTAATTCTACAACTGACTATAATAAGATTAGTAAACTGATTTATTTATTGAGAATAGTGCTGCAATGATATAATATAAGCAGTAGTCTCTTCTACATACAAGTAAAACTTAAATACCAATTTATCTGTTGGTAATGCAGCTGTCAAAAGAGTCTCTATTCTAGTACCAAGTCGCACAACTCTGCCCAGGTTGAAAAGAGATGTACATATTTAAGCTCTCCATCAATAGAAAGAGAGGATAACATTCCATAAGAGCCACACTGAATTTTAAGGTGCGAACTGACTACCGTATACACACAATAGATGTATTGTAAACATATTAAAAAAAGTAAACACGTACTCTAAAGTAAATGACATAAAACTTCTCAAGCATATAGGAATTTTACACAATGAGTCTATTTTTGTAGTAGACGTTATTTTATTCTACAATATTTGTTGAGCGTATGACGTCATCGACATTTAGTTTAAATAGCAGCGTGTATATATTTTTTGTGTTTGATGGAAAACTGTTTTATAGTTAATAAATTACAATTTTCTTGCAATTACCAACGTTTTAAAATTTTTCAGAAAAAATGTCGCACCCGGTAGGATTTGAACCTGTCTCCTCTCGCCTTTCGGGCCAATAAAATGTTAAAACGTTGGTAATTGCAAGAAAAGTGTAATTTATCATCATAAAAGACAACGGAAGCTTCATATTAATGTCATCTTCTAGTTAGTTGGCCATATTGTGCAATCAAAATGCAGAGTAGGCGTTGGATATCTAGCAAGTTATAATTGAATTTCATTTTTACCAATTAAGATTACATTTCGAAAAGATTTTTCAACTTTTCGCTATTTTGCCGTGAATACTCGATATTTCAGCAGTATGTTTTCTTTGTGATTACTAATTTTTCTCTTCCTTTGTTACAGGATTCCCACGAACGATTGACAAGGTTCTTAGATGCGATGACGTGCCGGATATGTATGGATAACCAGATCGATACGGCATTTTTCCCATGCGCGCATATAGTGGCATGTTTAACGTGTGCTCAGAAGTGCGACAGGTGTCCGTTATGCAGGGCCGACATACAGGAATCGAAAAAGGTGTTTCTACCGACGATGATCGCGCAATCGTCTTAAAAGTTTAGACAGAAAACAAAATGCAAATTTGAATTCTCACAGTAACTCGTTCGCGTAAGGGTTTCTGATAAGTAATATGTATATTTTTGTAAATCCGAGAGTATACAAGACTCAAAAACTGGAACCTGCTTCGTTTTATCATCAGTACGTACGCATTGGATATCCTCGTTTCGTTTAGAACCTGAGAAATATCGAAGATTCTAGAACGATGTTGAATTGGTGTGTCTCGAATTGATATTTTAATTTGATTGTGATTGGATTAATTTTAATTATGTGATAAGTTTCGAAAGTTGATACACTCTAAATGCGCGTATTTAGATTCTTTTCAAACTCCTCTTCTGATTAAATTAAAGAAATCTAAGTGTATCAGATTTCACGTAACATTATTTAAATATAAGTACAATTATTGTATTTAAAAATGGATTGATTCTTTTTTTTTTTCTTTCGGTAAAAATCTCATATTGAGATTTTGTTTTTTTTTTGTTCTGTTGACCTTTTACCGTGTAAAAGTAAGCGAGGAATTATTAATGAAATGGAAATATTTGTATTAGGGAGATGATGATAATTGGATACGTCATGCGATTTGTTTTGACTGATGTCGTCGCGCATGTCAGTTTCGATATATATTCGAAGACAATAGTCACATTAAAATACAAATTTCTATTACTATTACTATTACAACTACCATAGTCATGTTATCAATGCAAAATATTTTAGTTAGTAAGATCCGTAGTTGTATAAGGAAGTAAGCTTATTTTTTATTTTACCCATACATATTGCTATTATAATACATGTATGTCCCTGAAGAAAAGAAAATTGTACATGTTAGTATTCACACACGTCTTTGTAAGCGTAATACGCAGGGAACCCATATTTGTGATAATTTGTTTTTTTTATTGTATTGATCATTTATTCGACAAATATTTTTTTATAACTGTAATTCGTATTGCAACGATTAGTATTTTATTATTAGTATTATTACTTTAACGTCTTATATAATAAATAAATACGTTAAAATTACACGTTTTCGTTGTTTTATTTTTATTCCGTATCAGTCCATTTCCAAACTAAAGACAGGATAGCATTCGATTCTTTTAAGGTAAGTAATAGTTCAGATAAACTAAAATAAAATAACTAATCATTAGTCGGCAAAGAGGGACAAGTTTCACTGCCGTGCGGAGTACAACGTGGAGGGGTGAAGAGCGCAGTACGGGGAATCGAGTATCAAAGCACGCTTGTTCAGCATTATTCGACTGATCGTTATGAGTGCTTTTCAGTACACACATACTTAGAAAATGTCGGATTTAGGTACGTTTTGGATACGGCATATTTCGAATAAATAAATACGAAGGCGATAAAATTAAATGTGTAAAGAGCGACACTACATTGACTGTTTGACGTGTACTAGCAGGTGTAAGTGCGAGCGCCATCTAAAAAGTGTAAAACACTTCTGCAATCAATGGCAAACGATATAGCGAACAATTTATATTTGATATAGGTGTTTGTTTTACGCTGTCTAATGTACCGTTCGCTTTACTAGACCAATAAGCATTTGTCTCATTTATTTTCAACAGGCATACAAAATACACCGGCGTCGGATTAATAGTTTCGATTGAACCAGTCGATACTTGTTGGCAATCCATACTGAATATGGACTAAGAAGTAAAACACAATTTTACAAATATTTCCAATATATTTAACACAACGTAATATATGACATGTCTCAGATGAACATCTGATGAAGCTACAGTGATAGCGGAACATGTCATATATTACGTTCTATTAAATATATTGGAAATATTTGTAAAATTATGTTTTACTTCTTCGCCCATAGATTAATATTTGAATAAAAATATGTATTTTCATATTTCTCGTGTGTATTGCTCGAATTAGGAAAGTTGAAACAATGTTTAACATTTTATGTTCCCGTTTATAACAATTGTTGCACAATATTGGTGCGAAGTATTGAATACATAAAATTAAATGATTGTACATAATTTTATTTTGTGCTCTTTTGGTAATTAGTGAGTTTAAACAGAGTAGACGATTAAAGATTAATTCAAACAATACTTGCAGAGTATCCTTTAAATATGGTAAGTGCCCGAGAGCAACACTCCCCAACACAATTTTTACTGACTCCTGTATGAAACCAGTTTTTTACTAATTTGGGGGTGCTAAATTCAAAGATCGTATTAGTTTTTGCGTATCACGTCAAAATTTAACTGTATTCCATACTATACTCTTTGAAGAATCATTAATGCGGCTAAGTGGTTACTTAAGAATTGATAAGGTATAAAGGAAGTATAACATTTTAATAATTAATTTATTTATTGAAATACAATATTAGTCACAAGTATTTATTCTAATAATCATTAAAGAATTACAAAAGTACTTGTAAAAGCACAAACAACAAATAAACATTGTTTTTCTTGTGCATGATTTCACCAATACCATGATTAGCTGTATTTAGCATTTGCGTTTGTCTTTTTATTGTCATGATAAGCCTGAGGGATCATTTATATGTGCAGTTACCCTGTGTACTGTTGATGCGTGCGCTCTCTGGTTTAACAATTCATGTGTTGCTCGATAGAAGTGTTGTGAAACTCAACCGCTTATTTCGCTGCGTTTGAACCGGTAGACAAGTGTATTATACTTGTGGCACTAGATAACCACTAAAAATACTGTCTTGAGCTGTATGTTTAGATATGATGGTATTAACTGCTCTCAGTTAATATTCCCTCTGGAATTGGAATATGTTGAGAAAAAAATTGCTCAAAACTACGCTCGATATGTAGAAACAAGTCCGTGTGTTAGCTTTTTTGTCTCCTCACATTGGCCTTGCCTTTGCAGTAAATGATTCCACCAGCACCATAAGTAGTTGTATTTAACAGCATTATTATGTTGGGAATAGCAGTAAAACAGTAAGTTTTTAGGACTTAACGCAGTTAATTAAATACAAAATATGGATGACTTTTTATGTGCGCGCCTATGGTACGCCGCTCATTCTGCCTTCCCCCTTTCCATGTCTGTTACCTGTCTGATAGTCTGCTTGAGTGTCTGTGGTAACTCACTTATATGGATTGGATTTGATCAAAGAAAAAACCAAAATCTATTTTGGACACATTTGATTGATAAAATAGAATTAGAAACCGTTTATCATTGTCAAACTGTTCTTGATTCGCAGTTCATTCATCACATATACATGTATTGGGAACACTGCTCTCTACTAGCATAGTAACTTTGCAGCTCTTTACGTGGTTGGCATTACTTGTTTGTTTTGACTTACGACAATTAGTTTAGTTTAACTTTGCAAATCATTCATTGCTTCAATAAATAAGGTAAGAAAACTGGTTTAAATATTAAGTCAGAGTTACTGATGGTAGAGACTATTACACTTCTGCAGGAATAAAAATGACGGAAATAGAAGAAAGAGCTGAAAGAATTTACGGCGGATGCGAAGGCCCTGATGCTATGTACGTGAAACTAATCTCGTCTGATGGTCACGAATTCATTGTAAAGCGAGAGCACGCGTTAACGTCCGGTACTATCAAGGCTATGTTGAGTGGACCTGGCCAATTTGCAGAGAACGAGGCAAACGAAGTCAATTTTAGGGAGATTCCGTAAGTAAATCATCAATTTGATTACTAATTTTGTCTGAATCAAAATGATTTTAGTTCACACGTTTTACAAAAGGTTTGTATGTACTTCACGTACAAAGTAAGATATACGAATAGCTCAACTGAAATACCCGAATTCCCTATCGCACCAGAAATTGCATTGGAACTGCTTATGGCTGCAAACTTCTTAGATTGCTAATTTATATTTAAATATTAGTTTCATTTGTTACATTATGCAACATAATCTGCTTAAATTTGATGCAAGAATTCATTCTGACATAACTGAATTAGAAGTAATATACAACTGGAATTAGTGTTCAACTAGTATAAGGTTATTTATTATGTGAGATACAGAATGTTTCAAAATTATGTGAACTAGAAATATGTTTTATGTCAGAGAATTATATCCAAGCTGTCAGTGTTTTTATGTTTTATAGTTTGGAGACATTTTGTATAACAATTTAATACTCTTTCAATATCAAGTACGTATGTTTACGTTAAATAGTTAATTATCATTACATCATAACCACTTTATAAACAGTTTCATTTAGGTATATGGACACAATTAAAATAATATTGTAATAAGCAACATAAGTCTTATTAGTTACCTGTATTTACTTATGCTCTACAAAATTAATGAAAATAAATCTGATTATTAGTATTTTGTTGAACCAATATTATACCATTTACTGTATTTTACTTGTTATCAGAATCTAAGAACCAAAAAGAGGAAAACCTTTCTCAAATCATGTCTTGGTAATATTTATTTCAATTGATACTACAGTAAGTCACACTAAAATGTGTAGTACACTATAAACTGTGTCACCCAGATTTTCAAGTATTGCTCTTATGAAGATAGCGCTAAACGTTGCCAGATTTCTAATAGAAGCATTGTTTTATGAGTTGGTATTCCGTATGATTATTATGTCATTTTGACACATTTTGTTAGAAAAAGTTTCAGTATGTTGCTCATAGTTTGGTATTAATTAACTAATTTTGTATATATTACGGTTGAATGAAATGTACGACAAACAAATGAAAAAAGAAGGAAAATACATTAGTTCCTTAAATTTTTATTGATACATACATATTCTTAAACCTAATTTTATTCTGTTTATTACAAGAAAAATAAATGTAAATATCTAAAATTTGACGGGTGACAGAAACAATAAACAGAACAAATATTACCTTATCCCTGACGCGGAAACAGATGTAGTAGCAACAATGGTTGAATATTTCGAAAATCATTCAAATCGTCGTAAGACAAATAACGTTTTTCATTGGTGAATTGCCAAGCTTGTTTACATTATGATAATCCTATTATCTAGCGCCTGCTTATGATGTGTTTTACTTATTTATTTATTGATAATTATTAGTTACAATACAATCACCGATCTTCTGGTGAATGCTGATAACAACTGCAAGACTTTCAGCAATTAGAAAATATGTTTTGTTTGTAACGAATTGGTTTTTCATATCTTTTGGTACATGTTATGCGTGAATATATTTTTATAGATTTTAATGAAATTACAATATATTCAAATTATACTGAGAGATACGGATCAATTATATTGATGACAGTATGCCATGGTATTTGAAAATGTTCTGGCTTATTTCATATTCTTTTTATACAATTTTGACATATTTTAAGATTTAAAAAATTTGGTTTGTTAACATTTTCCAAGTGAAATGACTGTCAATCTCCGATTCTAACCGGTGAAAATTTTCCATCACTTACGCTGAAATTTCACGGTATCTAAAAAAATGTATTTATCAGTTTCAGACGGACTACATCACGGAATTCTTGATTTTTCGGTGCCGCAATTTCTAGATCACAAATTTCCTGTTTGTCATTCAAATTTTCCACTTCAACATTCCCATTTTAAACCAGTTCTACTATATTAGCGTCAGAATAAACGTCAGGTGTAATCAAATCAAAATCAATATTCGCAGTCTTTTACCAAATATCCTACAGCGTCCGAAGTCGAAGTTTTAAGATTCCTTTGATGATCCATGTCCAAAATATTTTTTAAGATATTTTCGATAATATTTTAAGTACAGTTTAGAGGAAAAAAACCCAATTTTATATTCTTTAAATTGCGTAATACGGGATCCGGCGGACACTTATCAAGAAGTAAAACGTTTCGTCTTTTTTCTAAACTCCTTGTTCCATTTTCGTAACTCGTCTTTAAAAACGTGTGAAGGCATCCACAATTTTTATTTGCATGATAGGTCACAGGTAATGTTTTTAAAACATTGTGGATTCTTTAATTTTCCAATTACGATAAACTTTCCTTTCTCTGTACATATCATATACGCGCACAAGCATAGCGTATACAAGCACTGTTAGCCTTTCTTTAGCTAGTTTTCCTCCTATACATTTTGTATTTGAGTGTCCTTATCAGGCAAAATTCCGATTTCATGAGCGTTAAAAATGTTTTCATCTTTATATTCTTCTCGCATCCTTGGCCATATATTCATGAACTACTCTTCTGTTTCTTAAAGATTGACACTTTTTGCTTCGCCACTAATTTTTCCGAAGTTTATCCGATGTCGAAGCTTAAGACGCTCAAAGCCAGCCACTCAGAACATTTGAATTCTGAATCTCCCAATAAACGTCGAAATTCCAAGCAGAATTGCCTTGATATGCTAATGACGTCACGCCTTGTAGCGCTTTCTTGAAGCGATCGCCATTTTTTGCGCGGAAAAATTATACGCTTTATTCCAGCAATGCAATAAAGCACAAACTCCTAACCTAAACAACACAAAAAGCGCCCAAAGTTAGAACGGGGAGTTTATAGCGAGTAATATGGAAGTAGTTGACGAACACGACAAGAAATCACTAAAACAGGTGCAAGCCTTACATTATAAACCATATTTAGACGAAAAGACCGCGTTCCTAAAACTAATAATTTGGAGAGGCATATATACATAAAATACATTAGAAAAGAAATCCAAAACAAAACACAGTGCTGTATGAAATAAACATAGTATGGGAGCATAGAACCGCGTTTTGTATTCCTATTTCGGTCCAAATCAGAATTATATATGATACAGCCTCTACCGAAAATTGTAAAAAAGTACGAAGTCAAGCCTAAATATGAAGTGATACGTAGCAAATGTCCTCAGATTTACTGTGCAGTAACAACATCCCAGGTCCGAGTTGCATTGAATCCTATGTCGTAAGTCTTACTTGTGTCTCATGGTAATGTGACCTATCTTCGTTGAAAGCTGCTGGAGAATACAAAAGCACAGAATGCTATTGCCATTACATTATTACACGATAACATCACAAAGTTATTGCATTAAATTTGTTTTAAAAAATGTTTCTTATAAATTACTATTGTTGAAAGACATATCCATTTGCAACCTATAACATGTTCCTCCATATAATGTATACAATTTTTACACATAGAATAAAATAAAATAATAAAATGTCAAATGTTACCGTTGACACAAAACATAGTCTCTGTTTTGTTCACTAACTACTTTACAATATCATTCCACTCCTGTTCGGCAGCCAACGTCAGGGTCATTACTTGATTATTGTGGGTTGTGGCGTTGTATAAATCCTTTCGTAATTACTTCTCAAACAGGAATGTGATTTACAGATCTTTTTGGTGATTGAGTTTTTACTATTTACTAACTTACACAATTTATCACCATCACCAACTTACTTTTGATGGTCATTGGTAAGAAGCAATTATCGAGATAAAGCACATTCTTGTTAAAATGTCAAATATATAAAATACACTAACTTTAATCTAAGAAAATTGAAAGAAACTATTAAAGGTAGTGCATTCAAATTTGAATATATTCGCTCTTTATGTTAGTCGATGATCGTCTAGAGGGAATAGCTTTTTTGTGGCGCTGCAATGTAAGGCGGCGCTTTCCTGAATACAACCATAGATTCTAGTATATGTCTATCTCTGTCGTGCAAAAAATCTATGACATGACGCAGCGGGACATTCATAAATGGAACTTTATCTATGGCAGCTTTAAACATTTACAGAATTGATCTCGAGTTCAAGTCGAAAAAAGGTTGAATGTCAATTAATTGTGTATTATATCCTACGCTTCAGTTTAATTGTAGACAGATGAATCTAGAATGGTTGATTGATTTCACAATGATTACAAAGACTGTGTGTTGTATAATTCACAGGTATTGCAGTAAACTCCATTCCACACAAACTAATAATCACTTGGAACGCAGCGTTTCGAGAGCATGTGGACTCCCATTGTCAACTGTGCCGGTCGGTAACACGGTTTACAATGGGAGTCAATTATTAACTTGTGCGAAGTGGAGTTTACTGCGATACCTGTGAGTTGATTGATTTGTTCTTATAAAATAATTATTAAGACCGCATATAGTAGTGCTTCCGAAACTTGTCAAAATAACTCGTGTGAAAATAATTAAATCTAACACAATCACTTACCTGCTTTTCAGAATTACGTACGCTCTAGTTTATCTTTCACACAATCCATAAGGCGGAAGATAGAATAAACACTATACTATTCATGATCTGTACATTTATTAAGTTGTCATGCTAGAAACAGTGTTTTCTTTTACGTCAAGATTACTAAAATTGTATTTATCACAGAATCAGTGAACACCACTCTTCTAACTAACTAATAACCCGTAAACTCAATTATACATACCAAAAAAATCAATATACTTAATTAACAGTAATCATTTAATTCGGATCTTATACTTTTTTCTTTTTATTTGATTTTATATAAACAACGATTCTTTAAAAAATACTACCAATAATATAATAATAAATTAAAAACTACAACTTAAGGTGTGGGAAAAGTGTATAATACTTTGCTGTACTAAAGTTTCCTTTTTTTTTACATTCATCTTCGCCATCCATTTTTCATCAATTTCCGCTTATTTTCAGTACAAATTTGATAATCACAGTCGGTATTTCCCTTTCAACAGTCGAAGTTCAGGATAAGCTTTTGTTACCTCCCTCTAACCAAGGGATGTCATTTAATTCGCAGGAAGTCTCTTTAACGTACATAAAACAGAAGATGTTTCATTATTTTTCTTTCAAAAAATATAAAACATATTTTCTTATCGTTTTAGACGATTTTCCGATAAGTTGATAATAGCCAATAAAGTAGGTAATTAAAAAAAAGTTAGGAATATGTAAAATACGTAATCATTTCTGATCATTCAACAAGCGTTCCCCAGAGAAAAACCTGATGGTAATATAGACAGTAAACATTGTTCAAAATTAGTAGGCCTTGCTCGCGTTAAAATCTTAGTAAGTAAATAAAGAAATAAGACTCATACTTTCGCCTACTTTATGTAGTATTATGGATCACCTGCGAATTGATAGACATTCCGTACATATTCTGTATATACATAATAATAAAAGATAACTATAAATATCTTTTACAAATAACCAAGAAAAAAAAAACTAATTAGACTGTATCGTACTTAACGAATCAGTATTATACGGAGTTATTTAAGAATTAAAGAGAATAATAACATAAATTAAATAGTGGTAGTAAAAAAGAACAAACTATTTCAACTTATGCTACCTAAGAGCGTTGATAATATTGGTCAAGTGATCGATAGCGTTCTGTAATCGATTTCTGTCCTGCTCAGAAATGAAGCTCTTTGAATGCAGTTCTCTGTGTTTCCTTTCAAGGTATTTCGTCTCGGCTTGCTTAACTTGCACGTCTTTCTTCAGTTTTTCGCAACGTTTCCGTAGCGTTTTGATTTCCATTGACCGTTCTGAAATGCATAAAGAATGCTAATAAAATGTAATCCAATAATAATGAAGTTGTTGTCGGTATTGAGTAATCAGCTGCAGGTTTTTATGTTAACAGATACGTCATCACAAATACGAGGATCATTCGGAAAGTAAAAAACGGTTTCCTTCACACGTGACCGCGTCCCCACCATTGACCTTGGTAATCATCTGCTTTAGTTTGGTGGCAGCTTCGATCCAATACGCTAGATTATGCTTAGCTGTGCGACTACAAATGTGTCACAAAATTGACGATTCAGCCAAGTGTGAGATGCGTAGAATTATCCGCTTTTTAAACGCGCAAAAGGTTCACCCATTAAAATTTATAGACAAATAACTAAGGTTCACAGTAATATGATGAACATGAAGCATCAGTTCGAAAGGAATGTTTAATAGCGGACGGAAAACTGTTCGTGATGAAGATCGCTTGGGAGAGCCCTCTGTGATAATTGCTGGACTCAAAGCTAGGATTAAAACAAAAATCCAAAAACCTAGACATTTCACAATTAGTGAACTCTACTCATTTTTTACAGAAATTTCAAGAACTGTGTTCTAAGGAATTGTTCGTACAGATCTGGGTTATAATAAAGTTTGTACCAGGTGGGTTCCTCGAATTTTGATAGACGAACACAAAACCGAACAAACTGTATTGACATTTCTCAGTCGCTATGACAAGATTGGTGATGAACATTGTCACTGGTGATGCGACTTGGTTATTATATTTCTCATCCGAAACAAACCGCCAATCTCTATGCAATCCCCACGTAATCGAAAAAAGCAAATTTTGAGAATCGGAAAGATTATACGGAGCAAC
This sequence comes from Trypoxylus dichotomus, assembly GCA_023509865.1. NCBI lineage: Eukaryota > Metazoa > Arthropoda > Insecta > Coleoptera > Scarabaeidae > Trypoxylus > Trypoxylus dichotomus. The sequence continues at coordinate 60,238,360 of CM042075.1, forward strand.
GATGTTTTGGGATCGTTAAGGTGTCCTGTTCATCGACTACATGCCCAGAGGTGAGACCATAAATACAGCGGCCTACTATCAAACCCTTCAACGACTTCGCAGCGCTTTTCAAAACAAGCGGAGCGGAATGCTAAGCAGCAGTGGAGTCATCTTCCTTCACGATAGTACACGTCCGCATACAGCGAGAGTGACATAGGATTTGCTTCAGCAGTTTTGGTGAAAAAATTTTCAACATCCGCCATACAATCCAGGCTTAGCCCCAAGTGACTTTCACTTATTTCCCAAACTGAAAGATTTTTTGAGTGGACAACACTAACTTAAAAAAGCCGTTAATCAGACAGCAACTAAGTATGCAGAAGGCATAGAAAAACTGATAAAACAGCAAATGCCTAAATTTGAACGGTAACTACGTAGAAAAGTAGATGGGTATCTAATTTTATGCAAAATCCAGTTTCGTTTAATTATGTTTTATGAAAATTTCTATAGAAAAAAGGCGTCTTTTACTTTCCGAACGACCCTCGTATGTGACAGTACAATTGTGATGTAATTCTAGAACAGTACATCACACTGAAGTATCTACATACTGCCCGTGCTTCATCAACAAGATATTTTCATGGATAGACGAACGTTGTTGTGCAAAGTGTTGCGGAATATTGGTTTCCGTTATAATTATAAAAAAGATGAACTGAGAAAGAATTTGATGAAATTATCACACATTGTATTCAAATGTCTGAATTTCTTGTCAGACTATGTTCGTTTAAAGCAATCCTATACCTATCACCTTTAAAGTGATAGTACAACATGCTCTTGTTCAAGATCATCTGATAGGTCTTTGTACAATCAAGGTAAAGTTGGGGGAAAGAGGTACGAAGTAAACTTTTATTCATTACAATTTAATGTAATTTTCGGGACTCCAATGTATTGCATGCTGGCAATACTGATGGTTTCATTGATAGTGGTGAACTTTACAACGATTCGAGCACCAACTTTTAATAATTAAGAACTACCTTCCTAGATCAGTCTGGACAATGCTAGTTATCACAGTGCAATCGTTAATTAGTCATCTACTATGGTATCAATAAAAGCACGCATACAGCAGTGGCTAATACAAAATAAAGTCTGCTATGATGATAATTTGCTGAAAATATAATAATCGAATTTAGTTGACAAGTTAAATTTACGAAAAATGTTTTTTTTCGCTATTTATAGTTTTGCATTGTTTGTAGAAATAAGTCAGCATTTATTTAGGAAGTTGATCAAATGGCAGAACGATATGGTCACAAAGTTCTTCGGCTGCCACCGTACCACTGTGTCTTCAAGCCATTTGAAAATATATGGGGAATAACAAAAAATTATTACTGGCCACTCTTTTGAAATTTGGAAGAAAACTGTAAAACATACAGAAGAAGAGATACAGCGATGACGGGATAGAGAGGTGGGAAAAGTTTGAGTTTCATTCTTTCGCTACTTACCATTTGCGTACTTATGATATAACGTCATCACTTCGTGTATTCCAGGCCATTCGGCTTTGGTCTTTTCGCTTTCCGTTTGTATGCATTTTTCATCGACAGGTTTCTTGACGAGTACCATCGTTAGAGGCACGCAATAGCTTTGAGCCGTTATCTTATCGATAGGTTGCTGAGGTTGTGCTTCCTCTCGCTTAGGAATGTGAACATTATTGATAATGGGAACCGCTGGCGGGGTCTGTTCTAATGCACCGTTAAGTTTAACTTTATGCATCTGCTTCTCCTTATTGTTATGCTCCACGATGCGTTTATGCGATTTCAGGCAATAGTTCGTTAGTTTGGATTGTCCGTCTCGTTTGATCCTCTCTTCTATTACTTTCATCCAGTTATTTTCCATTTCTGTGTAAGAAATTACGGGTTGAAAGAGAAATTGCGTCTAGATGTTAGAGGCTTACCGTTTCTAATATTTGGAGGAACAGTTCTAAGGCCAAAGTTACCCAAGAAATGAATCTTGTGCTGATAGTCCTTAGTTGAGGTTAACGTCGAGGGTGAAGTCGAAGGCACTGGTAAGTCTAATATTGTATCATTTTTCTTATCTTCCGTATATGACCAATTTTCCTGCCATTTTCGCCTTTCTATTTTTGAAAGTTCTATACCTAAAATATACACATACGGTGTAAAACTGTTAGGTAAGCAAACGTCTTCTAAAATTATTGAAGTGAAAATTACGTATGGCTATCTCGAAACTTGGGAGTTATTTTTAGAGAAATTATTCGTTGTGTTTTATCAATTATTCATTTCGTGTATTACCCGACGTATATTCGTTGCAAGTACTGTCTGTTTCAAGATATAATGCGGAATGCAAGCGTTTACAGTAGCACGAGCACAGCAGGTGGTATGCAGTGACACTTAAACTTCAGAATATTCTTAATCTGGCACAGAAACTTTGAAGGTTTGTAGTATCTCAGAATTTTACAGCCGTTTTGTCATAGTCATAACAGTTCTTGGGTTCCGCCCTGTTACTAGGTTTTTTGTTTCTTACGTTTCGCGAACAACTTCAGTACCTTTGCAAATGCGAACCGCAGTTGTTCGCGAAACGTCGGGGACAAGAAACCTAGTGACACGGCGGAACCCAACAACTGGTACGACTTTGAAGGTTTGTGTTTATAATCAAGGGTTGGTGAGAAAATTATCGCAGTAAATCAGTAATGAGTTTATTTATAATTACGCACTATAAATTAAAACGGACAATACAGCAAGCGCTTTAGCGCTAGAGTAATGAGATACATGACAAGTGGGAACAAAACTTGGCAATATTTTTTATTGCTTTGTAATGTTTATTAATTTTGGTTCTTGTTTTAATGTACCATATACACTTCACTTACTATTTTTTTAATAATGAAATGGTAGTAATTCTGAAATTGAATTTGAAAGAATAAAGTCAGTAATAGAGCGTTGTCAACCGTACAACAATTATTACCGAATTATGAAGCTTTGACGGCATATACGATATTCTTTGCTTGTACAGTAATTTTAGTGATGCTAATAACAATAACTACGAGATTTATTCAGAAAATAGCAGAATCTGATTTTTGTAACTTTTATGTATTAGCTTTGCAGATTGTTTGTCCTTCCCCTCTTTAAAGTTGTTCCCTTCTCTATTCACAAACTTTTTTCCAGTAGTGTGTTTCTATCTCGCAAAGTACTCCTAGAAAACTTCTTTTGATGTATCCTTCAAAGTCTATGACGATTTTGTTTTAATGTCATAAACAATCCAGAAATGGCGTCCTTTTAGGGCAAGTAGAAAGGCCGAGGGAGGACAATCATCTGATTTTTGGCACAAAGGTAACGAACTAACAAAGAAGAGTGAGCAGGCATACTGTCATGGTGAAGCAACCACCAGCTGTGTCGTCACAAGTTTTATTGCCAATTCTCCAGATAACCGTTGTTATATGTCATAGTTAAGACTTCAGATTTTAATGAAGTTACGCGTTTTGCATCAAGGTCAAGCAGTGAATTGTGGCAGAATACTTATATAAAGCGTAAGTAACTCAGTAACCACGTAAATTAATTACTTATTAGGGACATAATGTTTCAAGAACGGAATTATCAAGATAGTTGGCGATGCAAACCTTTGTATTCTCAAAATACTGCAGATAATTTCTGCGGTGTGAAGCGTACTGACATACGTTTGCGATCAACTAGGCTATGGCTGCACAAATAAATGCTTTCGGAGATGCGTGCGGCTCGGTTACTATCAATATTAAAAATAAAAGTAATTACCTACTATTTTAGTTTGTGTTATTGATGTAGGTTTTGTTAATGTAGAGTCTACATCAACAACACAATCAATTTAAAATAGTAATAATCTTCTCTTCTGTGAGTTCTCTGACACCAAACAACGGTTTGAATCAACCAGATCTTCAATTTTTTGAACGCGGTCGTCATTAGCTGATGCCGAGGACCTTTCATGGGTTACTTTCAAACGATTGACGACCATTTTTGAAGCGTATAAAGCAAAGCATCGTGTCCATAAGCTTTCTCGAAAAGTTTAAACGAAAATCGCACATTGCGAACATTGAAACACCTTGCGTGAAAGATGCGATCAAGCGGAAGATTATGCCGGACACAATATTGACTACTGCACGTCGCTAGGCAACTTCGTTGGAACGTGATTCGAAATTTTCGGTTATTAACTGAAAGGACCTCGTATAGTTCGTAGTACGGTAGTTTAGAATAATTTAATATATTAATGCATACGGCGAGAGTGACACAAGACTTGCTTTGGCAGAGTCGGGGGGAAATCTTTCAACATCCGCCATACAGTCCGGACTTAGTCCTAAGTGATTTTCACTTATTCTCCAAATTGAAAGATTTTTTGAGTGGACAATGTTACGGAAATGATGAACTTAAAAAAGTCGTTAATAAGTGGTTCAACAACTTGGCGGCAACTGAGTATGCAGCAGGCATAGAAAAGCTAATAAAACAGTACGACAAGTCCCTAAATTTAAACGATGACTACGTAGAAAAGTAGCTTAGGTATCCTATTTTATTTAAAATACAGTTTCATTTAATTATATCTAATAAAATTTTCAATTTTCTATAGAAAAAGTTCTTTACTTTCCGAATGGCCTCCGTACAATCAAATTCATTCCTTCTCATAACAGAATTTTTTGCGGTCCCTGGAGCGCTGTACGAGGGCGACCTGAACTGTTTCCGGAATCGGCAAGGGCAACCGTTTTTATGGCAACTCAAAATTTCAGACGTCTACTATCAATAGTTGTTTAAGAGTGCGTTTTGTGTAACAAGTCAGGCGGTTTCGCAAAAATTGATAAAATTGAATTTCGTGCAGTGATAATACACTTCTGGATGACTAGGAGAACGGCAACTGAAATTCGAAACATTTTGTTAGAGGTTCATGGCGAATGTACTTCATCATCGAGTTCAAACGTGACCGCACAAAGACAAGTGACGAACCACGCAGTGGACGCCCAAAAACCGCTACCAACGATGAAATGGTCAACAAGATTCATGATGTGCTAGCCGATCACCGATTGAAGCTGAAAGAGATAGCAGAGACAATAGGTGCCTTAGAAGAACGTGTCAGCTATATCCTACACGAAATTTTGGGTATGAAAAAGCTTTCGGCGCGATGAGTACCGTTTGCTTACACTGGAGCAAAAACGAAATAGGGTGACCGTTTCGGAGGAGTGTCTGGCCAGGATCCAACGCAATCCAAGGGATTTCTTGCCTCAAACAATGCCGTATTTTTCTTGTCGATTCCGAAAACATTTCAGGTCACCCTCATACGTCGCAATAATTCATTCAATGGGATATAAATATTTTGTTTTACTTACTATTCTTTTCTTTATGCGTAATCAATCCAAATCTATGTAAAAAATTTAATTTTTCCGGCTTCTCATCTAATTTTAATGGTGGTCCACTGGTGATGCTGATATCGATATCTGAACATTCGCTGTCGTAATCCGAAGTGGAATAAACGCTAGAATTCGAACTTTCCGAATATCCATAAACTCGAACGCCAAAATCGGTCATTTCGCATCTATTCTGATTGTCGTTCCTGCCGATGTTCTCCTTATTCACCCTGCAACTGTTCAGTTTCATCCTCTTCTCCCTGCGAAGCTTCTTCCTCATCGTCGCGATGTCTATCTTACTTAGCTTAGGTCTTTTCGTCGGCGGTTGGAAATTAACGCTAGGTACGTTAAGGACAGTGAACCCGTTATTACCGTCTCTATTTGCCTTCGGTACAGGAACGTTACCAGTGAAATTCTTACCATCACCGATTTGGATGTTCTTCGATAAAATCGTAGTCTTATCGATATTCTTCATTGGTCCTGTTTCAATGAACGTCACGTTCATATTCCTAGGAATTAAATTATTTTCATGTATTGGTTCCGTTGCTGCTATTGGCTGCGTAATTTTGGTTTCCGTTTTTGCTGCGATCGAATCTTCGGATGATTTAAGCATCTTATGCCAAGTAGCTTTTACCTTGTCGATTTTATCCTGTAACAAATCGTTTGGTTCCCCGTTCATTAGAACCGAATGTGAAGCGCAATTATTGTTCTTTCCTACGTTGTTTTGACTAGTTGAATGAGGTGAATTTATGTAATTATTTATTATAGGAACATATGTATTTGGTAATATTTGAGTACATGAATTTACGTTTAACTGCACTTTATCGTCACTTAACTTGCTAACATTCGTCGATATATACCCGGATGATTGCGTGGGATTCGGAGGAATATCAGTTGCTTGAATGACTTGCGTCTGAACAGGATAATTAGGTGACGGTATTGGCAGTTGAGGACTGTGCGTTTGTTGGGAAACTATTTTCAGGGGCGTTAGAGCATGTTTCACGTCTGAACTTACTATATTGTTTACTTTATGTACACTAACAATATTAACATGGTTTGAACTGTTGAACGAATTGTCCTTATGAGGTTTTCTCTCATATTCCGATGACGATGAAATTAATTCGTTCGCATTTGTGATTTGCGAAGGGGTACCTTCATATTCATGTTTTACACTTGCTTCTCTATTATTCGAGTTTAACGTATTACCAATCTGTACAACATCCTTCGCCTTATCGTCGTTTGGCACGCCAATGATGTTCTCTTCTTTAATACTACTCGTTTGATAATGGGAAAATTTCACGAAACTCTCTTCGTGTCCCTTTTGCATATCTACATTGATAACATTTTTGTGCTTAGCTTCAATTAATGCGTTCGTCATGTCAGCGTCGTTTTTTGGGAAATTCGACACTTCCTTTCCGACTTCTTCCGAGGTCATCTCTTTTACTTTAACAGTATCGAGAGCTTGATGATCAGAAGGAATATCATGATGTATATTGTTTTGACAGTTGACGATCGACTCGATATTGTACATTTTGCATTTATACGAAATTTTAGACTTCGGATTCGTATCCGTTTGAGGAAGATATTTATCTGCCGGTGCGCCGACACATATCGACGATGTGTCCGCTGCTGTTGTGGTTGTAGTACAGGTTGTGGTTGTAATTGCAATGTGTAGATGGTTCGCTGCTATGGGAGGCTTCCTGGCTGAAACAAAGACAAAAAATTATGCTAACATTACGTCTGAGCCGAATTTTCTCGTAAATTTCGAGAAATAGTTGAATATTACTATGCTAACTTTAATCAATATACACTGAGCGGCAAAAAAATCGGACACCCTGAAATATTTTTTAAACATTTCCTCAATTGCATGTTTTATTTGTAAATGCTGATATTTTTGCCATTAGCAACACTCGAAGTTGTTAATTCAATGCAAAACGATAGCATTCACTTGTTCCTCTTTGTCAGACACTCCCAGAATGTCTGTGGTTTGTGACGTGTTAATTGCCTTTATCAATTTCTCTTCCTTTTATTTAACGTTGACTTGCTATACTGCCTTGATTCGCTGTACACACTTAGCGAAATTTCTAAGTTGCTAAATTTTGTTCCAGCTAATTTCTTTTTAATTTCTAACATTATATTTTAATCGAATAAATTTTTTCCTCCCGAGAAAGGTATATTCACATTTAGCTCTGAAAATTACGTCAGTACAAAGCGACTATTGGGAATTCTACAGGATGTTCCAATATCAACGATGAAACCTATATTTAAGAACCATGTGAACCAACTAGATCTTGGTGGGAGAAATTCCTTTTGTTTTCTTGGCCTTTATTACAGCAGGTTCCATAATTTAGCAATGTTAGTCGTTTTTGTTTTAGGGTTTATATATAATTACACATTTTCATTTTCCGTACTTTATTTCAAAGAAATAGACAAAGTGGGTAGCAATGGAGCGAAACGGTCTAATGCCTACGATCATCTGATGGTCAAGAAACGGTGTGGATTGTATCATCTCTGAGTTGCAATCAACTGTCAGTAACTCAATTGACAATGTGAGTCCATGTGGTCTCGAAACGCTACGTTCCGAATAAATTATTTTATGTGGCATGGAGTTTACTGCGATACCTATGAGTCAGTAGGCACAGATTCATTTCAATGCGGGATAGTGCTAGATCACATATTGCTCATATTATCTAAATTCGTAGACGTAGTCAAAATTCGAAGAATGGATTAGCCAGTATGTAGTCCGAATTCTAATCCAATTGAACATGTTTAGGATTAATTCTGCAGGCGTATTCGTCGCTGTCCAACTATGCTAGATACGCTTCAAGAATTACGATTCATAAAGAATATGAGTTCCTCAAATGTGCCCGTTAAATGACCTTATTCAGGCTCGTGGAGGATATATACATTATTAAAGAACACAATTGGTTTATTATTTTCTAGAATTGAGATACAATTTTGTTATTGTTACAATTTTTATTAAACCAATTTATTCTTGTCTTTATCTCTATTTCGTTCCAAATTTGCTTACTTCATAGCGCTAGTGAAGCATTCTCCAACACCTTTTTAAATTAATGTATATTTAAATTCTCTATTGTTATATTTAAGGGTGGCTGGCTTTTTGCCGGTCAATTTATATAAATTTACAACTCACTTTCAGCTGTTTTTTTTTTCTTTTCTTATTGGTTTTGGTCAAAAATTATTACCCTCATCAGAGCAGGCTATGATTAATACCCTTTTGGGGTAAATTCATAAAATTAATGCAAAATTTGAAGAAAAAAATGCATCAATGTTCTTTTAGTATTGTATCCAACAAACAGCACGTAATTTTAGCAGGATTTTAAAAGATACCTAATTGACTAGAAAATAAGGAACCGAATTACAATAATGATTTCATTATTTTTGAACCGTTTTATCTTTTGCAATGAACGAATTAATTAACAATTTTATAAATCCTTCCTCATTTCCACGTCAATAGTCTGAATATTCCCAATCATTATCACTAATTTCCCTATTTTCATTTATTGTTTTGTTGGTTACAGTAGCCTCATGAGAAAGTTGTTATTCATGTTTAATGTGGTAAAATGTCGCTGGCTACTTAATACGAAAGCGATATTGCGGGTACCTGTAGGTACACGACCAGGTCTGCTTTTCGTTAGTACCATACTCTAGGCATTCTCCAGCCCGCCAAAAAGTAGTACTGGTGCTGCCATCCACCCGTCTTTTGAATTTGTATTGCTGCGATGGCGCCACAAAGAAAACAATGGGAACTGGTTCCGGCAGCCATTGCGCTTTGCAGTTTGGTTTTGTAATCCGTTTACGGTAGATATTTATGGCTTATTCCAGCTTTTCGCGTATATTTTTTATTGTAATTGTATATATAACTTCTGTTTTCAATGCAAATAGATGTGGTAAGAAATTCGGTCTTTGGATAAGGAGTTAAAATTGATAATTGAATACTGCTGTGTAGTAGTTTTAGGTTTAACATATATCTATCGTTGTCTAATGTAGCAAGTAATTGTGCTTTTAAAAAAATAAATGCTGACGAACATACATTCTGCCAAAACAGTATCGCATAATCTAGGTGTTATAGTATAGTATAGTATGTATAGTTGTCATATGTGGCTATAAGTGTACTGCCTGTTTTAAGATATACTGCGGAATGCAAGCTTTTACAGTAGCACGAGCACAGCAGATGGTGTGCAATAACACTCAAACTTCAGAATATTCTTAATCTGACAGAAACTTTGAAGGTTTGTGTTTACCTTCAAGAGTTGATGAGAGAACTATCGCAGTAAATCAGTAATAGGTTTGTTTATAATTAGGCAGCTATAAATTAAAACGGGTATACAAAAAAAAAATCATACAACTTGCTTTTGAATAAGTTCTTTCTTGTTATTACAAAAACATTTTAGAAAAGTGTATATACACATGGTTTATTTGGTTGTTTATTGAAAGTGTTCCTATACGGACACATTCTAAAATGCAGTGTTAGAGTGCTTTATTAACGTTATTAGAAGCAAAATGAGTAACATAACTCCAGAACAAGTGGCTGGAACAGTTGCTTCAATCGAAGATGGGCAATCTCAGGCATACGTGGCTAATTTGCTGAATATTAATCAAGTGTTTCTAGGGCAGTAGGCAGATATAGAGAAGCAAGACGTTACATACGAAGACCGGTATTTAAGACTACAACCATTTCGTCGGAGACATGTAACTGCAAGCCAATTACAGATCGTTTTGGCTAGAGTTAGAAGCACTGGAATGAGTAGTCAAATCATTAGTAATAGGTTGAGTTAGAGTGGAATAAAAGCCGGAGTAGCGGTTGTAGCTCCTCGTCTTGCAAAGAATCACCGAGCGGCCCGCTTGGTGGGAACGAACATCAATTGAGAAATGACTGGGCCAACATACTCTTCACAGACGAGTTAATATTTAGTCTTTGCCTATTTGGTGGTGGCTCTGTCATGGTTTGGGGAAGCATTTCTTTAGCAGGCCGTACAAAGAACCAGGGGTGGCAATATTAAGCTACGATTTTGTAATTTGTTTTTCCAAAAATATTTTTTTTTACCCTATCTACTTAATAAAAATTTACAATACGAGTTTCTGTTTTCATTTGGCCCTTATATTATTTGAATAGTCATAACTAGAGACCGGATTATATGCAAAGTGCAAAAATTTTATTTAATTTATTTATTATATTTTACGTCTATCTGTAGATGTATTACACTGATTAAAGTTAATTAGCGTTAATTAACATTAATCAGTGTAAGACATCTACAAATAGACGTAAAATATAATAAATAAATTTAATGAAATTTTTGCACTTAACATATAATCCGGTTTCTGGTCATAACAATTGTTTCTTGGAGTATATTAGGATATGTTTAAAAGTTCTTTTAGTTATAAAATTATTATTTTACTACTAAATGAATTATGCGATACTTTTTTGCGTAGTGTACATATATATATATATATATATATCTTTTCATAGAGAATTGGAAAATAAATAAACAGCTATGTTAATTCGGATAATAGATTATTATTATTTTTTTGTTATATGGGTTTCATCAACGTTATGAAAACAGGGTTCCATTGCAATTTTGCAATAAATATAATATGACTTCATGTTCGACGTATCATAATGATGCACTGCTCGATGACAATTTATTTAAAGGTTATACCGTGTGTCTTACACCATAGGTACAAACTTTTATTTTTTGTTTTAATTTATAGGACTCTGATTAGAATTTTTGATGTAGATTATATTTGCATTCTTTGGTCCATCTAGCAACTTTCTGCAACTTTTGTTCTTTTTGTGCAATATAGACAAATACAAAAATTCAGTATCAGTTAACCTAAAGGTTATCGTATTGTCCACTTTTGGGGGAGGTTTGGAAGGCCATTGAAATAATGATAATGTAATGAATTTAGTTTTACGAAGTATAACGACAACGAACATTTTTAAAGAATTAAGTTAACAAACCATGTTAACAACTGTTTTTCTCTATTGCAACAAGTTGAGGATGAACTACCGCTAGTTATAAATAAGTAAGCTAAATCGTAGTCTTTATATTGAATTGCAAATTATATTTAAATGCCATTCTGCGAGGGCTGTTTTTTTTTCAATCTCCGTTCGTGCCTGTAAACAGTCACGCGAGCGATGGGAGATGGGGATGTCCAAAAGGTGACCGCGCATCTCCCTCTCTATGATATCTGCGACATCATTGCGCCATCTTCAGCTGCGTTGCAGGCACATAAATATGGTTCATGGCCACAATTCTACAATTGATTCTTTCGTCATGTGCGAGTTGTGTAGTGTTGTAATTCGATTCATTCAAACAGAAGGGAATAGTGCAGTTGAGATTTATCAATAGCCTGAGTATATGGCGAAAACTTTATGACGAATGGTGTTGTGCGTGAATGGTGTAGGAAGTTTAAAGAATGTCGAGCCGTTGATCACGAAACCGAAAAAAGCAATATTTTGAGTACCAGAAACATTATGGCTACAGTGTTTTAGGATCGTAAGGGTGCCCTGCTCATCGACTACGTATCTAAAGGTGAGGCCCGTAGATGTAGCGACCTACCACTCAAAACAAGCATCGCGGAATGCTAAGCAGCGGAGTCATCCTCCTTCACGAGAATGCACTCCCGCATGCAGCGGGTGTCATTGGACTTGTCTCAGCAGTTCCGGTGGGGCTTAGTCCTCAGTGACCCATCGGTACAACCAAGTGATAATCGTAAGCATCCGAGTCTGGTGAGTAAGCCGCATGGGGAAGAACTTCCTAGCTGAGTACTTTCAACGTGTCACAAACCGGTTGTGCCATATGTGATGGAGCATTGTCATAAAGAAAAATGACTTTGCATTGCCTCTTTCATTATGTTTCTACTGCGGTCAATGTGAATGGTGCACCTGGGTCTACCCACGATTTTTTGCGTTTGGCATTTTCAAAATAATACACTTTTCAACCCCTGTAACTATGCGATGCAAAGACGATTTCCTTTTGTACCGAGCGAGCAGAATGTCACATGTCATCCATTGTAATTCCATATCTTTGTATTTTTTTGGCGATTTTCGATGTTCGTTGTCTCCCGCATCGAAGTTACCACTTTTGAAACCTCGAAATCATCGTCCACACGTATCTTGCGATGAACCATGTTCACTGTAAGTTTCTCGAAGTAATTGTCTTCAAATGAAACCAAAAAATTAATGGTGTTCGCGAATGCTTATTGTTCGGTATAAATTTGGACATATGGAACAACTATGCACACACTTTTCCAATGTATCACTCGTGCGCATTTGACATTTGTTGATGGCACAACAAAATGGCGCAATGTCAAATCTTTATACCACAAATTGCATTGGTGCGCATTTCATACTTGTACACCTGATAGAAGAGCTGATAAAACGGTACGACAAATGCTTAAATTTGGTGATTACGTATCTTGGGTATCTAACTTCATGTGAAATAAATTTCGTTTAATTATATCTAATCAAAATTTCTATAGAAAAAAACATTGTTTACTTTCCGAATGGTCCTCGTATTAATTAGACAAATAAGATATGAATTTGTTCCAATTTCCACATCAAATAATATTTCATCGTTCTCTAACCATAGTTTCACAACTTGGCAAAATACTACCGTTCCATGGAACACAGTTTGGGAGAATGCTGGTTTAATATTATACGCCTTAAATTTTAATCAAATAGTTCTATAGATAAAAGACTGTATCTGTGACGTAAGACACCTTAGTATGCTACCCCTCACAAAGACATAATAATATATTGTTGTTCCTTTCTATTAGTTAAGTGCCAGAAAATTCGATCGTAGTTTCGAGTTTTGCTTGTCACAATTCATAAGATAAACAAATACAGTTTAAAACGTAAAAAAACATAACACCGCCAAATTAAATTAAAGAACTAGAAAAACAACACAATAATTATGAAACGTAAAGTTAATCACGTGAAGCACAAAGCAAGATTTAAAAATTAGTAGACAAGTGAAAAAATATAAATATTATGAAAACAAAAAGCGGAAAAAATCAAATAGAATTATTACAAAAAAAAGAAATAGACATGCACCGGTTTCCGTAAACGTGAGACGGAAATACAAAAGGAAAAAACCAACATAAACCACGATTTATTACCGAAACATAAGTCGGGGGGAAAGTGACAAAACGACAAGCATGGCGGGGGGTCAGGCACTGTCTCCATTGTCGCGATTCCCCTCACCTGCGCTCGATACTGCCGTCGCCGGAAGTACTTCCTCTGACGGTACCTTCGCGGAAACACTGGTCGGACAGGAAGAGCCAATCGACGAGTCTGCGGCAGTACTCGGTACGACCGTAGAGGAGACAGTACTTACTGGGAGACTAGCACTTGCTGAAGTTGGAGTCGTCGATGGTAGCTTCGTGACCGGCTTCGGCGTCGGAGGCTTCGGTGAAACACGAGCCGGTGCCGAGGTGGGCGCTTGACTAGTCGTCGGCTGAGGCGGCGCCAACGTATTATTAATCAGAGGTCCAGACGGTTGTATAACTGGAGAATGCCGCTGCGGTTGGGATAGATTAAGTGTATAGGGCGAAGTATGGGGTAACGACGTCGAGGATATCGGATGGACGCTCGAATGGGGCGAATGTCTTTGAAGTGAGGGAGAAGATCTTGGAATAGGATACGGTTGGGTTGGTATCGGTCCGGGCGGTAAGAGACCAGCGCCCAACGGCGATTGACGGGTAGACGTTAGGCCGAGCGGATTAGGATAGATATCTTTGGGCGGAAGCATGCTTCCCGGATGTAACATCGGCAAAATGAGCGGCGGTTGAGAAGGTAGATGGGTGGGAGGTACGTGAGGTGATATGCGAGTTTGGGCTTTTTCGCGTTCCCTTTGAACTCGCTCCTTTTCCCGTTGTTCCCTTTCTCGCTGCTGCTGCAGTTGAAGTTCCAATTGTTGCTGTTCTCGTTCCGCCTGCTCGTCTTTTCTTGACAGCCTCTGTCTATGTTCCTCTTCCAGCTTTAATCTATGGTAAAGATTTAGTATTAGAATGCAAATCAATTAAATCAAGTTGATTTACGATTTTTCCCAGATATCATTTCTAGCATGGAGATCTCAGGTTAGGATTGTTGTGTGTTTTTGAATTTTCAAATTTCTTCTATCACTTTTCTATCTCTGATTTCGATACTTTAATTTCATGTTTCTTATGGAACATTAAGTAGGCTTTGAAATGTTTAAATGTGCTTCATTTCTCTATATAACCACGATATTAAAAGAACGAATATTGTATTTTAGTGCTTTTCAGAAAACAGCATCAACATTACATTACATCATATGAATTGCAGCTGCTTGCATCTCGCCAAAATTCATATTTTCAAAAGAAAATGACGTCGTGATTTCTGTGCTATTTCCCTAGAGGACACGCGGTAAAACGGGATCAATTTTTTAACATTAAGGCGCCATTCTCCCTGTTTCTTATCTCTGGCATACGGAATCCTACCCCAGTTTTGTTACCTTTGTTATTTTATTTTGTATTATGAAGAAAAGAGTAAAATATATTCAATTATTCCAAAGCCCGCGAGATGTTCCATAAGAAATATTGAATTGTATCTACTATAAAGAGCGAGATGGCCGCACTGGAAATTTTATCTGGGACAGCTTACACAAACGCAAATAGGGCAATACAGGAAATTATACTACTCAAGCGAACGCAAAAACGTAGTTTATCGGGAATACAAAAATTACCTTTCATGCATGTACAACGGCATACTCGTTGCTGCACTAGGTAACATATACGGAATATAAGCAGGGCCTAATGGCGTCCAGGGGGGTCGTATTAGTCCTATTCTTTCTAAATAGAGCTGCTCATCGAGCAACATCGACGGGTAAGGATAGGGTGAGTATCCAGGAACATCAAGACCCACTGGTAATTGTGGAATTCTACAAACATTTCGTATTTGAATAGAAAATTATAGTTCCATCAATACGGAGAATAACGTGTAAAATACAAGTATCGGAATGAATCTATTAACTTCGGATAAATAAATAGTTTTAAATGACAGTTGCCTAACGATCTATTAACCATGCTAACCAACTCTTTACATGATACTGTTGACGATGGATTCTCATAATAACTAGAGTTGATATTTCGATATTTCTTTGAACTTTCCATGTTTTAAACTAATTTACACGTTCATTAGCTTATTACTTGGTTAGTATGATAATTAGAATTGTTGTTTGGGCTATTTCCATCGTTCGTTGAACTTGTATAGTCCGACGTTTCGGCAATCTGTCTACTGCCGTCTTCAGGGTAGACCTAAGAAAGGTTGTTGCTCATCAGAACAATCATGCTTCGATGAATTTTGTTGTTTGACGTATTTGTCTTCCCTATTTTTTATTAGCGAAAGTTGTGACTGGGGATCGAACTCTATTATTTTTTCTCGATATATATCTTTTCTGAATTCCACCTGACTTAACCACTAAGCTAATAGGGGGGACAAATACGTCAGACAAAAAAATCAATGAAGCATGATTGTTCTGGCAAGCAACAGCCCTTCTCAGGACTACCCTGAAGACGACAGTAGGCAGACTGCCGAAACGTCGGACTATACACGTTCAACGAACGATGGAAATAGCCCAAACAACAATTCTAATTATCATACTAACCAAGTAATAAGTTAATGAACGTGTAAATTAATTTAAGATATCGAAAGTTTAAAGAAATATCGTTCTGAACAATAAATATTTTGTTTCCAGATGGAGCTAACACATAAATGCTTTCAAAATTCCCTTCGTCTATTTTTATTTCTCTTTACCTCTTTGGATATTGCTGATCTGTTGTTTTTGAACAAATTATGCCAAAAAAGTTAAGTGAAGGAAAATGGGTTTATTTAACTATGTTAATTAGTTTGTTATTAGATGCCAAATAAGCGACTAGATTCCTAGTGTTGATAATAAATTTGTCGAATCTCTTTAAGTTGAGAAAACTTATACCAACAAAAATGATTTAATAGCTAAAAGCAAAACCTTGCCTGTTAAAAAAATATGAGAAATTACAATCTTTATACATACGAGGTATGTCCCAGAATTAATGAGAATAATTAGTTTCAAAATATTTAATTGAATATACAGTAGTGGGCATAATTATAGTAACAGGTTAAATATTTACGTTATTACAAAAATAAAAATATTTTCACGTATGAAACTGGTATTCTTAGTTATATTTACAGTTTACAAGTAATAATATATACTGAAATGACATCAGTAAAGCAAAGTGTATTTTATATTCTATTTTTAGTAATCGTGCGTCGAACAAAAATATAGCAACACAGACGTATGTGTGAATTTCCCGTTTGTATGACGGAAAGAAATGAGATATTTCGAGGTCGCAGTTGTTATGCTTTAAGGCTTTAGTGTTCTGATAGCAATGGGTCGCCCCAAATTAATTTCTGATGATGTTAGAGGAAGGATTGTTCGTGCCTTTCTTACCGGTGACACAAACGGAAATTGCAAAAAATTATCAGATTAATCGGTCAATTGTGTCTCATATTACTAACAGACATAAAGAAACCCGTAACAGTGACCGACTAAAAAATTCAAAACGACTTAAGAAAACTTCAGATCGCATTGACAGAAGAATCTGCAAATTGGTACTAGAACAATCCGAAGGATACTTGTCCACGCCGGTTTGTTTGCTAGACGTCCTGCGAAGAAACCGTTATTGTCGAAGAAAAACAGACAAAGCTTACTACTACTGCACACACTACTACTACAGTTTGCAAGAGATTACCTGCATTGGACATTTGACATGTGGAAGCGAGTAGTTTTCAGTGACGAGTTGAAATACAATTTATTTAGAACAGATGGCATATGTTACGTGCGATGTCCATGCGGTGAAAGACCGAATAAAAAATATATTTGTCCTACTGTTAAAGCTTTACTGTTGAAATCAACAATTTATTTTCTATCACGTTTATGTTTTTAAAGGTTTTTCTATAATGACGTTCAGTCTTGGGTAACTGAGCATATCCAAGTCGATATAATTGCGAAAATTATCAAAATTATTCGGCAAACATTGCACTGCGCTCAATTCGTGGTATTCATGGCCGTCCTACAGAGTCCACAATAAATTCGATTGAAGATATTGCTGTTGTTCGGGATAGTGTGCGTAAGAATCCTAGCTAGTCCATTCTTGACATTTCTCCAACATTAACTTGGCGAATTTTGGATAAAGACTGGGGCTTTCAGTCGTACAAAGTGCAACAAATTCAGGAACTGAAGCCTAATGATCATGGGCAGCGGCGTGTCTTAGTTGATCAGACTGTAGAGCAGTTAGAAACTGATCTCACAAACATATGATTGATTAGTCACTAGAAGTAGTTTGCCTTAAAAAAAAACCTCGTCCAGTACTGATATACACTGATATTCCAAGAAGATAATTGTAATAATTATTCATGAAATATAATAATAAACAAGCAATCTAATCTCTAAAGAAACTGGAATTTCAAATTCCCAATTTAGTTACTAAATTTTTGAAAAAATTAAAAAAGCGATTATTTTTGAAAAACATTGGTAAACATATTTTTTTGATATGAAGCCCTAGAATTTAACACATGGCAATAAAACTTAATTGAAATTCTTCATATTTTTCGAAAAATAGTGCTATTTTGATTTTTGACTATTCCTAAAACTTTCATTTATTCCAAAATCAATACTAGCTCGTTAGATATAATTTGATGAGGGTTTAAATCAGCTCTCTAATAAATACATTATTAATAAGAGAACTACTTCCGGAATTGGACCGTGTCATGTTGAAATATAAAAATGAAATAAGAGTAAGAGGAAAACAAATGAAAAAATGGGGTGAAAAAAAGAGAAAGGAGTTATCTCTTCTTCTTTTTCTTTGATTTTTCTATCTCCCTTCTCTCTTTCTTCCACCTTTCCTTTTTTCTTTCTTTTTCCTCTTAATCTTATTTCATTTTTGTATCTCATCATGATACGGTCCAATTGCGGAAGTAGTTCACTTATTACTGACTCTGGCCGTGGAAGCCTATGTATTCATTTTAAATACATTATTCGCAATACCAACGATTACTTCGATTTTCAAATGCAACTGAACGCACATTAATTCATAAGGATGTCCAGATTTCATAATGTACATATACTACCATGTGCTAGAATTACAATACCATTGTATTTTGTTACATCGAGTGCTTTCGACATTAAGAATCGTCGCAATTTTCGACTATTACAATACACTCGATCAAATTCGAAGTTAATAAATTCATTCCAGTGCTATAACATGTCGGGCCAGGCCTAGACACGTTAAATTCACATCGGTTACCTTTCCTCCGGTCGATAAGGTTGGAATCCGCTCCTAACATCGGTAGGATACCTGTCCGCGGCAGATGGTAGGCGAGTCTCTGGAGGCCTGACGTTTGCCGTACTACCTACGCCAAAAACGGGTAAATCCGTGCTGAGCTTTGATGACTTTTCAGAAGATGTGGGCGCACCTACAAGAGAAGATATAGGTATAGAAAATATAGCCGTTAAAAAGGGGAAACGTAACTGTACTAAATCAATTATCATGTTATCGAAAGAAAAGAGCGTCAACGAAATCGTTACGTAATATTGTTGTTCGGAAATAGGTATAGTTACGATGGGTGTGACGGGTGATGTAAGTTGTTACATCATCCCTGTACGCATAATACAAGAGAGAATGTGTCCCATGTTGCGCACCTCTAATTCGATAAACATACTTTAACACTCAGTACTGCT
This sequence comes from Trypoxylus dichotomus, assembly GCA_023509865.1. Taxonomy (NCBI): domain Eukaryota; kingdom Metazoa; phylum Arthropoda; class Insecta; order Coleoptera; family Scarabaeidae; genus Trypoxylus; species Trypoxylus dichotomus. The sequence continues at coordinate 60,257,464 of CM042075.1, forward strand.
TGTGAATTGTATGTCCCGTGTGGTTGTGTAATTCATCTAATTCTGTTATTTGATAACATAGGTATCAACTGTTCATATATCATGCAACAGTTTGCAGTTGAGATGCTACTTCCCCAAATCAAATGCGAGGCTACGTTATTATATAAAAAGAAAAAGTCTATAGAAAATGCATGAGAGTGCAATATAAAAATACTTCAATTGTTTCCAAACTATTGGGTTGGCAACAAAGTAATTGTCAATTCTTTTATACACATGAAACATATTTTTTTTATATGATTATTAAACTTTATTCAATACTATATTTCATTATTCCACGCTCATAGAATTTGTGGTCTTTTAACAGCCAAAACAATGAACTAGGTGTAATTTCACAACACTATCATTGAAGATTCTACCATTCAAACATATTTTTAAGGCTCTAAACAAACGATAATCTGATCAAGACTCAGTAATTTTTGGTGAATGACCAGTGATGCATGTGGCCTAGCCAGCTCTGGTCGTTTTCCTGGAATTGTAGAGTATAATTTGTCCAATTAGCGATAATACACATCTGAATTAATCGTTTGGTTCCTGGGAAGCAGCTCAAAATACACAATACCGTTGTAATCTCACCACCAAACCGATAGTATAATCTTCTTTTGGTGAATTTCAGCTTTCGATGTTGTTTGCGCTTGTTGATTTTCTTTAGACCATGACCGCTTTCGTTCGATGTTACGATAAATTATCCGTTTTTCATCACTAGTGATTTTTCGTTTTAAAAAATGTTCGATTTCATTTCATTTGAAATGTAAATCGCAGATGTTAATGCGCTGGATTAAATGTATTTCCTTTTACTCATTAGGATATCCATATATCGACTTTTTTTAATGAACCCCACACGTTTTAAATGATTTTTAATTGCGTCCGATACATTTAACCTTTCTGCAATATGACGACCCAAATCAATTATGGCTTTGATTTGATCATCACCAATTTCGTTTGGCCTACCAGATCGTGGTTCATTTTTGAGTGAAAAACAAGAATTTATGAAACCAATTCCGGTGCTGTCTATTATTTAGAGCTTCATTGCCATACACATCGCTTGATTTTTTTGGCGACTTGTGTCGCGTTATTTCCTTTTCGGAAGTAACAATGTAAAATATGACGAAAATGAACGCTTTTGTTCTCGATATTAAGATTGAAGCCACACAAACAAATGTTACAAAAATACACTTAATTTGGTTTTTAAGAAAGCTAAAGTTCACGGGTGAAAAATGCCAAAACTATATAATTGTAACATCAACACTAGTCATTTAAAAAGAAACAATCTACATTTAAAATCGGCAATTACTTTCTTGCCAACCCGATTGTTCTTTTTGAGTTTGGAGATTCACATAGCTTTTAGCAATTGCAGGAGATTTTTTGAATCTTTCAAATTTGAAGCCAATACAATTGTGACAGCATGGTAAGTTCTAAAAAAATGATGAATGTTCTTTTCCTTTTTTCCTCTCATGGAGTAGCCGCCTGTATATTTTTTCAGCTTGCAGTAGTGTAGATATAAAAATTGCTTTGGGGAATTTTTACAACCTCCTTTAGAATATTATTTGGTTTATACCTAATTATAATTATACCCCCAAATTCCTAAATAAAATTGAATATTCTATATATAACAACCATAACAACATTAACGCACAGATGATTAATTGGAATTGCACAAAATTCATTGTCTTTCTCGAGGGTAATGAATATATATGAAAATTCATAATAAGTCAATTTTACTTACATACTTTAAATGTAGTCGAATACATTCTCTTCTTTTTGTATTTGTTCCAATATTTTGAGCAATTTTGCATTGGTTAAGTTTTTCGATTTTGATTAATTACGTATTTAAACTTCAACATTATTGTACATTTTTACTGTTACACTTAAAAAATGTGAGAGTTTTCCTAAAGTTAATATACTGGGTTGTGTTTTTTCTGCTACACATACATACATTTTGCTTATGTGTAACTTTAAAAAAAATATATCAATGCATTAGCGATATAGTGCAACCATGTTTATAACGTGGACATGCGTAAAACCAGCAAAACCTAGCGTTGCCAGTGCTTTTACATTTGTAATAAGATCTATTTTAATGCGAATAAAATAACCATAATAATCCAATGGCGAATCGACGGCATTCTTTGTTATGTTCGACGAGTGTTAACAGATTTCTTAACCGATTTTGGACGTTACAATAGACTGGCACTATTATTAAATTTATATAAAAGACATGTTAATAGCAAACAACATTGGTTAAATGCGCAACGTAATGTACCATATTATAAATTTCTATATGACTACTTTGTTTATATGTTAAGAGTGCGCAACATTAAACAAAATATTGTAGAAAATAAAGAATTTTGAAAGTTTTGGGGAAGTGCGTTTCGGAATGAAGATTGCCAACAAGAGGTCAACTATAGCATAATTTTCATCGAGTAGATGAAACAACGAATGCAAGAAAGAATTATATTTTAAATGTGTTAGCGCGCACTTTAATAAGGGATGAGGCATCCTTGCCTCTTCTTTTACGTAGTAGAATATTACAGAATGTAAACGCGGAAAAGATAGTAGAAACTATAGAAAATACCTTTGGGAAATTCAATATATTCGCAACCAAACTTGCAATGTTGGTTGCAAATGGGAATTCAAACATGGTTAAAGCTGGAAAGTTACTAAAACAATCCTATCCTCAATTGCTTCATGTAACCTATTTGCTCTATGCATGTCATCTTGTAGCTGAATTTATAGTTTCTAATAGAAAAGTTTTTATTAAATCTCCAAAATGTAGTCGTGAGTTTAAGTAGGTTTGTACGAGCACTCCTCAGCCACCAACCTTGTTAAAACTGTTTTATATTATAAAATATCTCGCGATAATTCTCCTTCCTCATTATTCCATCAATTTTCACAAAGTTCCCTGTTCCATATAATGAAAAACAACCTCTTACAAGAATGGAACCACCATCTTCCTTTATTGTTGGTGTAATGCGCTGGGGAAGTATTTTCTCGTCTTTTGAACTCCTGACAAATATTCTGCGGTTTTGACCAAACACTTCATATTTGGACTCGTCAGTCCATAGTTTGTTGCCCCATTATTCTATTGTCCAGTCTTCGTAAGGGTTGGCCCACTGAAGACGTGTTTGTTTATTTTCACAACGTAGCAACGGTTTTCGTGTAGCAATACAGCTGTGGAGGTTTGCTTCTTCTAAACGACGTTTCACTGTGCTAACGGATATTTTCCTGTTTCTAGTCGTAATTTCAGGAGCTGTTAACCGTCTATTTCTCTTGCCAAGAAATTTTATGCGTTCATCGTCCCTGGATGTTGCTCGAGGACGTCCTGGACAATTTTTGCTAGCAAGTGTACCAGTTTATTTGAAGCGGCGAACAGTGAAATTTACTGTGGATCTTTTTATATTAAGTCGTCCGGAAATATTCCGTACAGAATATCCTTGTTGATATAGCGTTAATATTGTTTATCGTGTTTCAAGACTAAGTGGTTTTCCGCGAGGCATTTTTACACAGGAATTAAATTATTTACTCGCACAAAGAAATAACAATATCGAGCTGCATGTAATGGTATCTAATGATAAACTAAACTCACTGTTAGTGTAATCTATACATACTTTATGGAGGAAATACCATCACTGCAGGAAGTCAGCCATTCTAGAATTTGGATTTCATTTATAATGTCATAAAATTTCTACCCGTATATTATTTAAAATATCTATACCTGGTATTGTTTATACTGTACCTAATTATTTCATGATTTTGAAAAGTAATATTCCAGTTTTGTTATTTATCAACTTAGTTCTTTAATTAGTAAATTGTGTATATGCTTATAGAATTATTACATGAATTCTTCTTAAGATATTTTGTTAAAATTTAAAGTGTCCATTCTATTGTGGGCGGTGGTGTATATGTAATAAAAAAAAAGAACCTGATACAACGATCAAACAGAAGCAAACATAATTTTAAAATGAAGTTTTTCAAGCTATCATGTTTAGTCATTTTCTTAAACGAAACAAAATTTCCCCTAAATAAGTTTCATAAATTCATCACATTGGGTTATTTTTTCCATAAAGTTGGCAACATCATCGAAGATCCGAATAAAAACATCATTTGGGATAAAAAAAAATACCTGAATCTCTACGTAACGGTTCGGTGGAGGTGGTTTGCGAGGAGGATGAATGTTCGTTGGTGCCTGGAACTGACTGCTGGGCTAAGTTCCGAAGCGCGGCTGCAAACGAGTGCGATCCCTGAGATTGTGTTGCTCCAGGACCTGGCCCTGGAACGGCGTGACCCGTGCTCGACCTTTGCTTCGAGCTGCCGTTTGTCGACACCGTCGGTTTGAGATTTTGACTAACTGTAAACGAAGATTAAAACAAAACGTAAATGTCGCGAAATATAACAATGCATACGTTTTTTAATATTACGTACATCGGAAAGGATTGAAATACATCCCCTAATTTTCGAATTTGAACGAGCTTCGTTATTTGTTAGTTGAATCTATTGTATTCGACATGAATTCGTCGCTGACCTCCTTAAATACAAAACGACGTGGAATTTGAAGCAGTGCAGTAATGCCCGACATTTTTTTACTGGCATGTTAATTGGTAAGGAAAAAACAGTATAAGCAAACGTATCCCAAAAATGAATATTTCGTTGTGCATTCACACATAATCGAAATAGGTAGGAAATTACGCCATAAAAATAGCTAACGAAACGTTTTTACTACAAAATTGTATACTGCATAGCATCTGCTATGATTTCGTTACATAAGCGGAAGATAATTGGCAATTCAGAAATAGATATGAGATTGTTGGAATAATCAAAATAACCTTACGCATGTCGATAATTTTGAATAAGTCAAATAATTTGAAAAATATTTTGGATGGCACATTCAAATTCTTTAAAAAAATGTACTTAAAACAACATAGCTGTCATTTTACACAAAAATCTACTGCATTTTTTTTCTTTTTCGATTAAGCTTTCAAATCTCCCATGAAAACGAATATGTGGTTTTACTTCCGATCCAAGAAAAAGAGGCTATCATACAGGGTGTTTTTGAAATAAAATAAAAAGGTACGGAAAATATAAAGGTGTAATCACATAGAACATAGATCTAAAAAAAAATGAGTCTACTACAACGCAAACGTCAGCATAAAAAACCCTAGGAAATTCGTCAAATGGATCTTTAGACGCACGTCATCAATTTTTATCCGTATGAATCAAATCGGTACTTCTAGTTCAAGTTAAGCACCATATACACAATTCATTAAAATAACCTGACAGTTCTTATAATATACATAAAGTTATAGGTTCGGATTTTGACAATGGGACGTAAATAACCTAACAAATACTTTGTTTGTTTTGATTATAGTAAGTTTTGCACAATATTTGACATATTGGAAATATATCAAATTAAATTCTGTATGTTACAATTTGTCAACAATTTCTATATACTACAAGAATAAATCTTAAATATTTGCCTGATTAAATAAAACAAATTGACATCTTAATATGTATGTTTCAAATATTACTTGCAACAGACTCGGTACAATGTTAAAATGTCATACTTACATGGATTTTATAAATAAACTAAGACAAAGACAACATTACTAATGTCTCATACAATGAAGCTCGATACATGATGTAGTAGTAGAAGAGCTTACGCATACATGTTTAATAAATAATAAGGTATAGCAAGATAAATACTACAAATGATATATCAATAGAAACAAATAAATTTGCTTTAATTATAAACTACTCGTTGTCTAGTTCTTCCTTCGAAGTTGAAGATTTTTTCAGGATTTATAATGATGAGACCTATTTCAGTACCAGCCAATTCTCCCATTCATACCAATGCTTAATTAGATCACTTGTGTGCCTTGCACATTTTCCCCAAGTATTTTAATAATCGTCCTTACCAACATGTTTGTTGTAATAGCCTTTTGCTGAAGCCCAGAGTAGTTCAATAACATTAAACTCACAGTGATGTGGCGGAAGGCTGTACACGTCATGGCTATGTGCTTTTATTATTTCAATTGCGTACTTCCTTATTTCTCTTCACCAAAACCAGCAGTTCATATTTTGTTAAATGGGTTGAAAAATTTACACTGTTTTCGTTTAACCAATTCATAATTGCTTGTTTTATTGATAACGTGGTGGGCACTTTATTTTAATACGATGCTCTGGTACGGAGAATTATCCATGATAATAAGATGTTTTTGCGGTATACTGGGAAGAAGCTGCGTCATTACCCATTGGTGCTATGGTAATTAGCTACTTTATTGTTAGAAGCAAGGGTGAAGCACCACTTATAAACCGATTTTCAGTTCCAGCGTGAATGAAACGTTTACGATCGTAGCCCTCTGGCTTGCAAACGCTTTTTACAGAATCATCTTGCCAAGATTTTCCTTTATTTCCCTTTGAATAAATCAAAGTCTCGTCCAAAAACACTACCGGTCTTTGAGAATTTGATAGCAAATTATCAACATACTTTTTAAGAAACACACTTCGCATCAACGCAACATAATGTTAGAGCACATCTATTATCTTCTTTGCGAAATTTAAACCTAATATCCTTCAACAAAGTAGCTAAGGATTGTCTGGGTAACGTTACAATTTCTTTGTACTGAACCTCATCTTTCAAAGTTTGTAACATGCTTTCCTAAAACAATAGTGTTGCAACAAATACAGCAGTATTATCACTACTATAAATTATTACTCTTATACATGTTGTAAACAGTATTTCGCACTTCTATTTTCTAGCACGAGGTCTCTTCTTACCAGGGGAAGAAAAAACTGGATTTTGTATCTTTCACTACTTAATAGCATAAATAGCTTGACGAGAAATATGTAGAGCATAACACACTCCCTGCAATATTAGCCACCGCGTAAACATTATCAATCAGTATTGGAATATATTCATGTATACTTATGAGACTAAGTCAAATCTGTGCCAAAAATGGCAAAATAAAATTTAATAAGCGGACAAATTATCATTAAATATTGTAAAGTTTACTGTGACATGAGCTTTTCCTAATCACATTTAAAGCTGAAATGATATAACAAATACACCGGCAGCTCATTATTGTTGTAAATCCTTAGTATTCAAAATTGTTAACAGATATTATAGGTATAGGGTTATTCCAAGAAGATGTAATTAAATATATATTAAATATGTTGAGGAGAAGCAAATTTTGATCGTAAACTCTTGCAGTGTAATATACGCTTTTGTTTTTAATTTTAATATTTTGCAATCGATAAGAAAAAAATATTAATATCACCTTTGCTCCTTTAGTGTTTCTGTAACAAGAACAATTCTCAAAACAAGTAAAATGAGTGACCATTCTAGTGCCACTCATTAACTGATTACATTATTGTACATATCTATACGTTAGTGTATCCATATTCTGATGTGCTGAGTTCCTCTTTATAAAAGTAAACACAAAGTTATATATTTGCAGTAAATTATGACGAGTCAGCAGTACTAAATATTTTCTTTATTTTTTTCATTTCCAATCAATTTCCAAATTGAAAATACCATGATTAGATTACGGTTGGGGATATCATCACATTTTACAATATATGAGCATTTAAAATAACGTGGTAGAATATTTAGTAATTACCCTACATAGGGCTGTGATAGCTTGACTAAATTCACTCATATACTGGTGTTATATAGAGTAGCGGCCATACAAATAGCACATGCAAAATATATTCTTTGAATTACGTGTTTCAGAGGGATGTGCTGCAGTACTAACATCTAAAGGCTATTTCGCAAAATATTAACTTTAAAAACAGAAAAGCACTTTTATACCAACAAATCTTATTTTGCTGGCATGTGCGCTATTTCTCTGGCCATCTAAAAAATCGGATTTCATGGAATTTATTTATTTTTATTTATTAGGTTCGGAATTTTATATTTATTCTATAAATTATCTATTACAATACATACTCTTAACATTAAGTGAAGTGTATTACATAACAATATTCTATTTTATTTTTATTGCTATATTCATCAATATATCTAAATGAATGTACCTATGCTATTTATTTGTCCACCACTGTACATAAAAACGTACATACATCGATTAATTCTAAATAGACAAAAGCAAGTAATTTGTTTCGTATCCCTTACGTAGTTTCAAAGATAATTTTGAGTATGCAAAAGTTAGATCAATAGATGTAAATCTATAGATGTGTAAGAGTATTTTCTCATCGCGACAAACATCGCTCAATTAAACACAAATACTGCATTTCATAGGTTATTACGCATAACCTGCTACTTATCGATAATCTACCATGATGCGGACGACCAACTTAACAGTTCTAGTAATAGTCCATACAAAGGAATAAAACTTGTCAACTATTACACATGTGTACGTATGGATTATTCGATTTTTGTCCTCCTTCATAACATACTGAATTGTTCAAGAATATACCAGTAAAAACTTTCCTTCGTTCGTAAACGTGTTTTAATCTTCGTCTGGTTTTAACAGGCATTTGCAAGCATACGACGCTAAATATTAAATAACTATTTTGCATATTTCAACGTTGGACGACACGCGATATAACGTGACCGCGATATCAATCGAAATTAAAGGTTCCGCTAATAATAGCTAAAGTATACCTATACCTAAACTGGCTGCGCGATTGGCCGTTACGGTTACGGACAAATAAAGCCATATTCGCTGAAAGATTAACGCTTTTTTCCTGCTTTATATGTAAAATATTCCATTCGACGATAATAATATGAAAGGATACATAAAACGGACTGTGAAGTTTTTTTCCTGTGAGAGATTAAGGAATTTTAATAAACAGCATAATAAGTTTCTATATTACTTTAGCGGGTAACGTTAAGTAAGAAATAGACAGGTGTCAATGATTTAGAATCTAGAAAGCTTATTAATATTAAAACCGCGACCGTTTTTTTGTGAGTTATAGGATTAACTTAGAACCATTGGCACTTATACGAGTTTAAATTCAAAGTTTCAACCGAATTGTCAAAGCTGACAAGTTGTTTGAAAAAAAAATACAATTAAACTGCGAATATTTTATAATTTTCGAAGATAATTGTCTCAAGAAGAATGCCTAGCAGAGTTGCTTTCTGTTTTCGACAATGAAGCACCACATCAGTCAACAATTTCTCGTTGGTATGGAAAACTCAAACATGGACGGATTAGTCTTAGCGACGATCTAAGTGCAGGTGCATCAAAATCGGCGCTTACTCAGGAAAATGTTGATGCTGTGCGCATGATCGCAAGATCGATATGACATGTCGCGAAATTGAAGTATCATCGGAGATTTCAAAGACCTCAATTCAAAACATTTTGCATGCAGAATTGTGTGTAAGGAAATTAGTTTCTCGGTAAATATTGCATCTGTTGATCGAAGAATAGAATGCTAGTCGTCTGTTTGTGTGTTTCAAGGTGAAGAAAAATCGACAAAAGTCATCCGTTCTCCAAAAAGATGGTCGCGATATTTCTCTCGAAGGCAGATCATGTAGCATCAATTCCTTCCTAACATCGAAGAACTGTCACTGCCGATTGGTGTCCAGCCACTTGGTTACCGCAAGTAATCGCTGAGCTTCAAGACAATGCAAGTTCACACACGGCACGCAAGACAATTGGAATCTTTAACGCAATAAAACGTCGAATTGTTAGTTTAAGTCCCAACGATTTCTTTACTTTTCCGACAATCAAGAACGGACTGCGTGGTTAAAAATTCCAATCGTCGGAAAGAGCAGTCAATGCCCTCAAAAACACAATGTTGGCTGTACCAACAAACGAGTGGAATAACTTCTTCCAGAGTTGGTTCGAGCGCATGCAGCAAACGTGTATTAATCTTTCGGTGTAGTAATATATACTAACCACATCTACTCCGCTTTAACAGCAGATAAGAAGATGTTGAAGATTGTGGTGTATTGAAAAATAAGGTGTTTTATGATTTAATATTTGTTGATAAAAGATTTCTAATAATTAGTGTTGTTATTTGGGCTATATTTCCATCGTACGATTGCTCGAAACGGAGAATGTGATTTTTAAGCCTTTCGAGACGATGTTAAGTTGTCTTGCATTATGCAACGTCTGAAAGACCTGTTTAATTCGGGCCCATATCGAATTTATAACTCTTGTCGTAATACTGTTGACGATGGGTTCTCATAATAATTAGAGTTGTTGATTGGGCTATTTCCATCGACGATGGAAATCTAACCATCTTACACGATGGAAATAGCTCCCAACAACAACTCTAATTATTATGATAATCCACCGTCAACAATATCACGTCACGAGGTAAAAATTCGGTATTGCCTCGATCTTTCAGACAATACAAAAAGACCAGGTAGACACTTGCCAAGGAATCTAATCATCTCACAACGATGAAAATAGTCCAAACAACAACTCTAATTGTAATCCATTGTCAACAATATCACGTCAAGAGTTAGAAATTCGGCATGGACCCGAATTAAATAGGTCTTTCAAGCAATACGAAAAGACCATGATTAAACTGGCCAAGGAATCTAACCATCTTACATTCCAGTATAAAGTAAGACAATTTAAGATCATCCCGAAAGGCTTAAAAATCACACTCCTCGTTTCAAGCAATCGAACGATGGAAATAGCCCAAACAACAACTCTAATTATTATGATAATCGATCGTCAAGAATATCAAATCAAGAGAAAAGATTTTTAATTGAAGACTTACTACCTCCTTTTCTCATTACGATCATTACGTTACTCAAACATGAACAATAGCAAAGGTTTCAATATATGTTAAGAGTGATTCAAATGATGAAATGTTATTCAACTTTAAGCTCAATTCCACTCTTTTTACGCAACCATGGCACAATAATATTTGAAGTTTGCCGAATATTAATCAATATGCAATATCCTTTAATTTCAGTAGTTATAGTTTTGTAAATATACGCTACCGTCCATATACATATATGGGGATATTATAAAATCGAAACAAAATAGGTTCCTCCTCCCTCGAGAGATCACTCAACAACTTAATATTGCAAGAAGAACATCAATATCTCACACAACAGTTAAACGAAGACTTCTTGCAGTAGGGTCAAGAAGAAGAATGACTGTGAAAAAGCCGTTACTGAAACAATAAAATAATAAAAAGGAGACTAGAATGGGACTAGAATTCAACACAAAGATTGAACCCTTGAGCAGCGGTATAAAGTATTAAGGACAGATGAATCCAAATTCCAAACCTTTGGTTCAAAACGTCGATCATTTGTGAGGTGACATACTGGACAAATAATGAGTGACCAATGTGTGGTTCCTACTACAAAACATGGTGGAAATAGTATGATGGTTTGGGGTTGTCTTGGTGGTAAAGTTGGAGGCGATTTGATAAAAATAGATGGAATCTTGCGCAAGGAAAATGCTGTGCCATATAGAGAACTGCAGCGAAAACTTTATCTTCCAAGAAGATAACGATCCCAAACATTCATCTCGTTTGTGTAGAACTTATTTGATGTCTCTCGAAGAAGAAGGCAAATTGATACGGATGATATGGCCACCCCAATCCCCAGATCTGTTGCTAGTAGAACTGGTATGGGATGAATTGGATCGAAGAATTCGAAAAAGTGGCGTTAGGAGTGCACGAGATCTACGGCAGAAGCTCCAGATAGCATGGACTAAGACTACAACCGTTTATCTGGAATATCTGATTAGAAGATTGATCTAATCAGGTAGACAGATTAGATAAAGAGTAGTTTTTTTTGGAAGTGCTTAATACGATCGTCATAAAATATGAAAATAGACGACGCGGACGTTTTAATATAATGAAAAGTTTAGTTTGCATTCAACTTTCGTTTTGCAAGCAGTGAATAGTGAAGAATTTGTGCAGAGTGTGTAAAATAAATGGTATCCTTAGAAAAGAAGATTATAGGAAGATTTTGGAGAGGAATTCCGTCTCATCTGAAAACATGACCGCTCTAAAATCCCGGTCTTAATCCGATCTAGCTGTTGTGAGAGGAACTCGACCAAGAGGTTCGAAAATCTGTTCCAAATTCGACAACAGTGCTTTGGGCACAACAGGATACGTGGAGAAAAAATTACTAGAGAGAATGCTAAGATTGCGTGCACCAGTAATAAAAGCAAGACGCAAATTGATAAGCTCATTATTTTTATAACTGTTACAGTTTTTTTGTGTAAGTGCAGAATAAAGATAAATTTTATAATTAGTTTTCGATTTGTTTTAGTAATATTTTAAGAGTTGATAAACACTTATAGTTGGTAGTGTATATGGACAGTAGCGTGTAATATTTAAAGAACTTATGTTTAACGGTTTATTATTTAAAACGTGTATAAGGCTATAATTTTAAGAAAAGAGCGTGTAATTCAAAACAAATTATTTTGTACTTTTCCATTTTCTACATATTTGTTTCTTATTCAAATATTGCTTAATAAATATACAATCGCCTACACAAACTTGTTTTCCAAATATTAACTTTGACTTTGAATAGATAATATTTCGTAAATAAATCATTACTTTATCATCGCAAAAATGCTGCACGTTCCGTGCACACGGAAACAAAAGTCGAGCGGTAATTTTCCCAAATGCAGTAATGATAATAATAACACGTCATCGACAATGTAGCGTCAGGCACTTCGATATCCTATAGCGAAAGATATCTAATAACATCCTCCCCGTCTTCGTACGTAACGTTACCGAATACACACATATCTCGCAGCTTCGTAATTTATACGAAGGAAGTTTAGGAGGTTACAGATGAGGTTAGTGTCAGAGGTGGTCGTGGTCAGCGCTTTGACTCCGGCTGACCCCTGGTGACCATACGTTAACCATTCGGCCATTGTTGTTAACCCCCGTTCTATTTTCACCGTATAACTTACAATAATGGCGTTTAGGAAATTGGCGAGAGGAATATAGATGAGAACGAGATAGAAATTACTGGGCGTAAATTTTAAATTTTACGTTTGTCGTTTTCTTTCTCTATAGAATATACACTACCGCTCATAAGTTTAAGATCACATCGAGAAATCTGTATTAAGACTTAATTAAAAAGAATATAGTAATAAACGAACTACTTCCGGATTTGGATCGTGTCATAATGAGATATATATATATAGAAATGTGAAAGTGTAAGAGAAAGAAATAAAATAAAAAGAGATAAAAAGAAGAAGAATAAAGGGGGGAGGGGGCGTGAAATAGAAAAAAAGGTGAGGAGTAAGAGAAGGAAAGAGATAGAGGGGGGAGAAAAAAAAGAAAGAGAACAAAAGAGAAAGGTGGGATTTCTTTTTTTTTTATTTCTTTCTCCTCTTACTCTTATTTCATTTCTATATATATCTCATCATGACACATGATGGCCGTGGAAGCCTGGGTATTCATTAAAAAAAAAACAACACATTTTTAATGAGAGAAAACATGTTTCCGTCTCAGCGTTTTATTATAGTTTACCACAACTTTGGCATTCTTTTACTATTAGGTATACAACTTTGCTTTTGCCGTTTTTTCCCCGACATTCAAGGCTTTATTGTAAAAAAACTGGTTAGATATTTACGATTAAAAATATTATTCAACGCAAGCCACTACTTTCTCCCATTTTTCGGGCAGTGTTCGAATCCCGTGTCCAAAAAGTGTTCATGTTTTGAGCCGATCCACGTATTAAAACAATTTTTGATTTCTGTATAAGAACGTCCGTGCTGGTCAGCCAGGCCGTGTGCCATTGATCAAAATAAGTCCAAGGGAACAATATCTGCAAAATACGGCGGGTGGGGTAGGACTTCCCATTTTAGCGTTTCCGATTGTGCAAAATGAGACCGACCATTGTAAAATCACTTGTCCTGCCCATCATCGCATTGCGACCGTTTTAACATCAACGCTCGACTGAAACGCATTAATTATTTTCGATACAAAGCCCTTGTGATTATTTCAATCGGTTTTAGTCGAGCTGGTCCTACCAAATACAGAGCATGGGCTTGGAGCTGTGAATATTAGGCCGTTGATATGGAAGCATGGTTTGGAAGTTTTCATGATTTGCTGCGTTTGGGGTTATTGTAATGAACCCCTATTTTTTGTCTCCAGTCATAATGAGATACAGAAATTGCTTCCGTCCCGTGGCTTGTTGAATCGCTTCTGTTGGTTGTGCTCGGCACGAGTCTGCATGAAGGAATACCTCGAATTCTGTATTCGTGAAAACCTTCTTCTCCATCTTCCACCGCCACGCCGGTATTCGATGTCAAAATCACCGTTCTTGAAGCGTTGAAGCCACTCATGACACCTTCGTTCACTAATAGCGGTCTCGTCGTAAGTATTTTAGAGCATTCGAGGAGTCTCGGCCGCAGATTTCTTAGTATTGAAGCAGAAAATTGAAACCTTCCGCAAATGACGAGAATTTGGCTCGTAACTTGATATGTTCAATAATTTTTCGAGAATAACTTTACGAAGTGGACGCAAATCGACTAATGTTTCGATGGAGTTATGTTGACAAATGCCCAAGCTTATTATAATGACGTCTACATCTGTTTATGCAAAACTCATCTATTATAAAATGGCGGAAGGAAAGCTGTACACCTACATAATTTATTTACAGTTTCTGCTTTATTTCCAATATATTCAGAATGAAAGTCCAATAAATTTTGAACATGGATTCCGCTAACGTACTTTTCTGCCTTACTTACAATACTTCCACGTTGGATTGAGGTTACTACTACAAAATCTGAAAATTCTTAATGTTTTATGTTTGATGATAATGTGTAAGTATTGAAAAAATTGATATGATTAACGCATATTTAGCATCTAATTTAATAATAATAGCTATTTTTACAAATGGTAAGTTTGCCAAATATGTAGTATCTCAAAAATAAAAAAAAATGTGGTTAACCTAGATATACCGTAATTAATCTGTGATATATCATTAATTAATGAAGGCGCTTTAGATAAAATTGATTATAGATTATAAAAAAGTAATCAGCAATTGTAAAGGAGTGATCTTCCACGAGTACAACGCTAGAGCATACGTATGTCTGATCACCCAATAGGAGTTATTAGAGCTTGGTTAGGATGTCTTCCATTATTTACTGTATAGTTCAGACTTAATACCGTCAGATTAACATCTGTTCTACTCTTAGCAAAATTTGTTGAACGAAAAATCATATAATTCACTGAAAGGCTACTAACAGCACCTCAGAGAGACGTTTAGCTCTACGCCAGGAACTTTCTATAAGAGTAGGATAATGAATCTTTTAGAAATGGACAATATCGAATTGTTATAGAAATTTTTTACCTTTAATCTATCTTAAAAACCAGCGGAGACTTCGAACAACCGATATAAAAATTATATACTTTATAACAACTAAATTATTTATTATTTTATTACACTGTTCTGACTTTATTTTAATTTAAAATCAGCACATATATAATTAGTACTTAAGAATTTAAGTAATAGAAATTGCAATGTACAAAAATAATGTAAGATATTCTTCACTTCAGCTTTGCCGTAGCCAAATAATGTAAGATGGGCGAATTTAAATATCATTTTTGATTTGCCTTTTATGTATTTACCATTTAACCACTTTTTTTTAATTATTAAAACTCTACTACTGGAAACTTCTAAATAGCGGAGAAAAAATAAACGGGATTTTAAATAGCAAAATTTTGTTTTTATTATTATTTTGAAGACAAATCCTCTTTAACGGCTAGAATCATTAAAGTGCCAAAGGAGTTAACAGCTTCGCAATATTCCATTTCATCGCACGTCCCTCGTAAACACGTAACAGGATTTTCAGTTAAAGCAAAATTCATAAACGTCCCGCGGCACTGCCAGAGACAAGGCAATCTTCCAAATAACGCGCACTGCCATTCCGTCTCTTTCCAGCGCGATATCGAAAGCGCTCTTTAACCGAACGATTGGATGCGCTCGTTCATCGCCGTTTGCCGTTTCAATTATCGGGCGAGATCTTTTGTTGTTCGGCTATTGTTCGAGCAGTAGCGGCAGCAGCAACGCGGCGTTTGATTTCGCTTAACCGCCGCGACTTATAGAACAAGCGATCGACGGCACCTGATGTTAGCGCTCGCATTGATGCTTATAACCTCTGACATCCGGCGTACTGACGCGCTCCCCGATGGCAATTTAATCTAAAAGGGAATCGTAGGAAAATCAATGAGAGATGAACTTTAAATATTTTAACCTTGGCCCGTCTACGTTCCAACGTTCCGACGTCCGGTATTAGCAGCATGCGATTACTTTGTACGGAGGTGATTACGGAAGATGTTACGTGATATTTTTAGAATTTCAGCTTATATCCGTTGGTATTAGCTGTTACGAACTGTAGGAAAGCAGGAAATGAAATAGGAGTATAGAAAGAAGGAGAAACAAAAGGAAGAGGAAATGAAACAGTAGAAAGAGGAAAAAAACAAGAGGGAGTAGAGACAAAAAGAAGGTGAAAAAGAAGGGAAAAGCGAAACAGAAGAAAAAAAAAAAACGAGGAAACAGAAGAAAAGAAAAGGAGAAGGAAAACCAAGAAAGAGAAGGAAAAGAAGGAGAAACAGAAAAAGGAAAGACGAAAAAGAAGTCAGAAAGGAAGAAGAAGAGATAGGAAGAAAGACAGGAAGGAAAAGAAGAAAAGGAAGTAGAGGAAGAGGAGGAAAAAGACGAAGGAGATGAAGAAGGAGAGTATAAAGAAGATGTAGAAAAAGGGGAAGAAAAGAAGAAAAAGAGAAGGAAAAAGATGAGGGAGAGAAAGAAAGAGAAGGAGAGTATGAAGATGGAGAAAAAGGAGAAGAAAAGAAGGAGGAGGAAAGGTTGAAGAGAAACGAGAGAAATGGGAAGAAAAGAAGAAGGAGAACAAGGAGGTATGGAAAGATTAGGGAGAAAGAGTAGATGAAAAAAATCGAAAAAAAAGAGAAATGAAGAGGAGAAAAATACTATGATCACCGAGACAATGGAAAAAGGATGAATAAAGAAGAAGAAAAAGGGGAGACGAAGGGAGGCAATGACAATCAATGCAAAGAAGAAAAGCATGAAATGATGAAAAAGAAATTGGAAAAAAACAAAGAAGAAAAGAAAGAAAGCGAAGGCGAAGAAGGAAAAGAAGACAAGGATAAAGAAGTTAAACGGTAAGAAAGGGGTGGCGTAAAGGAAATGGAGACGAGAAAAAGAAGAAACTAGATTAAACAATCTCCAACAAAGTTTACATCACATTCTGTCTACATGCCTACACTAACGTTCGAATGTACGTATATTATCTGCAGTTCAAAACCGGAGCAGCTCTGTAGCATACATACAAAACTTATGCGCAGACATGAAAATTGTCTCGCATGCTGCACTTTATTATCATACTGCCGATGGCTGGGGTTCTATCTCGACCTTTGATAATGAATAAAGGAAAATATTTAGGTACATAGGCAATCTCCTGCAATAATTCTG
Organism: Trypoxylus dichotomus; assembly: GCA_023509865.1. Lineage (NCBI taxonomy): Eukaryota > Metazoa > Arthropoda > Insecta > Coleoptera > Scarabaeidae > Trypoxylus > Trypoxylus dichotomus. The sequence goes on from CM042075.1 coordinate 60,274,892, forward strand.
TCCTGTAATTTTCTCCTGTCTATTAAATTATTTTCTAATAATTCATTCCTCTAAACTAGTTGTTTCTTCCCAAAAAGAAGATAGAAAATAATATCACGTCTTTAGGCGGAAACAATTTTAACGTTACTTGCTTCTATTTATATCCACGTCCAACTATAAATTCAGCGCGAATTAATATTTCGCAACCCATACAGCCAATCGTTAACATCCATTTGCGACTAAAACCTTGTAATTTGCATTTTATACCGTAAAAACATGAACTATAGAATTATATAATTAAAGGTTACGCGTAATACGAAAAAGCGCATTAGTTAATCACTCTGTTATTATCTGCACAAAAAAAGAAATTGCCCTGTCAAGGTATGACAATTTATTCTATAGTATTAAAGTTAATGAATATTACGTGTTATTCGTGCTTAATTATATAATAGCCTATTGCGGAGAATTGGATTACACATTCGAGTCCAAACGTCTTTTTAAAGAGCGTTATAGTTTTTAAACATGGCAATTTGTTATCGAATCTCTTTCAACTGACAGTCTACATTTCAGTATCCTTGCAAGAAGTATGGCAGATTTAATTAACACTTTTTAGGTTATCCGACTATAGATAATTCCATTATTACCTATCCAAAGACATCTGTAATATTATACTAACTTATTTTGATTTCCAAGTAAGACCGCATCAAAAATAACTTTAAAAAATATTCAAGATCTATTAACGCATGAGAATTCACACAAAGAAATACTAATATAATGTTCAGCAACAATACGTAGGCGCTAATTAGATTATCAAAAACTGAAATCAGAATATACGCATCTTAAATGAATAAATAAACACTGCCAAGTTGATGCGAATTCGAGAGTTAGCAAATATAATTTGCGTCAAGATTAATTGTGTTTCGGATGTAAAGTTGGGAGTTAATGAAATCCTATTGCTACCTTTGATATACCTGATATACAGCTTTCTTGCGAAACTTGTTACCATATAATTATTATAATTATAAGGCAATTCAATTCAAAGTGTTGTATAGTTTGAACAGTTTGTTATAATTAATAGATAATTTCTACAACAAGATATATTCTCTAAAAGAACTATATTTGTCCCAAGGCATGAGCCTTGTTAAGTTTATCAGTCAAAAGTAGAACTTTCGAAGTTGAGAAATCGGAACATGCGAACCTACTTTACTATTTCTATGTTATACTTTCGAATATTTAAACACGAAGAAAAGTTAGTAAGTAGGTCACAAAAAGCTTTTATAAAAATAATTAGAGAAATAGTTAGCCAGGAACATGTTTTATTTTTCAATAGTGTCCATCTACATTAATACACATATCCCATTGCTTTATTAGTGCTTCAATACCTGCTGCATAAAAGTGTTTGGGTTAGCGTCTGAACCACGTGCGTATCTCTTGTTGAACATCGTTAACACCCTGTTGTTCGCTCCCAACATGCTCTTTGAGTGAACCAAACAGATGACAGTCGCTTGGGGCTAGGTCGGGGCTGTGAGCCGGATGTTCAAGATGTTTCCACTCTAATTCTGCAATTCTCGCATATGTTAAGTAGCCCTGGACGTTTTCGTCGAATTGCATCCCAAAGCAACAACCAAACTCTACAGTACGATCCAGCAGTCACGTTCTCATTTCTATTCTGGAAATGAGCTAGGAGCACTCTTTGAGAATACCAGAACATGGTAAGCTTACCAGTCTTACCAGCTGAAGGCACAACCTTGAATTGAACACTCATGATACAGTAGCAATCCTGTTAAGCATGTCCTCCCCTTTCTCTGCGTACCAAGATAGGTGTTGCAAGGACAATCCCATTCGAATCCTTCAGTTGTCTAGGTACTCATCGTGAGCAAACTTTTCACTTATTACAACTTCTAATTTTTAATTTTAACTTATTACAGTGGCTATGTTGCCTATTGTTACGCCTTTGCCAATTCGAATCCCTTCTACCCGTTGAAGTGTTACGTCCCAATCTAAACGGGGCAGCCACTTAGCTGATTGTCAACAAATTTCGAGCACCCTTGAGAGAATTTCTCGACCACGTTATACACTGTTTTACGCGACAAACACTTTTCACCGTAAACATAAGACATTTCCTTAAGGATATCTTTTACAGGAAGTCCTTTTGCCAAGCAACAACACGCTGCTCTGCCGCAGTACACTCTTCGAGCACAATCGCCATTTTGATTGGATTGCGCTTACACCTAGTGACAGATAGTGAAATAACTCAGCACTATTTTCAGCTTTCCCACAGCACTTCGAGACATATTTAATGACATTCCCTCGTATATGTCCAGAACAGAAATTAGATTGAGAACAATTACAATATACGTCGATTTCTTTACATTGTAATTTGTTTTCCTTTGGTCCACACTTTGGGAATCACTGTGCAAACACATTTAGTAAGAAAAGATTATGTCTGACACCAGGAATATTGGCTATTTAGAATTTTTTATTAGCCAACAAACTAAAATACAAGCCAAAGATAATCTTATTACTGCCAAGTCACGATAAAAAACGCTTCTGGAAACATTTGAGACCGATTCGTGGATCAAAGAGCGACATGCGTTCGTATTAATTTGCTATATGTTGATGAGGAGATACAAATCGAACAGAGATAAAAATAGCTCCTAACTATGCTTTTTCACATGTTGAACCGTTAAATCTAGAAGTTCTAATTTCGAATACAACATTCGAAAGGAAGTATTGTTTGCACTGACGTCAAGATGAAAATTAATCACATCGTTAAGTGATACATCATTATGTTATCAAACAATATATTTTTTCTTGCTAAAACTTGCGGAATAATGTTTTGTTATTACTTTAACATATTTTGTTTGCGTAAAACGATTAACTAAATATTAATACGTAATTTAATCGGTGGTATGAATACTTTAGTAAATGATCCTTAAAAAAATAAAAAGAGAAAAATAAAATATAAAGTATTTTAGTTTATGCGTGAAAATCATAGTTAGATTTCGGTTATATTCCAAATAAAAACAAATACTATATATCTCGGAAGTGTCAAGAATACATTTAAGAAATAATTATTGGAAAATGATTTGGAATTTTGATGGACAATATTATAAATACAATACAATTTTCTGCATGTAAATATTTTGATCTTTGAAGCACTATTGGTTAAATCAAAAACAAAACCAATGAGGGTAGCAACTTAAACTAGTGACCAGAATGCACTGCAGCTTGTGGTATTAGCTTTGGCAACACAATGCTCCTACCAATAAGCGTGCTAGAGCTATTAAAATAAACAAGTCAAATGACAGGCTTGCAATTTTTGAATGTAATGAAAATAAAGAACTTTGAAAAACGTGCGTGCGTGAAATTTTGGTTCAAACTCGGAAAAACCGCTATTGAAACGTAGAAAATGCTTTAAGAAGCCTTCGGAGATCAATGTATGAGTCAAACGCAGTGCTTGTAATTGATGAAGATGTCTGGATTCTTCTAAATTACAAAGAAAATCAAAGTTTTCCATTTAAAAAGCCAATGGAAGTTTCATCTTAATGAAATTGATTATTATATATTCTGTCTGTTCACATACAATACCCTTCATAAGTCTGATCGCACCTAATATATTGCATTATACTTAGAACTATTTTGTACAAATATTTAGGGAAATTCATACTAGCCCTCTTAAAATCGCATTTACAATCTAATGTTGATAGAATACATTCAAACACAAAAACAATGTATTCCTGTATTAAAATTTTATGATGGCAATAAAGAAATAATGCGTTAATCGTAGGAAATGGGGGATGAAATGAGATGGAATTTGGAAGGAGTACTGAATCATCCACCTGCCATATTATAAACTATACATTCAGTATAAAACCAGTATATTACCAAGATACTGGAGACGTGTGTGATTGCGTTACGAAGACACTGTTTCATATTATTAGTTTATTTGATCGAAGAATGTGCATTTTATACAAAACAATGTTTGAAATAAAGAAATTGCTCAACAATTAAATATGTCTGAGTGTTGTGCGCGCAGGACAATTAAAAGAAAGGAAGAGACCCCTAGATTTCAAAGCAGAAAGTCATGCGGAAGACTCAGATCGTCGATCAAACGAGACGTCCAATACTCCTGAGTGATTTCCCAAAGAAATCGCCGCCTTACCGCACCGCAAATTACGGCAGAGATAACTTCACACCGCCGTCAGCCAGTAAGTGTGTCGACAGTAGAACGGAGGCTAGTAGAAGTCAATTTGAGGGGTCATATAGCAATAAGAAAACCACGGTAACGTTTTATGCACAAACGGAAAAGTCTAAATTTGGCAAAAGCTCACGCCGACTGAAGTGTAAATGATTGGAAAAATGTGTTATGGATGTAACCGTCGCACGTTCGTTCGTCGCCATTTTGGATTAAGAATGTCAAACGAATACATTTCAAAAGCAGTGAAACGTGGAGGAGCGAACATCATGGTGGAGGTGGAAGGATTGGAAAATTAGTTAAAGTAGATGAAAGAATGACAAAGATATATTTAAAAATCCTAGAAAATGATGCGGTACCAACTTCATTTAAATTAATTGGGGAGGGGATCATTTATCACTAAATAACGACCCCAAACACACTGCAAAAGTAGGTAAAGCTTATTTTCAAGACAAATTTTCTGAAGAGGTCCTATTTTTAATGGAGTGGCCGCTACAAAGCACTGATTGCAACCGCATTGAGCTCTTGTGGGATCACTTAGATCGTGAGGTCCGTAAAAAATCTCCGACTGGCAAAACACCATTCTGGAATGTTCTGCAGGAAGTGTGGGATGCTACAAAGGAATCGTATGTGGAGTGATTAGTTCTAAGGATGCCACGTATCTGTTAGGCAATTATTAAAGCAAAGGATATTATCTTTGAAGAAACATTATAACAATATATATATTATATAAGAATGTACTATTTTGTCAATAAAACATTTTAAGTTAATGAGTAAAGTTTGTTTCTGTAATAAATTCCTCACAAACATTATGTGTCTAGTTTAGTTTGCTATTTTATACAATGCGATCAAATTTATGAACGGTAGCCATTACATCAAGGAAGATCAAAACTTAAAAGAACACAGAAAACAAGATTTTAATTAGGTAGTGGTGCACTTATAATTTTAGTAATATTAGAAATATTGCATCATATATTAAAACAATAGCTACACTGCTACGATACTAATCTTTTATCATTCTTTCTATTTTTTATTTCTTATGAGTGATAGTGTAAATGTAATAGAATTACATTATTTTAAGCAACAAATTAGCTTCTCGTTAACGTGAAGAAGTCGAGCGCCTACTGTAATTTATTATTAGAATCTTACATTAGAGTTATTAGAGTCTCTACGAGTACAAACTTCTTAAAACAAAAGTACGTGATTGAATTGAACAATGTTCTCTTACCATCAGCAGCATAATATTGCGAATACGGATGGTATAAATTCGAAAGATAGTGCGGCGACTTAAAATCCATACTTGTCGCACGTTAAAGTCAACATTCCCCTTCCCTCCTTCCGCTCCGACGAAGTCGTTCCTCGCAAGTTTATTATCCCATAAAGAGGTGTAGGAGAATGCATAGGCCGTACGTACTTCTAAGAGGGTCCGCCGAACGGAAATAAAAACCGAAAAACGTAGGGTCGACTACCGGAGTTAAAAACGAAGAAGATTCTTTGACTACTGTGAAGCGTTTTCGACGACTGTCTTTTCGACGAAGAGAACTGGGAACACACGTGAATTTTTACACTAGGTAGCGACTATCACCGTCAATTATTCACATTAACACAGCCGTACGAATAGCTTAAACGAAAGCGAATAACCGCACACAGACACAAGCACGTACTAACGCAAACGTTTGGGAAAATAACTGAAAAGAAAAAAAAAACGAACGCACGGAAAAAAGGAAATAAGAGAGAAATTCCTAATAATAGCGCAGCGGATACTGACGGTCGCTCGTACGTACGTAAACAAAGTGCGAGAGATTGGGCGTGAGAGACCGCAAAAAGGCGTTTATTGACAAGCGCGCGACCCTCTAGTCTAGCTAGTCTGCGATACTTGATTTCCACCCGTTACCGCCGCTGCCACGGCTGGTTCGAGTAGCGATGGTGGTGGTGGTGTCGGCGGTGGAGGGTGACGTTAGTTGCACACAAACGGACACTCGAAAACCGACGGCCGCTACGTGAATGCTTGGGGATTGTCTAATGGCCAATACGTTTAGCCAGTGGAATGACATCGTACATTTGAGGCTTGTTAATTAAATTAATTATTGATTAATCGGTTGTTGTAATTACCAACGTCTAAATTTTTCCGAAAAAATGTCGGACCCTGTAGGATTTGAATCTATGCCCTCTTGCTTACCGGGTGAACGTCTTAATCAACTAGAGTTCTCTCAACATCCTCGTGGTCTAAATAGTTGAAACGTTCGCTCGATAAGCGAGAAAGCGTAAGCTCAAATCCTACCGAAATCGACGTTCTTCCGAAAAAATGTTGAAACTTTTAAAGCATATATGTCTCGAGCTTGAAACCGCATCGTAGTTGCAAGAGTCTGCCGATGCGGTTTCAAGCCGGAAACTTAAACTCCTGAAAAAAAAAACAAATACCGCGGAAGCCTACAACAACATATACAAAATTTTAAAGATAGGTAATTACAAGGAAATCATAATTTATTCAAATGAAACTTAATAGTTTGATACTAGCAAGTAAAAGTTAAGATCATTTCTAACCGATATTAGGATTAGGAGAAATACTCATCTAAGCAAAATCTGCTGTTTACACAACTCTTAGTGTTATCTTATATAGCTTATATACTCATGATACAGGTAGATATTCAAAGGATAATATCAATTAAATTCAATACGGAGATGACTGATGTTTATGTGCCAGTAATCGCTCAATCGGACGTACTTACCATTATTTGAAAAATGTTCTCCAAAAACTCAACCAAAATGCCTAGAAATAATACCTAACAAATGCTATTAACATACAACTACTCATGGTATTGATGAAATTATTCACGAGAAGAGACAAAAAGCACTAACACACGGACATGTTTCTTCCTACCCGACGTCATCAGCGTGACTTCGAGCAATATGTTGCTCAACACATTGCTATTCTCTTTCTGTTACTATCATCACATCTAAACTTACATCTCAAGGGAATATTCTTGGTGCTATCCAGTGCCAAAAAAATAAAATACTCGTCTGCTGGTTCAAACACACCGAAATCAGCGGATACAGTTTCCGAACCTTTCTTCTGAGCAACACATGGATTACTAAACCAAAAAATAGATTCTTGTAGTTCATAAGAAACGTTTAAGATTATCTACTGGAGTATTAAGAAGTACACACTTATAAATGTTTTGATAGCGAACACAGTAAGATCTTTTTCTTAAGTTTAGGAAGAAAAATTCTAGGTACTAAATATCCAGTAAAGAATATGCTTTTAGAAAAAAAGGTTTTTTAAACGAAAATTTATGATCTGTTTATATTGTACCTAACATCCAAATTTTGGATTAAAAAATCTCCTCGACTGCCTTCAGTTGCAGTAGCTACAATGTTGCATGCAAAGGCCCTGCATCTCCCATAAAGTATTGGTACTATGATGAACATATCACAGATCAAACTTATCACAGAAATGGAGTAAGTATTAAATAGTTTGCACTGATGGCTTTCGCAAAAATCAGTACTTTGGTTGTGCCTTTTATTACCTACAATTGCAATGTTACAAGTCTTAAATTCAACTCCATTAGAGCTAACTGCGGTTTACGAAGCCAGAAGCATGTAAAAATTTTGCATTTACAACAGAATATGGCAATCACTCTAGACTACAGAATTATTGCAGAGAAACTAAAATAAACTCCCGAGTTTATTTCAGTTGTGGGGTCCCAATAAACCTCTGGGTTTATTGGAATAGTTGGAAAAGAAACAGTAGTTATGTTTGATTTTAGATCATCAACTATCTCCAAATGTATTGGTCCAATATGCACTAACGCCATTTATTCAGATTTCAAACAATGCAAACTGATTTCGGGCGATTTCTATAAATCCTTGCCAAATATATGTCGAGATCGTAGTAATCATGGACTTTGACATAGCTAGTACTCGTTGAAAAACGTTATAATTAATTATTTTAGTTTATCAAGATATCATTTATAGTAAAAAGCAAAATTACTGTTTGAGTGCAAACAAATATACCTGTTTATCCTTTGATTCAAACCACACGTAGGTTTCTTTCCCCATTGATTCTGTTTTGCTTGTGTTACTTAAAAATGCCCTGATAAACCCCTGGGCGAGAAGCATGTATCCCTGCATATTTGATAGTACAGGCGTATAGAGTATGAATGTAATTCCGTGTCTTTATTTGCCACTGCAAAAACGAAGAATACTGTCAATATCAATTATTATTTCGTGTACGAATAGGTTTCGAAATTAGTTACCCCTTTTTCTACAAAAATAAAGAGTATTTTTGAGCAAAGTTTACTAATGAAAAATTCCAAATATAAATGAAGAAGAATTCGTATAAACGGAAATAACGAAAAGAGAGAATGTACCAAGTTGTCAAAAATATGGGTTAGTAGAAATCCACAACAGAGGTATTTCTATTTCCGTTCGCATATTTTCGCCTGTCACTTTTACTTTCGATTGACTGGATTGTTTTCATCACTCACATATTGTGTGCAAATTTTCACTTCGTTTGTCTCTAATTGATTTTTTGTGTGACCATATGTATTAGAAATAAAATATATAATTTTCCATTGATCTTACATATACAGCATTCACAAGGCGAATACAGACAGTAAAAGTGAATAGATCCAAAAACGGAACAAACTATAGCAGTCTATCGATTCATTTAATAAGAAACTTACACTCTTACACTTTTTGTCGTCTATACATTTATTTCTTTTGCTATAGGCGTTGTACATTAGAAGTTGATATTTATTTAATTTTTACAGAACGTTCTTTTTATTTCATTAGTTTCTTTGATCTATTTCTTCGACCTCTAGATAACTGACATTTCATACAGTGACGTGCGAACCTAATATCTGCAAATTATACGCTACGGGCGGAAGCTGCGGGAGTCATATCACTGGTTCGTATTTTATTGACGCTCATTTAAATGCAGTCAAAAATCCTAACATCTTATATCCTCGCTATGCCAATTGCAAAATATTCATTTTAATAACGTTTCGTCTCAATAATTCCGTATTCAAAAGCTTATAAATGTAAGTGGTTCGATATCTTAGCTGGTTAGATGTTTCGATTTCTTCTCTTAACCACTTTTTTTCTGTAGGGGCAACAACAAAACTTAAGTTTGCAAAATCAGAAATGATAAATCAAACGCATTACGCGCATTATTATAGACTGTGTCACCCACGCTTCGGAGTATTGCTCTTACGGAGATAACACTAAACGTTATTAGATACAGAATACAAGTGTTACTTCAAACAACAATACTTCGTATGATTATTAAGTCAAATTTTTCGTAGACCGTGCAGTGCCCAAGTTTATCAACGACAGTTTTTTAACAAAATATTGCCGAATGCCAACTTCCCTTCCGCCTCAACTAGTCAGTTGATCACAAGATTAACTACAAGAAACACTGTGCGGTATTCGAGTATTATAATACGATCCAACGCAATATTTCATCAGTACTTATTTACGAAAAACAAACTAAGACTTTTATAAAACATCAATGTTAAAAAAAAAAACAAGAAAAACGTACTTTTTTATATAAAAATTTTTGATTTTACAAAAAAATATCATAATTTCTATCAACCCTATTTAATCTTCTCACAATAGAATAAATAACGTATTTCTTAATCAAAATTGAAGCAATACGATGTAATTTATATAGTTTAGCAGCGTGGACAAGTTTTGGAGATGTTGAGGGGGAAAACTTGGGTTGTGGTGCACTGTGAACAAGATATTTGCAAACTGTTCCACAAATTTCATACGATTCTACTGTAGTCACACGTAAAAGAAAAGAAGACGATTCCTCTTTAACCAAAAGTTACAAATCAAACCGATTTCTATTCTGCTTATGATGGCAAAGGTACTAACGGCGGCATTACCCATAAGGATTAGCACATCAGTTTGGATTTCGAGAGGAGCGAGGTGTTGTTGATGCTAGTTTTTTTGCTTCTGGGCTATCTATGGGAAGCAATGGAGGAGAGGCAGAATTGTCAAATTCTGTACTGTGATCCCAGCAAAGATTTCGGTTGCACGCATCATATCTACAGCTTATCTCGTCTTATATTATCATATGCGTAACGTCAGCTGTGCTGTACCACGAAGTTTGCTGCTAGTGTCGTTATTTTTCATTATCTTCATCGATGATCTACGAACCCTTCTACCTAGTGTGCTTTATACGCAAATAACACTACCTTGACTACGAGTTGTACCGAGCAGCTTCAGAAAAATCCGGTACGCTAGATTTTATGTTTTAATTAGATACAAAATTGTGGGTAAATTTCAACGAAAATCGCATGATCGCAAACATCCTCTTATTGGGGCGCCAATCTTATATTTTCTCGCGAGTCTTAACCGTAAATTGCCTTTAGCACCGGACAACGCTATAAATTTATCTTTCTACTCATTTTTACAACATGTATATCTCTACGTAATATTTCAAACGTGTATATGTCGATGTTGAATATTATTTAAGTTCGTATTTTCGATTGAAAAGAAATTAAAAAAATTGTCATCTCCCCTATAATCATAATCGTTGCTATATAAACGGCCGGTAGTGTACGAGTCTACATATACGTATGCGTGCGGTACTCCGCACCCCGCAGGCGGTGCCAGCAAAACGTTTTCAACGCGACGATCCCTCTTTCTCGCCGGCAAGGCAAGCGGGAGACGACGCGCATGTGTCCCGATCTGCCCAATTGATGTCTCTATTTACTTCCTGGATGGGTCGTGTTTCGGTCGCGGCGGTCGGGTCCGGCGGGAAGACGCGAATCGTCCCCCGATTTCGGCTTGGACGTCGCCAAACGTGACGATCAAGAGAGAGAGGAAGACGAGCCGCGGGCAGCCGTCGTTGTCAAGAGATTGGTTTTCGTCGACGATATCCGGCGGCGCGATTATTCCACCTTTCTTCCCCGTCACCCACCTTATCGCCCCCCTCACTCGCTCTTTTAAACGGAAGCTAGTTATAAGAATGTTGTGACAACGGGCGCTGCAAAGGCGTTAATACGTTTTATCTTGTTTGTGGAAAGGAATGAAGCTCCAAAGACTGACGTACGTGATACGGTTATAATATATAGGGTGAGACGATTTTTAGAAAGTATTTTAATGTAAATTATTTATATTGGGTATGGGCATAAGTTTTAATTGTTTTCCCATAGATGGCATTAATAGTATCGCTTGCATCTTTTTTTAATCTTTCGATACATGGATTTAAAAGGTGTATATGTAAGCTGTTAGGGTAGTATTAAACTCGGAAGAAACCAATCTGCACGAATCATGTGACATGAGAATATAAAGACCGTTCTAAAAATATTCGAAGAGACAGGTTTAAGGTCATATATATATGCATAACTAGAGACCGGATTATGTGCAAAGTGCAAACATTTAATTTAATTTATTTATTATATTTTAGATCTATTTGTAGATGTCTTACACTGATTAAATTTAATTAACGCTAATTAGTTTAATCAGTGTAATACATCAACATATAGACGTAAAATATAATAAATAAATTAAATTAAATTTTTGCACTTTGCATATAATCCGGTCTCTATACATAACCTTATTTTAATGATACTTTCTGCACTAGTTTTATTTTATAACTTAGGTTCATATCTATTCTATAATTGTAATGTGCAATGACTTTGTGTATCATTGTACATACATGCACTTGCATTGAAAAAAAAATTGGAAAAGGGCATTGCTTCCAAAGGTTATTTTGTTGTATATTGCCTAAATATTTTGAAAGTAGAAAATGCAGATTATATTCCATTGTAAACCCCTTTACTAACAGTCTTTATAGAAATAAAATAAGAATTTCTACTACAATAACAAAAATATGAGAATGTTAATCATGCAAAAAGTTTTACGTTCTGTGCAGCAAAATCATATCTACTTTATATGGAAGAAATAATGCAAATACTAAATACTTTTTTATTTACGTATAATGGTACCAAATAAGTATGAAAACAGTAACGTTTATAATATGTTAACATTACAGTGTAATGTCAAAATGCAGAAAATTATCAGCATCACATGTTCTGTGGCTGAATTAGGTATTTTCTTCATACGATGAAAACTGGAAGATATCATCGTCACCAGCATCCTCTTCTAAATTAATAATAAAATCGGAGTAATTATCCATATTGTCTATCAATATATTTTTTTCGATGTCCACAACATGACGGCAGACATTTACCTAGTCTTCTACAATAATATTTGAAAATTGTTGTCTCGCGAGTTGCTCTGCGTCATCTAGTTTAAAGATTACATTTTTTATAGCTACACGGTTTTTTATTAGTCCCCATCTCTCTTCTATCGGATTTAGTTCCGGATGATATGGGGGTAGTCTCGCAATACTGAGTGCCCTTTTTTTTGTAAGGATATCATCTACTTTGTATATGGATTATCAACAGGTTTATTTTGTCTAATTAAGTTATATAGCTCCGTCTTCGTATATTGTAGGCGGTACATAATTTTTCGTTCATCGAGCCACTTCATCATTTTTTTATAATTCACAAAATTCATGTCATCGATATAACCACCAGTTTATAGTCCAGATTTAAATATTAATAAACTGATATACATACAATGGGATAGCTATGCAACACGCTATATAGTTAAAAAAAACTGTTTTCAAATAATATCTTACAAAATGACTCATTGAATACCGAACGTCAAGAAACGAACAGGTGATCGACAGTCGATATTTGTAGGTAGAGAGAATTGTATATCTGTTTCAGTCGATTTCATCATGCTCTTTTTAGTGGTTTGTGCGGAAGTTTCTTCTGATTTTAATACTACTGTAAACGCGACTTTTGTTTGGAGTGCAAACAGCAATATCGCATCGAAAATGTCGAAATTCGTTCCAAAAAAGCAACATGAAGTTGCCGGAAGTTCTTCTCCACTACTATCTTTTATAGATAAGTGATGCGGAAACTTGCCGACATTTCAAACAATGCCACACTTGTTTTGTCAACTATTCACGGCGCGTGCATTGAGGAAAAGCTGTTCAATTCCATTAGTGAGTGACGGTAAATTTTCACTATAATGATTATCCATCGTATTTTTGTATGATTCATTTCACTTCCTTAGTAGATGCATCTCTCTGCATACTCAAATTTATAGAGTTAGCACTTTTCATGACTTCTCCTTTTTATTCTTGTTTTTTTTTTTGTAGCATATCTTTTCCCATTCATTATGGTTCGTATGAGTTTTTCCCGGAAGACGATTAATTTTCATCCAATTTTCCCAGTTTTCGTTTTGTTAGCGTTGGTAGCGCTGTTCTTTCTTTGATTGTATGATGATGCTTTCATTTCCGAACTTGTCATTAGGCGTTCGTTCAATCAACGTGTTTCCAAAACTGCGCATTTAGAGCTTCGATATTTATTGGCAGTATTTGGATTTTATTATGGCCGCTATTGCTGTTTTTGATGAATCACAAACTGCCGTGGCAAAGATATTGCCGCATCACGATAATGCCAGGTCGAATTCGGCCTACTTGACCCAGGCGAGAATTGCAGAATCAAGGTGGGAACTTCTTGAACGTCTGGCTTACAGTCCCGACCTAGCCTCAAGCGACTATCATCTGTTTGGTGGACTCAAAAAGCTTCTTGACGGCGAACATTTCGATGTTCAACAAGAGGCATGCACGTGGTACAGACTACAACCCAAACAGTTTTATGCAGTAGGTATTGAAGCATTGATAAAGCGATGGGGTAACTGTATTAATGTAGATGGAGACTTTGTTGAAAAATGAAGCTTGTTTCTGGCTAACTATTTCTCTAATTATGTTTATAATAGCTTTTTGTAACCTACTTATTGACTTTCACTCATAAATTCTATTTCGAAGAGAGTAAAAATGTATTTCTTCGTTCATTAACGTTTTTAACATGTGATATGCCACCATCTTTTTTATTTTTTTCTTCTTTTTATTTCTGATTATTTTATTTATTTATTATTTTAGGCTCTTTTGGAATATTAAATTTCTGTACTCGCCTTATACTCAAGGAGTTTTGTTTTACATTAAGTGCCTTAGTGTACCTGTAGAGCAATTTCCCAGAACACCTAAAATCATTCAGGAGAAGCCGATCAGCGTTACTTATAAGAGATTAAGCAAAAATCCTTCCCTTTCTAAGATAATAATTTTGTGATTCGTTTCCCCTGCAAGGAACCGTGAAACAATATTTTACCCGATACCTTCCCGAAAAAAAAAACAGATTTGTAAGAGAACACTGTAAAGAAATTAGCAAGGTCAAATTAATAAATTTTAAAGTTAAAGTTTAAAGATTAACATGGAGTCAATTGGTAAATAACACAAGTAATTTTCTTGAGTGATTAGATTGTGTTAACATTAAACCTTTTTTCTGTACTGATCAAATTACGATTTAGAATTTATATTAAGGTTCACTATATATGAAATGACAGCTAACACTATTTCGACAGTATTTATAACACATTAATAGTATTTATAATTTTGGCCAAATGAAAAATAAATTCAAGAATTAAGCGAAATAAAACGCGGTCAAATAGTCTTACTTAAGTCACAAGATAAGACTTTAGCCGCTATATAATGAAATGTTTACGATATGCAGTTCATGCCACGCTGCAACGATATGAAAGTAGTGCATCGTTAACAAATCGACCAAAAGGTGGCCAGAAACACCATACAATGGCAAGAGAAGATCGCATTATAAAGAGGATAGCCATACGAGAACGTACAAAAACGTCAAGAGATCTGTCTAGTGAATTACAAGAGATTAGAGTGACATAGAGTTTCTGTTTTTGCACGTACAATAAGAAGACGTGCAGTAGTTGGTGGTTTACATGGATGTATGCTGCGATGATGTGAAATTGGACCGTCGAAGACTGGGGTGCTGTACTATGGTCGGACGAAAGTAACATAGAGGTACATAAGTATGGTAGCTTTGAATACTAGTAGATGTAGATAATTCAAATTACTACCTGTACTTTTTAAAAACAAAGGTCACTGTAAGTAAATTTTATTGCTACCGGTTATAGCTTATTAAGCGGCCGCTGGCTCAGTACGTTCGACGACGACGTGGGGAGACACCATCCCGATTGTATTGTCCCTACCGTAAAATTCGGTGGAGGTAGTATCATAGTCTGAAGATGCATATCGACAGTCGGGGTAGGAGAATTCTTCGTGTGCACGAGCCGCATGAACAGTTAGCGCTGTACTCAGATGGTAGAAGTGTTAGAGCCGCCCGCTTTAAAATTATTTGATGCTGAAGTACCGGAATATTATCTCCAACAAAGGTACTGCGCCATGCCATGAATCACAACAGTCAGTACGTTGGCTCAGTAATAATAACGTGCAAATATTGGAATGACTGGCGCAGTCCGCCATTGAACTTTTATGGTAATTTTAAAAGAGAAAGTAGCAAAACATATGAAAATTTTTTTTGAAAAATGGAAAATATCTGTACATGAATGTTACCGTTTTGTGTCAAGTGTGCACAAAGAGAGTCCGTGCTATTATAAAAGCAGCTGGAGGAAGCACTAAATATTAAGAATTTTAAAATTTTGTAAATAAATTATTGTTATATACATTTTTGTAGTTTTATTTTATTTTTTTACTATTTGGCCTCAACCTATAAATGTGAAGGGTGATAATAATACAATTGGCCAAGGCTGTATGTATTTATATTATTTATATATAAGACCTTCGATATTTTCTGAAAAGAATCTTAAATGCAGCTCATAAATGTGCATTTCTCACAGTTTATGAAATTCTTGCACAAAAATTCGAAAAAAAACAGCCTGTATATAAAACGCATTCAAATAATTATATTAACGAAAAAATTAAATTGAGAACTAAAGTATTTCTTCAAGTTTTCACTATCTTGCGTATACATAGAAATTCGCATTGGAATATCTCCCTCTCAGGTGTGGTCTATTAAAAGAAAGAACAGAAAATGTACTCACCATTATCGGTTTTCGTCGCGCTCCTCCTTTCCGTGCTCTTGGGTGAACAATTCTTTCTAGCCGGTCGCGTTACGAAAGTTTGCGGAACCTACAACGCAAAAAGAAAGACTAAAATAGCGACGACAAACTACAAGACACAACCCCTTACCACCTTGTCGCTACGTTGACCACTCGGAAGTCGTGCGATGGTCGCCTCCGGACTATCCTCGGGCGGTGGCGGCTGAGTGATCCAATTGTATTGTCTTTTGTCTAACGGCAATCCCCACCTTTCGTATTCCAAGCTTTGCGTGCGAAGCGTTTCGTAACAGTCCAGACAAACAACGGCGTAATCGCCGTTCTCTAATAGAAGAGACAGTTCGGGTTGAGGATGAAAGCGAAGAAAAGGAAAATCCTAGAATGAAATGGGCGAGAACGTAAAAAGATTGAGTACAACTTCGTACTTGATCACGACGGCTTCCTCTACCCGGCAATACTTTACGACTTCACCTCGTACATCGCGACATTCTTACCTTGATTAACAATGCTCTAACGCGTTTCCTATAGGTAATTATGCCGCACACGTAGCAGCAGTAATCGTGCGTATTGTACTCGCGCCTGTCGGCAGGTGGCGCCCCAGGTTGTGCTTCGTATCGCCTCCACTGACTAACGAGACTGTGGTAGCAGAATGTACAAACTAGTGCCGACCCGTCCTCCCGCAATTGTTCGGCGTTTGGTGGACTGTTGTGCTTTAGAAGAACCGGAAAATACGGTGCATTCCTACCTAGAATATCGAAACAAAGATTGATTGACGTTACTAAAAGAAGTTCGCAAAATTTATGCTAATTGCTAGTTATATAAAAAGTAATATTTATCTATAAATTATTATTGGTTCTTACAGGATGTCCCAAGACTTAAGGAAATCATTTTAACGAACGACACGGTTCGTCAAATAGAAACGATTTCATAAAATATTTACGTAATTTTGACAAAAATCACAGGACTTAACTACGAAGAAAGGAACAAGATGGTTCTAAATAATTACAATAAAACAATTTTTTTTTACGTATTTGAGAGACTATATCATAACATCTGCCATAGCTCTTGACATATTAATTATAGCGCAATATAAGGAAAATTAAATTTATTTTGTTACAATTTAAATAAATGTGGTAGTACATCGCTCGGGGTGACAGGATAACATTTCAAAATTATGCAAACTTAATAAACTAATACAGGTGCTCCACAGGTATTGCACTGAACACTACATCACACAAATTAATAATTTATTTAAAACAGCGATTTGAAAGTATGTGGATTCCCATTGTCAACAGAGTTTCCGACTGAATTAAACAAACATATAGTCCTTGGAATCATTGTGGAACTAATACTGGGTTTGTCCGGAAAGCAATGGGATTAGATTCATAAAAATATATTCAAGACATCGTTACAAATATTATTTATTCGCACACATTTGCCAACAACTTTTCCATACACACTCCAATAATCGATACATCTTACACTTAAATAACAATACCACAAGAATTGCTAAACGAGATATCAACACGCGGGAGATTACGTCGAACACAATGCTGCCAACCGCAAGTCACTAATTGTCTTTATTGGTGTATAATTCAAAATCAACAGATACAATTAAAAATTTCTCATCACACTGGTGTAACAAAAATGCAGATTCAGAGGTTTTCAACGATAATTTTGACCCTGAAAATTATCTTCCATGAAGTCAACTGAAAATGGAGATGTTCCTGCGTGAAAACATCCAGTTTAAAGATTTATTTCGATATCGGCAACAACCTCGTAACTACAGACCATTCAACAAGCGTCAGTTGACGAAGTAATGGGAGAATACAGTGAAAAAGTTTCGTCAGATAGTGAGGATTATGAAACATGTCAACAAGTGAAGCACTACAACGTCTAGGAAAGCTTCAATTTTTTCCAATATCAAACAGACAGGAAGAAATTTAGAGAAAATTTAAACAAGACGGGTAGGTTCTTGTTGTAATAGTTTATTCAAAACACTTCTGTTCAAACAAATATTACAGATTTTCTGAAATTAGTACTTCTCTATTATACATACCCGCATATTGCACATACAATATTCACACATATATTTCACACACATACATATAGTCCGTTCGCACCTTAAAAATCAGTATAGTTCTTATGGAATGTTATCCTCTCTTTCTATTAACAGAGAGTTTATGTATGTAATCTTAATATTCTTAATGTTTGTTAATACATATAAGACAACCACTAGTACTACTACACACATATTATATCATTGCAGCACTATTCCCAATAAATAAATCAGTTTAGTAATCTCATTACAGTCAATTGTAGAATCAATTCTAAAAGAAATACCACATTCGTAAATTATACTGTAATAAAAGCAGTTTCGTATAATTTGGAAAATATAGAAATAACTTGTAATATTTACGAGGGCGGGTCTTCATACACCACCCCTCATCTACTTCTAATTGGTTGTTTGATATATTTACATAATATCAAGTTTGTATCTCAAAGTATTGTTGTGCTATGGCTAATTCTTGAATTGTGTGTCGTGATTGTTCATAAAAATTGATCCTGTAGATGAGCAAAGCAATTTTTTTTGCATGATATTTTTCTTTTTCGTAGTATACTTCTAGAAATAGATCATCTTTTCTAAACTTCAAGAACAATTAACAACCCTTCCGTTGCTAAAGAACAATCCATTTAATTTAACCAAACCCGTATCCGCAAATATAATCTGGGGCAGCCTGTATAATAAATACGATAGTAACCCAATTTCTACCAGCATGAAATGCAAAATATTCGAGTGGATGCAGCAATAAAATCAAACGTTAATGTAATTGTTTACAGAGTAAAATTTTCTCTGATAAGTAATTTCAACACAAGCCGGTTGATACCGGTTCACTGTTATACAATTAGATAGTAATTACACATGAAAAGTCAACAAAGAGCATCATCGGCATCGCGCAACATAAACATATGCCTACATTGTTTGCATTTCACATTAGCCCGCAGTATGTACACATTACGGCCGATTAATATTCTAGATTCTGGAACATTTTTATTTGATTCAACAGTTTGTAGCAGCTGTATACGCCAGATACGCTATTATCTTGAGCTAACGACGATTATTATACTCTGCATAATCTGCATGACCGATCTAGATAAGTATGTATTTCATTTATTTATTGTATACCTTTAAGCGTATTTCGCATATTTTTTTTTGTTGTATTGATCGCTGCGGTAATGTGTAAAGAAAAGTGAAGATAGTATCGCGGTTGTGACGCTTCCTTTTTTTTTCTTTTTGATTGGCTAGCGTTAACGTAACAGATTTTAATTCTATTTTTATACTTATACATAAAAAAGAAGATTCTCATTAAGATTTCGCAATCTCGCGCGGTTCATAGACTATGAACTGTTTTACTGTTTTTAATCAGCTGATTTTTTTTTATCCTTGTATATTAATACTGCAACTTATGCGATAGAAGATTAATTATTATACCCATTAGTAAGGATTAATTACAGAAACATAATTTAGATAATGAAATATTTTTTTCTAACGTTCTGTGTAATTAGAAACCAGCAGAATTAACAGAAAAACAAAGCAATAAAACGTTTAACGTCATTGCATTTTGATTTAAAATAAAAGGTTGTTAATTAGGCACGTATCATAAACTTAATTTGATGTAGAGTTATTCTCGTATGTAAAAGTAGAGTGCGACTAATTCTATTTGACCGGTGGAAAATATGTGAACTAATACGCAAAACCCTTTATCCCTCACCTCCTTAACCTATATTCGGCTATAGTACAGTCAAGTACATCATCATATTTATCTCCGTTATTAACAGTGCTATAGGTTAAATTCATTCCTTATATGCAGTCTGATAAGACAATTCCAATTCTAAATATTCTGCAATCCTTCATGTTAAATAAAACCCAATTCAAAGGTTCGAAAGAGAGGGTGATATAATTATCTTAGCCACAATCGATGAACATATCATACCATCCACATAAGTTAAAATGCGAACGCTTAGAAATCGTTAGGAGCTACAAACTAATGGCGCAATAGGTAATTGATGAGTCATACTGTAGGCCATACTGTATTACGCCTGCCTCCATACCACTATGACTTAAATCCTAGAAAACTAATTTGGAGTATGGCTAAGAAAAAAATAGCCTCACATAATATTGGACCAACAAATATGGAAAATCTCATTCACGAGACAGTAAATCAAGTAACTCGGGAATTGTGGAGCAGAATATAACCACATCGACAAAATTAGAAAAGAATATACGACAATCAAGAGGAGAGATTTATTATTTTTATCAGTAGAGACCGGATCATATGCAAAGTGCATATATTTTATTTTTTGCATATCTTTAATTATAGTCTATATGTAGACGCATTATGCTAATTGAAATTAATTAGCGCTAATTAGTGATTGCATATTTAGGCATTTTTATGCATATTTTTACAAAAGTTGCATATGTTGGATATTTAGGCTTTCTCTTACCCTTTCTGTTAGTAAAAAATCCTAGTAATTCCTAATGTAGATCGACAACGGACAATTCTCAGAACGATAACTCTTTTACATTGGCTTCTGTTATACTTACTGTACGTGTTTAATTTCGCCTAGCAGAAGGGATGTGGTAAATACGTTTTATTATTATTAATTCCCAAATAAACTATTCATTCATCGAATATCTTTGAGCGAAACAACATGTAATTGTGTTACGTTTTTAAATACTGTGCATACATACAATGAATATAGCGAACAAAATTTCTTTATGGATTAAGCCTTATCCTAAACCGGTAAAGGATGGCGACAAAATATTTTGTCGGGCCTGCAGCAAACTGGTAAGTTTAATTTTACCAAAAAGCTTTACAATTGTTTTTAAATTCTTTAACTTTTGATATAAAATGACAATTGTTGTTATAGGTGTCTTGTGAGAGAAAATACCTGATTGATCAACACGCTAAAACTCCATCACATATTGGAAAATGTGAAAAGTAAAGCGATCCGCACGTGTGCAGCTATCTATATATCAATGTGTAGCATCAACTTCACGACACTCAGAACAAGAAGAATATAATACGGATCTGTGCAACGCATTAATTTCGTCTAACATACCATTAGCAAGATTAAACAATGTTAAGTTGAAATCATTTCTGCAAAAATATTGCAAACATAATATACCTGACGAAAGTACCTTACGAAAAAATTTTGTCACATCTTGTTACCAGCAAACAATGGCAGAACTTCAACAATTGGTAGGGAATAATTTTATTTATATCACGGTAGATGAAAGTACGGATAAGTGTTGCCGTTATATTGCCCATTTGTTAATAGAAATTCTTCATGAAGATATTGTAGGTAAATCATGTTTAATTTATTGTAAAGAACTTCAAAAAACAAATAATGTGACAAATGCCCAATTCGTTCAAGAAGGTTTATCATATTTCTTTTTACCTGGAAGTATACCTTGTGAAAAACACATGATAAAAGCTGCGCAAAATTAAAAAATTTTTTATGGTAACATTATTCATACCACTTGTTTAGCTCATGGGTTCAATCAACATCAACAGAATTGCTACAAACCCTTTTGTGTATTAAGTCAAATTATAGCTTTGTTCCAAGTTCCATTTATAAACTAGAAACGCAAGGGATGTCGCTCTCGGAGTCAGTCAAAATAGTAGACGAATTTGATATGCTATGTAAGAAGGTTAAGGGTACAATAAGTAATTCTATATACAATAAATTTAAAAAAGTGATAAATAAAAATGCGGGGTATTTGAAATTGAAGAAAAACAACCCAACATAGAAAAGTTAAGTGTCCTTTGTTTAATGTTCTACACGTGTCCCGAAAGTCTTTTTCAAAATAAAAAGAATATAATAAAATAATGGCCAGGCTTAATGTATAAATGCTTTCACGACGAAAATAAGATTGATAATGTCCAAAAATAATAATAACGCATTGAAATACACTCAACGAAATTTCTATAGCTCCATACAAACTTTAGAACAGAATATTTGGTTTATATCTTCGGCAGATTGTGTATCGAAGTTAATGCTGAACAAAGAAACACAAATACACGAGGAAATAATAAAAAATGTATTAGATTCTATACAGAAGAAATTTACAATAATGGTAATTCCAAATAGCAAAATTTCTATACGTCTATTAACACAAAATTAATAAATAAAAATTTATAATTCTTTCTAAATTTAGTAGTGAGCCATTGTAATAAATTGATTTTCTTTTGATGAAACTACTTCTTTGTTTATATAGAGTTATGAATAGCTGCATTATCTTGCTGAAATATTCAGTCTCGAGTCGGCAATTCTTCACCAAAGACTCTCAGAACTAGAATTCATCGCGTACAAATAAAACATATAGGGGGTTTTATTGTTGTGGCTACATGCCGTTCAAACTTTTGGCTCATGGCAACTTCAGTGCTCTTGCGCAAATCATGCGAATAATATTTAAAATCATCAGGCTCGTTCAAGTTAAATTTCTTCTCGTCAGAAAATATGAGATTGTTCCACTTATGATTCCATCTCATACGATCTTGCCCAAATTTCAGTCTTGCCTGTGTCTCTTCTAAGAGTGGTTTTAGCCACCAAAAACGATTAGTAAAAGAAGAGATTATATAGAAAAATTAGGCGTATCAATTTTTTTTACTGTATCAACAGATGTTTTAAAACTAAAGTCCGGTTCATATTTGATTTGCCCTTGTACAAAATTATATGGAACTATACCGGGTGAAAAGCTACGAGTTGTTGATTTCATTCTGGGTGACACCTCGCAGTAATACGGAATGAGGACTTCATTGAATCGATTCAAATTGAAAAGATCGACGTGAGCATAGGATTTCGTAGTAGTAGTTAAACAAGGGTAGAGAATAGCGTTAGACAGAGCTAGCAGACTGACACACAATCGCCCTGCAGAATAGCATGTGTATTTCTCGACTTTGATATCTTACAGAAATCTTATTTCATCCTCCTTTTACTCGCAATTACGGCCATCGACACGTCGAAAGTGGAAGAATGGTAGAGAGCATCAGCGAATACCCGAGATCTTTCGCAATTCTTGCATGCTTAATTAAGTATATAGTCTTGCATTATTTTATTCGCTGTTTGTTTTTAATATACAGGATTATTCACATTATTTTATGAAAACGTAGTACCAATTTTAATATATAAATTTTCAAGAGATACATATTTTCCTTTTTTATACTAAATTCCATACTACAGTGTACAGATTGGTTAATGTTTTATAAATAAATAAATAAATAAATAGCGAGTCTTAGAGCGGATGTCTTTGCGAGACCGGAAAAAAGGGTCTAAACAGCTTTCCAGTGAGCTTTTCCGGCTACATAATGTTGCTATTTCTCCTCGCAGGGTTAGAAGGCGCCTTTGTGAATTAAATTTAGGTGGATACAAAGCTCGACATAAACCACGGTTGTCTCCGCAACAAAAGAAAAAGAGACTGCTGTGGGCTAAAAGTCACCGCGACTGGACCATTGACAATTGGGCCAATGTTATGTGGACGGATGAGTCAAATATTGAGGTAAGTAATACATAATCATTGTATTTGCGGTATTCTATATTCAATTCCTGGTATCTGCAGTGTTTTTATTATTTTTAATGGGTTCCAAAATGTAACAGTATTCATGTTTTTGTTGGTAGCTTTGTGGTAAACCTGGGTCTCAATACGTGCGACACAGGCGAGGAGAGGCCTTCCATCCAGACTCTATCATTCCGACTGTCAAGTTTGGGGGTGGTAGCATAATGGTTTGGGGTTCCATGAGTGCAACAGGCGTCGGAGAACTGTTCGTCTGCGAGGGCCGAATGAACAGTCGGACGTACATCGACATGTTGGAAGAAGTTCTGGAACCGTGTGCGTTAAAATTATTCGATAATGATGAGCCAGAGTATTACTTCCAACAAGATAATGCACCGTGACATAAATCTCGCGAAGTAATGCGCTGGTTCGAGGAAAATAACGTGCGGGTCCTGGAATGGCCGGCATAATCGCCAATTGAGCATTTATGGTACATGTTAAAGCGAAATGTAGCTAAATACTCATCTACTACAAAGCAATGCTTAAAAACAAAAATATTGGAAGAGTGGAATAAAATCACCCCCGAACAGTGCTACAACTTAGTGAGCAGTATGCCCTGACGAATTCGTGCGGTGATAAAAGCCGAGGGAGGAGCTACCAAATATTAAGCAATATCTGTATACACTCACAATGAAACATTTTCATCGATCAATTTTCTTTTATTTCTTATATATTCGTCGGAATAAAAAACAAAAAAGAGTAGCGAATACATATGGCCACAGCTGTACATAAAACACTTATACTTATCATAACCTAAAACCTAATGTCATCAGTTGAGAGCCATAGAAGTAAATGATTTTATAGATGGTTTGTGCATTCCATGGCTACTGCAAACCAGAGTTCTTGATTATATGATAGTTATGAAATGTCAAAAATACCATGCCTTAATAAATATTAACATTTATTATAAAAGGAAACTGCATTTTGAAAATGTGTGTTTTCCAGAAACGTGAAGAGTTAGTCTGTATTGGATAGGCAATTAAATTCTATCTGCTGTCGACATAAAATGCAGGATCCGGCCCGCTGTAAGATTTGATCTGGCCCGCGAGACATTTTGAAAAACCCTATTAAAAAAAATTTCACGATTTAATTATAATATTGTACCGATTTTTTTCATTTCATTTTCTTATTTTAATAAATTATAACATTGTTGTTTTATTTCATGTCTGATATCTATCGCTAAAAATTACACTACTTTAAAATGCACTACTTTTAAACGCGGCCCGCGAACGCATTTGCGCACTAAAGTTTGGCCCACAACATGTCAAAAGTCGCCCGTACTTATTGTATACGTTAGTAAATTTTGTGCACCATAAAACTTAATTAATCAGTAGACTTTAGTGTGAATTTGGCCTAAAGAAACAAATATTGGGAATTTACACGATAAAATTCGTAATATATTTTCATAAATAACAAAAATTTTAGGTGAGGTAAACCTTAGATAAACTGGTTTTTGATTTCGATCCTAGAAATCGAAAATGAAGAATATTGAAGATTCCGTATTTAAAAAAAAAATGCAACTTTGATTTGTATTTTTGGGACACCCTCTACAACATGAAAATAATTCCAAAGTGTGCCTGTAATAGGCGTCTATTTACTCCAAAAAGAAAACTTTACCAAAATGAAATAATTTTGCTATAATACTCTACGTCAAATAACAAATTAGTTCTAGCTCGTAAATGTTTGTGATAAAATGGACACTCGTCTATTTCTGTATAATTTTATTCCTGAAAATTGATTTTTCTCTAATAAGTGGTCATTCGTTAAAGTTATATGAAATTTTCATGAAACATCCTGTATACTGAAACCGAAGTAAATTCTTACACGATGCGATGCGCCAAAAACATATAAAGATTATCAATTACCTTGCGGTCTACTGTAGACCACCCTCGCTAAGGTAAATTCGGAATGTAGGCCGCACTGAAAGCAATAAATACTGCTTCCTCCCGGATTAATGACCATAGACCGTTCGCAATTAGTAGGCGGCGTAACTCCGCGCTCGCCGTTCGTGCAGTTGGGATCCGGGCGCGGAACATCGTACCTACGACAGATAACGGCGATTACGTCGTAGGTAAGGCATCTCGTCTAAGTTAGACATACCTTCGTCGCTCCAACGGAATTCGTTCGGCTTCGAAGGTGTCCCACTGCCGTCCCAGATGGTTGACGCATCCGGTACAGCTGAGGACGCGCCCGTGCGAGTCCATGCAGCTATTCTCGGACGTCCTGGCGACGTTTCGCAGGCACGGGAAATGCATGGCATGCGAGTTCATGCCTTCCGGACTCGTACTGAGCCATTCCATTTGCGTGCGTGGGAACAGTCCTGAGCAAATGTAACACCTGTAGCTTTGGCCGCATGTCTGACCATTCATGTCCTGGGTAGGAGAGATGGCCCTTATGCTGGCAGCGTTTGTCTGAAATGGAAAAAGAATGAAACTCACTAACGTAAAACTACAAATGCATTGGTAGTAAAAATTGATATACTTTTATACGGTACATGTATAAGAGAATAATGGTTCCTGTTAATTCTGAGTATGCTTTCCAAATTTTGCCAACACGTAAGTTTTTGAATACAACGCGCTCGAAATTTTAGAAACTTAAATTTTTTAAGGACATGATATAACGTAATTTACAACATATTTCTATTCATAGTCGTATCGGTTGTCGGGTTCCGCCGCGTCAAAGGTACCTTTGAAAATAGAGCCGCTGTTCGCGAAACGTCAGGGACAAAAAACCTAGTGACACGGCGGAACCCGACAACCGTTACGACTATGACAAACAGCCGTGAAAGTCTGAGATACTATATTTCTATTCAACTGTCGGTTGTATTTCATCACTGGATTCTCTCTTTTAAGGCTGTACTCTGCAAGTATACCTTTGTTCCATTTTCCTTTGTAGCACGATTCGATTTGGGTGAGATCCTGGTGAAATCTCTCACCACGTTCATTGCTACCATCACCGAGACAGTGGAAAGAAATCCAGGCGTGAATGGAGTAAATGATTCTTCAGGAACATATTTGCCCCCAACTCTTTGTAATTTTGCAACAGTTCATCAACCAACTGCTTATAGTTTTCAGCATTTTTAATCTCGAGGATATTTGTTGCTATAATTTTGAAGGACTGTCAAGCAGGTAGCTCTTTCATCTGTCTCCTCCACTAAGTTCCAAGGGCCAAGCTCATCACCTTACCAAGTAATTTTGAATTACGCGCAAATTTCAGTGAGGTTACAGTAGTACAGCACCATCTTGTGGGGAGCCACGAACCGGATTTTCGGTTTTCGTAAGCTGATGTTGGCCCGTGGGCCGTAGTTTGGAGACGCCTGATTTAAAGTATCTAAATTAGCATCTTTCATTAGTTCCCTGATTTGGGGCACCACAAATATTCGCTATTTTTATTTTAGCTTCGCTTATTTTGGAAAATTTGCTTTTAAATAACGAAAACCCTCACCTTTACGAAGTTTTTTATCAATTTAATGTGAAAATATTTTTTTGGATTAACGAAAGACTGGCAAATAACATTCTTAAAACCAGGAGCAAAGGTTACTTCTACTTGGGCATTGCCTTTTTAATATAATTACAACTGCTAACACTACTAGGGCTACAACTTCCAAATTCGCACGAATTCGTCATTAAAATATCTGTTTTATTCAGTAGTAGCTTCATGCTTTCATAATACTCCTTCTTGTAGACGGCGTGACCAATGGGAATAGAAGGTTTTTCATTTAATTATGAAGAAAAACAGCTCTAAGACTAGTTTTCGAGGAGTATATAAAGTCTCCTCTCTCTTAGATTATAATGCCAGAGTATTATCTTTACCAGCGTAAGTACTTTTTGCACTAATGGTGGTAACATAGTTGTTAGTATCGTTTACGCTCTCTAGAATAAGAACAGTTTTATCCAATACTGTTGTTGATCTGGGTGCTGCAAGTATTTTAGAACACGTTTGGACCAGAACACCACTCCAAATTCAATCTTATATGTAGGGTGACGACTTAGTACTTCTAACAGAAACAGATGATGATCTACAGAAAGGGATATATACATTATAAACAACACCAAAACCGTGGCTTTCCTGGATAAAAATAGTCATAAACGATATTGTACTGGGACAGGAGAAACGCTTTAAGTATTTAGGCTGCGGTTAATCTTATGATCAAAACAAAGATAGAAGAAAAATTGAATAAATTCACACATATCACAGAATGTTAAAAAAAACAAACTAGGAAAGGATACACAGATAAAATTCTACAAGACAATAGCAGTGGCAACCCTCTTATACGGTAGTGAAACGTGGACAACAAAAAACAAGAAAGCAGGATAAAGACAGAAGAGATGAAATTTTTAAGAAGAGTGAAAGATTGCACAAGATCTGATAGAATAAGAAATGTAGATATAAGAACAATGAGAGAATAAAGGAAAACAAAAATAAGTAGAAGGAAGACATAGAACGGATGCAAATTACGAGGTTGCCAGCCAGAGCGAAATTTTATAGATATTTAGGAAGAAGAAGTGTACGCAGACCAAATAAGATATGGGAGACAACGTGCCTAAAGCCTGAAGTGAAGAAGATTGTTGTCAATATCTGAATTTCACTGTGATAATATTATTTTAATTTCATGAACAAGAAGTTGCTGAAAGGGGTAGACTCATTCACCTTAGAAAATTCAGGTTCAAGTTCTTTCATACTGCATGATAATTTGAAGACGAAATGGTTAACTGCTTCAAAAAGCTTCTCTTTCTCTAAGTTGTACACACTTTCAAATTGACATTCAATTTTTCACTATTTCAGTCATGTTTAACGTATAGCTGCTGATTATTTTTGAATTAGAATTTCAGCCCTACTAAAATGCTAACACATGATATAACTGAAAAAGCATACAGAATACTCCCACTACAACGAACCTCGTAAAAAAATATACGACAATTAACCTTACCGCAATTACCGTATTATCACCTGGAAACTTCATCGTTAATCCACACTTTAATTCCGTTACGGCGAATGCTGATTGACGACACACATTAAATAATGCGGCGAACACGTTCACATATACACTGATCTAAATTTATCGCGTCGAAGAGACGCGTCTGTTTAACATAGGAGGATTATTTCGTGCGAACGTAGACGATTACTGTCTTTCAAAATATCGTACGCTAAATTTTATTTACTACGCGATTTGGAAATAGTTTTATTCGTGGATCATACGTACGAGGGGGGGACCTTTTTGACCCGCTGCGCGGCATTTGAACCCAATGACTAAGATAGCGATGTGGCGATATAACATCTTGATACTTCAGTGCGCGGCTTTCGTTCATGATCTGATCGTCTCGGTTGTGGAAATTGTCAGGCGGTATGATGATGCAACGGTCGCAATAATAACCGGCTTTTACCAGAACGTCAATGTGAATATCACCTTATGCGATACGAGTTCATAGTTATTTTGTAAACACGTACGGCTAAGAGTTTATTAAAAAAACAAAGAAAAGAAACGAAGGATATCTATATACGTATATTTGGATTCTTTACTAGAACAAAGTATCGAAGCGGAACTTTCCGAAGCTATATTGTTTTCTCTGTTGTGACCTCTCGTAGCTATAGCAGACATAATGCGACAGAATTTGGGGAATGAGGAAACACTGTTAACACAATTAACAAGGACACGAGGGTTTTCTTTTAAGTTTAGCATATAGAGCTGGAATAAAACAGTAGATAGCTTTCACAGACTTTATTGTTTTTCCAAGTAATCTACAAGAAGATTAATGCACTTTTGCATGCGCTCGAACCAACTCTCAAAGCAGTTATTCCACTCGTTTGTTGGTACAGTCAAATAGCGTTTTTGAAGCCATCGACTGCTCCTTCTGACGACTGTAAGGTAAAAAATCGTTGGGATTTAGGTCAGGACTATGCGGAGGGTGGTTTAACATTCCATATTTTGTTACGATAAAAAACCAATTGTTTTGCGTGTTGTGTGTGAACTTACATTGTGTTGGTGGAGGATGATTCGTTGTTCGGGGTTAGTTTCTCGAATCTCAGCGATGGCTTGCAAGAAACAATTGGATGTATAATTCACAGGTATAGCAGTAAACTCCATTCACACAAATTAATTAATTATGCGGAACGGAGCGTTTCGAGAGCACGTGGGCTCCCATTGTCAACCGTGTTACCGACTGACAATGGGAGGCCACGTGCTCTCGAAACGCTGCGTTCCGTATAATTAATTAATTTGTGTGAGTGGAGTTTACTGTTATACCTGTGAATTGTACATCCACACAGTCCTTGCAATCGTCATTCAATTGGATGTATACCAATTGACGATAACAATTCTTTGATCTCATAGAGGAATTGTTGCTACATACATGACCTGCTTATGGGACAAATGTCGTGACCGCCTTTTTGAAGATACTTCGAGAACGGATGACTTTTATCGGCTTTTCTTCACCTTGAAACAACTAAACAGACGATTGGTGTTTTTTTTTTTTTGGCTCATATAACTAAATCCAAAATTCATCATCAATAACGATGTTGAACACGGTTTAACTTTCCAGCGTTGAGGAAGTCAAGGATTTTTTGATACCAATTCACACTAGCTGCTTTCTGTTCTTCGGTCAACAGGAAATTAATTTTTTTACACATAATTCTTAAAAAATGTTGGTATTTTTTGAATTGAGGTCTTTGAAATCCTTAATGATGCCTCAATGTCACGATATGTCACGTGTCGATCTTCGTTGATGATCTTGCGTACAACATCGACATTTTCCTGAGTGACTGCCGTTTTTGGTGTATCTGCTCTAGGATCTTCGCTAAGACTAATTAGTCCGCGTTTGAATTCCCCATACCAACGAGAAATTGTTGACTGATGTGGTGCTTCATTGAAAAAAAAACAGAAACCAAGTTGATAAGGTACATAATTTTATTTTTCAACTAACTTGTAAACTTTGACAGTTCGTTATAGCTACCACACTCCACGTTTCGCACTGAAAATTGGGATTCAGGTTAATTTTTAGTATGCAAAACTTAGAGCACACCTCTCGCAAATGCGTCTACCGAAAAATTTCCAATCTCAAAGCATCGTGGATTAAACTTTTCGCACTGCATTCTTAGAAAAATTGAATCATGTGGTCTAAGAAACCGATGCGGAATTTACAGCGAAACTGAAGTTACCGCCGGCGCACACTCGGGCAATAAGCCCTCAAAGTTGACAATAAATCAATGCACACCTGAT
The DNA here is from genome assembly GCA_023509865.1 of Trypoxylus dichotomus. Classification (NCBI taxonomy): domain Eukaryota; kingdom Metazoa; phylum Arthropoda; class Insecta; order Coleoptera; family Scarabaeidae; genus Trypoxylus; species Trypoxylus dichotomus. The sequence continues at coordinate 60,305,873 of CM042075.1, forward strand.
CTCTTCTTTTTCGATGCACCACTGCTCCCTACATAATAAAACGAACGGGTACAGTCCAACATCAGTTCCACCTTTCTCATTGTCACAGTCCTCAGTCGAGGTTAGTTACCCATGGAGACTATACGTGCATTAATATCGCGTAGGTTTTAACCTATTTTTGAGCTGCATTCTGAAAACTTTTTTAATCTTTCGCCATGGAACTTTCAAGTTCAGGTAAGTGCTAACATATATATAAATATAGAGTTGCCGTAAAATTTATATAAACTTATAAAAATGGTGTAAAGTAAAATGAACATTAAATGTTTACATTTTCAATTATTCTTTGAAACATAAACCCCAGTAGTAGCTGTGTTCCAAGGCACGCTTGCAAATTTCGTGGTAATTTTAGTTGTTTCAATGTTACCAATTGAAACATAAGTTTTCTTTAAACATCAATTTAATTTACTTTTATTTAATTTCAGGAACGAGTTCAAACATGTGTATAACGAGAAGGAAACTTGATATTATGAAAAGTTCTGGAAACAATGAAATTGACGAACAATTTAATTTTTTGAGAGAAGATAGGAAACGATCAAAGTGTAATGAAGAGTTTTTGAAGGATTTAAATAAAAAGTTGTCGTATCTCAAATTACAGTATAAAACGCGTTGAATAAAGGCATACAAAAAAAAGAAAGGCTTCGCAAAACTAATGCTGATTGGCTAAATACTTCAATTTCACCTTCTTCAGAGGAAAATACACGAGAGAAAAAGCGGGGTCACCCAAATATTTTCTTTTGAAACGAGTTTAGAACAAACTAAGCGACTGACTACACACACTCAAGTTCAGTCCGCCAAAACTAGCGTCTTTGCGAGTTTTTTACTTGAAAACGAACATTTGCGGCACGCATTACTTTTCTTATTTAATCAAAAGAAAAAGGCTAGTAAGAGTCATCGTTTCCTGGTAGAAACATATGGTGAACACGTTCCATCCATTAGAACATGTGAGACATGGTTACGGTAATTTAAAAGTGGTGATTTTAATGAAAGACAGTGAGCGCTTTAGTAGACCACAAAAATGCGCAGACGAACAATTGCAGGAGTTATTGGATGATGAGGTAATTTGCAGAAGCCAGTCCTTCAACGCCAAGGCCAAACCCCTTCGGTAAGAAAACCATGTTCTGTGTCTGGTGGGACCAGAGCAGTTTCGTATACTATGAACACTTGAAGTTCGGCGAAACCGTTAATACACAACGTAATCGCCAACAAAAGATTAACTTAAACCACGCATTACTCGAAAGACGACCGGAATGGGCCAGAAGACATGGCAAAGTGGTTTTGTTACACGACAATGCGCCATCTTACACAGCAAAACCAGAAGAAAGACACCTTGAAATCGCTTGGATGGGACATCTTTCTGCACCCACCGTACTTACCAGACCTGGTGCCATCTGACTATCACCTCTTTGCATCAATATGCAGTCTTTAAATTTCGAGGAAGTTGAAACATAGTTCGATGAATGGTTTGCCGCAAAAGATAAGCAGTTTCTCTGGCATGGTTTCCATAAATTACCTGAAAGATGGGTGAAATGTGTAGAGGGCGATGGTCAATATTTTGAATAAAAAAAAAGAATTTCCCTTGAAAATTACGTGTTTCTTTTTAGCAAAAAATAACGGAAAAAAACGTACGTATACACCTGGTAATCACGAACAAGTGAAAGTTACATAAAAAGAAACTGCTACACCTGCCTACAGAGGCTTATCACATTCCGAAGACAATGAAATTTGATAATCGCAGCTCCCCTAAATTAAATTATTACATATTTTTCATAACTTCCTACTATACTTTTTTAAAATAAATGGACTCTTAAGAAGCTATGTATGTATTTTCTTTGAAACTATACTAACATTTTTACAGAGCAATATTCAACTTAAACATCAATTTATAGAGTCTGTAATTTAATGCCAACTTTGAGGGCTTATTGTCTTGTCTGCGCCGTTAACATTAGTGCCTGCTGCCAATTAGTGTAAGAATATGCTACCCGAAGATACGCAGCTAATTATGGACTACTTTGAAGACACCTAAATTGGACGACAGCGAGGATACTAACATCGCCATTCACCACGACTTCGCCATTATAAATACAGAGTATCATTACAAAACACATGTGTATTTTACGTGTTTCAAATATATATATTCACTGTGTATGGGGTTCCAGTGTGCGTTGCCTGTAGTCGAATATTTAGTTGGGCTTCAAGAACTTAGCATTTTAAAGCTTATCCACAACATCTCATTTAAGAATGTAACTACTAAAGATCTAACTGTCAAAGAAAAGTGCTATATTCCTGTGTGCATTAATAATCTGCCTTCAAAACAAATGTACGTAAAGCAAACGAGAATAATTAGCTTTTATGGTCGAGAAATCTACATTTTTTATTACCGCCTATGCTGGTTTTAACCGGAATTTGTTTCAGCACAAACATCTACTCACGTAGCGCGCACAAATTTCAACACCGATTACAAGTATCGGATGGGTGCGAGTTTTCTGTGGACTTTTTATGTTACTATAATTAAGTAGTATTATGGTTATGAAAACAAATAAACTAAAGGACAGCAAATATGGAAAGCGACGCTTTATGACGGATATTACTAATAGATTTATACTTTAATACACGTAGCTAATTCAATTACATATACATTACGAATTTCACGTGCTTACACTAACGTTAAGCGACACAAAGAAAATTGCAGACGAGAGTGTGTTGAAATATTACACAGCGCCATCACTTTCCATTTACGAAACCGTTCAATGTGTGTCTGGTACAATCCCCATTTGATAACGCGTTAAAAGGTGTTTAGAGTTATTTCATCGCAAAAGAATTCATTCAATAATTCACAATATTACCTATATTGTTACTTTAGGACTACGACAACAGTAAAATATTTGAAAAAAAGCCGGTTTAAAAAATACTAGGGTATAATCCGCTTATAACTCGGATATAATGGACAAAGTTTTTAGGTCCCGATTTTAATTCCTCTTATAATGGACTCATTTATAACGAACTTTCGGTTACAACATCACAACAAATCCACTATAAACGGAGTGTTTTGGTAATTCCTTAAATATTATTAGTCATTTCCACTGAAATTCAAACCATTATTTAAGCTGGTACCATTCAGATAAAGTGGGAAAATATATTAAAAATCACAGACCATTTTCATTAATTGAAAAATAAACTATTGAAGCAATTGAAAATGGCAAATCGGAGTGTTTAATATTGTAAAATTTAAATAAGCCAACAATATCAAATACATGGGTAAATCGCTTAAAAATCACCGAAAAACACAGAAGGATTCGAATGTATTTGTCCTTGCTACTCTTCGCAGAACGAAAGGACATGCTTAACAGGATTGGTACTGGTGATGACTACTGGGTGCACCACTACCAAACCGAAACAAAGCGTGCTTCAATGCAATGGAAACATCCTTCTTCACCGTCAACAAAGAAATTCAAGGTCGTGCCTTTGGCTGGTAAGATTATGCTTACCATGATTTTGGGAATCTCAACGGGGGCTCCTAGCTTATTTTCACAATAGAAATGAGAACGAGACTGCTGAATTATACTGTCGAGTGTTATTACTTCTGGATGTGGGAATATTGCTGCATCATGATAATGCCACGCCGTATTCGGCCCACTTGATCCACATAAGAAATGTAGAATTAGGGTGAGAACTTCTTGAACATCCGGCTTACAGTCCCGACCTAGCTCCAAACATCCAACTATCTGTTTGGTCCACTTAAAACGTATATTGGAGGCAAACATTTCGACGATGTTCAACAAGAGGTACACACATGGTTCAGACGGCAACCCAAACACTTAAGGCATTGATAAAGCGATGCGATAAGTATATTAATTTGGATGAGGATTTGTTGAAAAATGAAACTTCTTTCTGGCTAACTATTTCTGTAATTATTTTTATAATAGCTTTTTGTAACCTACTTAGTGACTTTCCCTCGTAATTTAAAAATGTTGGTACCTGGATACAGAAATTTAAATTAATCCGTGTCGAAATCACATGCAATGTCCCATGTTAAATATAAGTAACATGTTATAATTACATCAATTATACACAACTTACTAATGACTCCGAAATAAATGTATTGTTATTATAATGTCTTAAGTAAACAGTACAGCGCATGTACTACCTAAATCGACGCGTATATTTAAAATTATACGAGGACGGTAGGAGAAGCATCCGTGGTTGCTAAAAGATGGCGTTCTATGTCAAAATCTGCATCATCGACAGCGGCTACAATTCTTTAGTTTGCCTGAATTTCGGAAATAGTCATCACGTAATGTTGTTTTGAAAGCTGTTGAAAGTGAGCTAATTTATGCATTTGTGGAATAATGAAAAAAGAATAATATCGATCAGGGGTAACATTTTTTTTGATAGGAAAACGTGTGCAGAAATCAAAGAGAAGTTGAATGCAGTTTGTGAGGACCATGCACCTTCGATGACTAGCATGAGATATTGGTTTAAAGAATTTAATCCCATTGAAGTGACTGAGGACCATATGTTGAATAAAGTTCATGATATCGTGTTAGCAAACCGCTGGATGAAAATTAGAGATATTGCCAAAATGATAAACATCTCAATTGAACGTGTGCAAAACATCCTTCACGAAAAAATTGAGTATGGGACAGGTGCCACGTCTGCTGGCGATTGATTAAAAACGGAATTGCGTGATAACTTCAACTGTTTGGACATGTTTAAGCGCAATGCAAATGAGTTTCTAGGGCACAGGTGAGATTTGAACCCACGACCTCTGCGTTGCCGGTGCATTGTACTAGCAACTACAACACGAGACTGAATGTGAGATCAAATCGCTTTGAATACTTAGGTTTTGCAATACCATTCTCAAAAATGGACAGATTAGTAAATTTATTTATTTTAAATAAAATTGGAGACTTGGAGCAGAGGTTTGTTCTAAATATATGTACGCTACCGTCCATATTAGTTCGAACGCGCAAATAAATTAAAAAAGCGATTCATTTTAGCGGCGATTTCTGGCGCTGTCGGTCATATTTTAGATGACTTCGATTTTTCGCAAAAACATAAGGGGTTTTGGTTTGGATTTGGTTCAAGTCTCACCGAATGCTATTTCCAATCATACAGAAAGCGATTCTAAAACCAAAATTGACACAAAAGGACTAATTTAGACGGTATTCGTTTCCAAAGACCTGAAAACATGTGAAATGTGTAATAACTATTGGTAAATCCTCCCCTAATTTTAGAATATTAACTATTTCGCCATGATGGATAATTTTCCTACAGTCTAATCATCAAGATCTTCAGTTACATACGCATTGAGACATATTTTAGATGACTGCGATTTTTCGGAAAAAACATAAGGGGTACCCGTCGAAATTTCGCTCATCCTGGATTTGGTTCAAGACTCACCGAATGTTATCTCCAATCATACAGAATACGATTCTAAAACCAAAATTGGCACAAGGGGACTAATCTATAAATTTGAAACCATGTGAAAAGTGTAATAACTATTGCTAAATCCTTCTCTAATTTTAGAATATTAAGTATTTCACTATGATTGATAATTTTACTATAATCTAGTCATCAAAATCTTCAGTTGCATACGTATTTCGACATATGTACTTTATGTTCCACAGGTGGCCTATGAAGGTAGGGCATACTTTTCGGACCCTCCTGTTCAATTCATCACATAACAGCTCGATAGGGTTTAGATCGGGACTTTGCGGCAGCCATATCATTATTTGTAAAGTGCCATTATCTTCTTCATTTAAGAAATTTTTACATATCACTGCTGAGTGTTTGGGGTCGTTGTCCTGCATGAATACAAAATTTTCGCCGATTAGTCGTTATCCCGATGGTATTGCATTATCTTGCAGTAGTTTCTGCAATCTTTCATACAGGAATATGACGGCCCGAATCAATTACGGCATTGATTTGATCACTGGGGAACTTCGTTTAGCCTACCAGATGGTGGTTCATCTTTGAGTGAAAAATGAGCAGAACGAAATTTATCAAACCAATTCCGCTACTGTCCTTCTTTTAGAAGCTTCATCACCATACACATCGCTTAACTTTTTGGCAGCTTGTATTGCGTTCTTCCCTTTTCGAAAATAATAAAGCAAAATATGAAGAAAAACGCTTTTGTTCTCCATGTTAAAATTGTACCCACACAAACAAATATCACGAAAATACTCTTAATTTGGTGTTTAAAAAAGCTAAAGTTCGTATGCCAAAACTATATAATTGTAACACCGATAGAAGAAGAAGCACTACTTCCATCTACATTATAATCAGCAATTACTTTGTTGCCACTTTTAAATGTAAATAGATTTCTTAAAATATACGTAAAATCAGGATTTGTCCTTTAAAAAGATTCCAGTATCTTCGATATTATATATACATATATTAAATAATAGCAATTTTCCACGTCGATGCTATCACTTGATACCTTAACGTGATAACATACATATGAATCAATATTTAAAGTCAATAAATAAATCGCTTCATTCGTTGCAAATTTCCAAAGTCCTCATTGATACCAAAATCGATTACACACACAAATGCGTCGTTTTCGCATATCTTATCGATAGAACAGACGTATTCTGGTTAACTTAAAACGGGCCAGATACAATCTGCTCGAGGACTCATTGGAACTTACCAGGTAATACTCGTTAATGATCTGATTTACTATTTATTTATAGCAAGATTAGATAAAGAAGAGTTGTAACTGTATAAGGCGAGAATTGAGTAAAAGCAGTTATTACCGGTTGCGTAAATAAATAAGACAAGTTTAGAGAATTGATAATTCTCGGCTAACAGCGTTTATTCATTTTAAACCATTTTATTGTACATGAGCGAGTTGTTTTTTTTTTATTTTGTAATTTCGGGCTTTAAATTGCTGTATTGTCAAATGTTTTGAGAATGATTCGGTAAGTTATTGTGCGTAAGATTGAGAAGGGAATTAAGTCTAGGTCTTGAAAGCATGTTGATCCTCAGTAATTAATTTCATTAAGTAGTATGATTATTAATAAAGTTCAAAGTACTTCTCAAAAAAAACTATATACACTATCGCTCGTAAGTTTAAAACATCTATTGAAAACGAGCACGGGGTCTCATTACTATTCTTGCAAAATTAAACAATTGTTACCTTGTAAATAGTGGTTATTTAGAAACTGAGTAATTTGTTTACACTGAACGTTTAATCCCTTAATTGGTATAATCGGAGTGATGATTTAGATAATTCTGTGGGACTTGGGAAAGTGCTGTCCAAAAACATTCCTACAATACATCTTGATTTTGTTACTGAAGACTGCTTACTTTCTATTATCTCTAAACTTAGCAACCAACTAACTGCAGTTCAAGACCAGATACTAGTACGTGTACTTAAACATTATCTGGCTGGGCCCATGGCTGGGCTATTGGCAACGTTAATTAATCTTAGTTTAAGAACAAACATATTTCCTACAATATGGAAAATTGCACGAATAGTCCCCGTGTTTAAAAAGGGAAAAAAGGATCAATTGCAGAATCGTCGACCAATCTCCATTCTTTCTAACTTCACTACAGTTCAACTTATTTCAGGTTAAATGCAGATCTTTCACCATTCCAACACGGATTTATTTATTGTCGATCCACCTTAACGAATTTGGCTTATGCAGCCCAATACATCAGTGAGTATCTCGATGACCTTGGTCAGGTGGATGTGAATTACACGGATATTTCTCACGCATTTGGCACTATAAACCACACCATTCTAATTCATAAACTCGATAACTTTGGCTTTTCTCCATCTCTATTACAACTAATAGTTTCCTATTTAAAAAATAGAATGGGTTGTGTCTATTGTAACGGGTTTGCATCATTACAGTGCACTTCAATTATATATGATTCACTTACACACAACTTTATCTTGTCCAGGTAGTTTATGCTGATGGCTTTATTCCGTTGTCACTGGTGTGGATAGTAGGTAACACACACTAGAAAATCATCACCCTTTGTATATTCGTATCGACTTCGTGACACATTGTTACTACGGCCGACACTTTCTATGATCTTGGAGTGCTTTTCGATGCACAACTTTCATTTGTTCCATATATCAATGAACTGCGTAAATCGGTATCCAAAACACTGGATTTTTTAATTGGAAGTTGTAAGGAATTTACGGACCCTGCTACAATTAAATTGTTGTATATGACATTCATTGTCACTAAACCTGAATATTTCAGTTTAACTTGGTTTCCGATTTAGTAGTATGACCATCGCTTGATGCAGCCCGGTAATGCCTGCATAAGAGCCACGGTCGTACAAATGAGGCTCGATGAATCGAGACTTTTGATTTAATTATAATCCTTTTAATGATGAGGTAGACGATATCTCTGCTTCCGGTAACATCAACAATGGAGAAAACGACATACAAGCGGGTGGTAAACCAAGAAAGAAGAATAGAACGCCTTCGCTTGTAGTCCCACCAATTCTACCACTACCAGTGCTGCGTCGCTAGCTGACGATAGTTGTGAAGTCAATTACTTCGAACTCTTTATGGCTAACGATATAAAGGATCTCATTAGTGCACTACTTCTAATTATGATTTGGTGGAAAGACTTTGCTTAGGCGAATTTCAAGCTCAACAAATGGATCCCAATCGCTACAAATGAATTATATGGATTTTTTAAGGAGCAATGATGCTAATACTAAAAAAAGTACTGGTCAACAGATCCTCGAATTAAAACTCCAATGTTTGGGAAGATATTTTCGCATTTTATAATTTAATTAATAAATTATTAATTTTGCCAATTTTGCACCTACTTAATTTTGGAAATACAAAGAATAAGTCCTATTCCAAATTAGGTCTGTTTTGGAATACTTCAAGGAAAAATTTCCCGAGGTTTTTATTCCCTTTCAAAATCTGTGCGCAGACGAAATACTAGTGTTATGGAAAGGGCATTTGATATTCAACAATTCATTTCCTCAAAACGTCATCATTTTAAAATATTTGTCCGGTATGATAGTGAAACTGGGTTCGTTCTGGGATTGAATATTTATCTATACTGGGAAATCACCTGAGAGAATATCCGAATCAATTGGAAAGAGAATTACGACTCCATACCTTGTTTGTTAATAACTGGTGCTCCAGCCCGCAGCTTTCCCAATTCCTGTACGACAAAAGAATTGATGCATCCGGAACTGTACGAACCAAGCGCAAAGTATGCCAAAGTTGTCACACAAGGGTAAGAAGATCAACTACCTCACATCAAGAGCAGAAAGGAACTAATGCAAATACAGTCATACACCGACAGTCACCGTAAATGTTCCCTTCGTTTATCCCTCTTTGTACATTGTGGATGGCGGTAACTATTTACTATGAACCTGGCGAGATGACACCTACGACTGGTCTATTTACATTTAAGTTACGTTAAGTTTTTCTTTAACTCTTCTCTTTTCATTGTAACAATTGTTGTTATAGATTGAAGGAAGAAAAATATTAAGAGACTTCACAGTTTTATACTGCATTTTTACAGCTGTTTGTCCGTATTACGCAATTATTAATAATTTCTACAGTATCTACTTTTCTCTTTTTAAAAGAGAAGGAATTCCACCTATTTTCAGCAATTGATCGTTAATGTGATTACGATTATAATAGTACCGCTAAAATATGTGTAAATACGCGGTCACAAGTTTGAATTTTGATGCTTACCGAATATTTTGTAAACATACCAAGGCATATAACTAACGCCGACTTTTTCCGGTAAAAACTGGCTTATTTAACACTATAAAAATGTCGATACATGCGTTATGAAAGCACGCAAGTTTGTGGTACTTCCATATACAAATCAATACATAAGCATATAAGTTAAAGATAGATGTTAAAGATTAAATGGTATTGTAGAAGTGACGAAATACACATAGGACTAAAGTGTTCAAAATGGTTTTCGGCTTCAAAATAATCTTACTTTGTGAATTATATCATTTAATTATTCTGGTCTTGGTAGTTGGCGCCGTTGGTTAATAATTATCCAAGACATTTTTAACTTATTGTTTAACCCATTTTCGGCCGAACCTAGCAATAACACAATTAAAATTGCAGAAATTACTGGGCCAAATAGCAGAATAGGTGCAAATTCTCAAATCCATGAACACACATGTCACTCTAAATAAACGAAATATGAAAAAAATTAGCACCACAAATCACTACTTTTTAATAAAATTTGATTACAATAAGAGCGTTTTAACCTAAACATGTTTTTATCAACAATAAACGAACTGTTTTCGAGATTGGACCGTGTCATACTGAAAAATATTAAAAACAACAGATCTCTTCAAGCGACAGGGATGGGGACCAAAAGGCCGGATGGTGGTGGTAATTGGCATACAAATATCGGTCAGTGTACGTGGGCTTTCGATAAACTGAATGACCTAAACGATCACTGGGTTTACGTGTTACGAGGACATTTAGCAAAAGACGGGCACCGTTCTTTCCCAGTTCCGTGGTGAATTTTATGTCGGGATGTTGGTTGTTTAGCTGATCAAAGTATCCCTATCATGAGATCAGATGATAAACGCACCATTCACATACCGAAACTATATTTTCGGTTTCAACTGTGAATTTTCCAGAGCGACGGACTCGAAGAACTCTATTAAAGATATTTGCAACTACCGATAAAAGTGACGATCTAATAACGATTCCTAAAACTTGCTTGAAGAATTTTCTTTGGAAAATACAAATTTATTTATTAGGTGAGCAAAATCGAAATGTTTATATCCTGTTAGTATTTTTCATAAATTTAGTATATGGCATTTGATGCAGTACAGCTTCTGAAATAATCATTTAAACGTTACTTAAGGTAAAGAATGTAAATATTTGAAGCCTGTGATCAGCGATCTGAAAGATTTTAGGCTCAACTATCTGATTACACTAACGCGCAGGAAATTATCCTGCACTTCCAATTGGGTTTTCGTCCCTGCTACAGTTGTGTTACTGCGTTGATAATGGGTCCTCTATTTTACTGTATATATACCGCTTTCTTTTGTAACAAAATCAAAAATTGCAAGACTTGTATAAATTTATCATATAAGGGTGTTTTTTATACAGGTATAGAACTTTGAAATGGAATAAAACAAAAATGAATTTTTTAAATTCACATGAAAGATAATCTTCTGGCATTATAATTTACATATGACTTCTAGTGTATGACCGCCACGGCTGCCTCAGACGTAGTCTAATCTGGAAGTCCAATTTTCGATGACTTTTTCCAACATTTGTGGCCGTATATCGGCAATAACGCGGCGAATGTTAACCTCCAAGTGGTCAATCGTTTCGGGCTTGTCGGCGTAGACTAGAGACTTCACATGTCCTCACAGAAAATAGTCTAGCGGCGTTAAATCGCACGATCTTGGAGGCCAATTTACGGGTACGAAACGGTTACCAAACGTTTCCTTCAATAAATCAATTGTGGCACGAGCTGTGTGACATGTTGTTGAAACCACAGCTGCACATCATGGTTGTTCAATTGATGAACGAAAAAGTCAGTAATCATGGCTCTATAGCGGTCACCATTGACTGTAACGTTCTGACCAGCATCGTTTTTAAAAAAGTATGGACCAATGATTCCACCAGCCCATAAAGCACACCAAACAGTCGTTTTTCTGGATATAACGGTGTCTCAACATACACTTGAGGATTACCATCACTGCAAATATGGCAGTTTTGTTTATTGACGTATCCATTCAAACAAAAGTGAGCTTCATTGCTAAACAAAATTCGCTTATGAAAAACGGGATCAACGGCAATCTTGTTTTGGGCCCATTCACCGAATCTATCCCTTGCTAGGGTATGGCTTCAATTCTTGCATGAGTTGGATTTGTAAGCACGCAAACCAAGATCTTTCCGCAAAATCTTGCATAAAGTGGATGAACACATATCCAATTCCTGTGTACGATGGCGTATAGACTGATTCGGGTCTACCTCTACGCCACGTTCTACAGCTGCAATGACTTCTTCTGTACGCACTGTACGGCGTCTCTGTGGATGCGTATTATCATTTAAAGTAAATGTGGTGCGAAAACGTTCCATACTTAATCGAATTAATTGCTCTGATGGACGATGTTGACCGTAAAATGGACGTAGTGCGCGATACGTAGTTCGAACACAACCATGATTTTCAAAATAAATTTGCACAATTTGAAAGCGTTGTTCAGGCGTCAGTCTATTCATGTTGAAATGCCAAACCAAACTAAACATAAATCACTTGATAGCTGACAAAGTGGCCGCCAGTTGAGAAAGTGTTGCCAACTTAAAGTTTTATACCTCTATAAAAAACATCCTTTAGAACCGCAGCATTACTTGAGTGAGGATCTCCATACCTTCTCTGCGATGTCAAATGTGTATTCAGTACATATCAATCCTGAAAAGTCACATTATAATTTTTGATACTCAATGTATTTGTAATAACTTGAGCAATGTCTTGAAAATAAATATAAATAATGTATGTATATACAGTTACTCGCGAAAGTCTATATACACCAGTAAAAATTTCAAAATAAGCACTACAAAAAAGTATATTAATAATTCTAATACCCTTATTATAATGTAAAACTCAAAATATATAAAGTTAGACGAGTACAAGTAAATTGTTTTCCTACAAAAAGAAAACCCAAAAAACACGGATACAAAATCTCACGTAAGTTACATACAAAATGTAAGTCCTACATAAAACATATACGGAAAGCTATTACTAATAAAATAGTACTTTGTAACGCCACTATTAGCACTAATTACAGCATTTAGCCTACGTGACATTAGGTATACAAATTTTGTGTGACTTCTTTACGTATTTGTATCCATTCTTCCACTATGCTGGAAAATAAGACCCCATCATCTCATTAACAATTTTATAAAGTTCGGCAATTCCTACGTCAAAAATCGCGTTAAGGGAGTAATGAAAAACTAACTCGAAGGCAGCGCTCATCGATATTTTGGTTAGCCTTTTCTGGTAATGTAACCGCTCAACAAATAAAATGTAATTTAAATTTATCAGTAACAAACCGACGTATACAACAAAGTTTATCCGGTAATGAACGTCAAAATCACCCTTAAAAGAGACACACAAACAGGCAAGGACATTTGTGCACGATCATACTAGATAAGGTCATGAGTAGAACAACATGAATCATATTTTCTGATGAGAAGAAATTTAACTTGGACGAGCCTGATAGTTTCAAATATCATTGGCACGATTTGTGCGAGAACACTGAAGTTACGATGAGCCAAAATTTTGGTGGCGATAGTTATATATAATAGTTTGGGCGGCTTTTGCTCCTAGAAATAAAACTTCTATGTTTCATTCCTACGCCAATGAATTCTAATTCTTATATACAACTTCTGGAAATGGTTCTGATAGTCTTTGGCGAACAATTGTCGACGCGAGTTTGAATATTTCAGCAAGACAATGTAGCTAACCATAATTCCAGTGGTTTAATTAAAAGGAAATTAATTTATTGCAATGACCTACAGAAATTTCGCAGTTTTGAGTTACTATTATTGTATTTTTTGTATAGAATTTAATAATTTTTTTAATGTCATTTTCTCTTGCGTTTATGTTTCTTTGTAGTTCAGGATTAACTTCGATGCATAATTTGCCGAAGATATTAAGAGAAGCAAATATTCCATTCAAAAGTTCATACGGAACTATGGAAATTATACAAAAAATAACCAGAATTAAAGACTTCAAAACTCTTACAGTTATTCAATATCAGCTATGGTTTTCTCATGCTTCATAAACGATGAAAACATTGTGCGATTGTAAAATTCGGGATAAATCTATTCTAATAAAACGTATTTAAGAAATACGATTACTGTGTTATTGAAATACACTAGATAAATTATGATAGAGCAACTTATACTAAGATAACCTTTCGAACTAATCTACAGTTTGGCCACAAATCTAAAGTCTCCTATGAAGGAATAAACTTTCTGCGTAGAATTGTTAAGGTAAAATACGAAATGATAACCTTATTCATATCCATGCCTCTCCCATATTATGATCGGATGTAAAAATGTACTTACAGACTCTCATCCATTTCAAACTATCGAACAAATGCGCACAGTGACTCACACGAAACGAACACTGATCCAGTTTTTAGGCGTTAGGTGTCGGTTAGTTCTCCGAACACGGTGTAAGTATTAGTACAATCGGGAATCTGGTACAGTATCGTTGAGCCTCTCACCTTTATCTGTGTATACATTTTCGCTATTTTTATTTATTATTTTATTATTTACAGATATCATTCGAGTAGCTTATCGAAAGTCCGGTTTTATCCGCCTTGTAGCTCGTTCAAATCCATACAGCTATATTTCCCTAAATACCATGCGAAATGCTGTTAAACGCAGCGAAAGTTAAACATAAATTATCGTTTTTTTATCTTGCTTAGGAACGCCTTAATTATATTTGAATAAACAGTTAAATGTATTTACTAATTTATTACGACGATCAATCAAAAACAATTTAATGAAGGTGAATCCGATATTTGTAACACTATTATGCAATTATCTAGATTTGTATGGTGATGAGTAGAGCACGTCGTTTCGTCGGCAAGAAACCAAGAAAATAATAATGGGCACCTATTTATATAATTAGGTATATTACTACAACTGTTAGAGCGAACCCAATACTGGTATAACTAAAATTACACTACCGTTCATAAGTTTGATCGCACCTAATATATTGTGTTACACTTAGACCTATTTTAAAAATATTTAGGGAAATTCATACTAGTCTCCTTAGAATGGCATTTACAATCTAATGTTGATAGTCTATACACAACAATAAGACAAATTCTTTTGCGCTTTTGTGAGCCGCTCCCCACCACTATCCACCCATTGCTGACTTTGTTTACGAGTCTCAGGGATGTTCACAACTATCCAGGTCTCATCTACAGTGGCTACATGACTCATCCAATCTCTGCCGTCGCTCTGAATACGAGACAACAAATCCTCGCAGATCGATTTCCGCATGTGTTTCTGTTCATCGGTGAGAAGTTTTGGCACCATTTTTGCGAAAATCTTTCGCATGTTCGAATTCTTGTGTAACATGAAATGAATATGTAGGCTTGAACGGCCAGAATCAGTAACAAGCGAACTACTTCCGGAATTGGACCGTGGAAGAGTAGAAAGAAATAAAAAGAAAAAGAGATAAAAGGAAGAAAATGAAGGGGGGAAAGGGTGAAAAAGAAAGAAAAGGTGAAAACAGTAAGAGAAGGAAAAAGAGACAGAAGAAAGAGGAAAAAGGAAAGAAAAGAAAAAAAGAGAAGGGTGGGATCTCGACGTTTCACCTCCGCCGTAGAAGGCTTTTTCAGCAGAAACAGGGAAACCAAAGCGGGACGGTAACTCGACGAGTAAACCACGCTAGAGGCGAAACCACTTTGGCAAAAGGTCACGTCGAGTTACCGTGAAAAGTCTGAGGATTTTTTGCCACATTTCACTAAAAATTGGATCACAACACGTTGCTTGTGATGTGAGTCACTCATGTTTACGACGCTACTAAAAAAGTTACTTTCAGAAAACACACAAACCAAACGTACTTCAAACTTCGACTGGGACTAAAGAAAGATCCTCTCTTCCCAGACATATGTTTACAAACGATGCAGCGCTGCGAATTCCCAAGTTATTCTCCAAACTTAATTGCCGCACTTCGTATATATATATATATATATATATATAAACGTAAAAATTTTATATGGTGAAGAACAGGTACTAGATGTCGAAGAGTTACCTAATATCCGCTATTTATGTAAACCAGATTTTTTTAAAATTCTTGGCAATTCCCTTAATCCGCTCGCAACTAATTAATGACCTTTTATCTTTTTCCATGATTACAATGTAGTGATTTACTACTAGCTTTTGTATGCCTTAAGACGAAACTCCCTACTTATCCTGTGTTGTGTACATACGAAGATTGCTGGATATTAAAATCAATGTTAAGGAATTAATCGTGAACACCGTTGATAATATGGAAACAATAGAATATTACGGCTTCAATGGATGATAACACAGCTGATTGTAAAATTGAATATACAAATATAAAGAATATGCATATATGTGTTAAACATACAGTGTTAGCCAAATTTTACAGGTCATAGAAATGCCGATCTGTTACTTGTGAAAATTATAAGTCTATTTTTTGTTTTTTAGAATACACGAGATATAAAATAATATTGCAAGCAAGACGAGAAATACTTTATTTTGTTGTCATCTCTAGATTTTGTTGATCTAGACATTATAGACAGCATAGTTCTGTTAAATAGTCTTCGAGATTGTATGTCATTGATATTGTATTTTTTTTACTTAATCCTTAGCCACCGCAGTGCGGTCTCGGTAGCCGCAGCAGATTTTTGTTTTTGTTTATCTATTCCTCACTTTAATATCACGGATCCGTTTTCGCGTTACCTTCAAGTGAGTGCATTGTCAGTATGCTGCAAAAAGTTGAAGTCGATATTTGTTTCGGTGCGCAATGAAAACACGGCTAAAGTTATGAAGCGGTCACAGGTCTACGGTGCTAACGCTAGTATTTGAATTGCGCTTTTTGCACAAAATAATGAGTAAAAATCCTACCACATCCAAAACGGTTCTATGAAGCGATCCTGATCATGAGAGCACTTTACTAGCATGGTCCGAAGAGGCATAAGGTGAAGATTAGTGAGCAAAACAGTATAAATGGGGACGGTTATGAAGAAAGTGAACATGAAAGAGACTCAGAAATTCAACTTAGTGAGGGACAAGAAACAGAAGAAACTAATGAACTGTCGGACCAAACTGAAACTAGCGGCACTTCTTAAAACAATGTAAAATTCTTGGGAAAAATTGCTATAAGTGGTCATCGCAAAATTTTGTTTCCCGCGCGAGAACCCAGAAGCACAATATCGCTATACAGCTTCCAGGGTTGCGACGGTCGACCGGATTAGGAAATATATCTGATGCAATTACTCGCTGGAATCTCTTATTTACGTCAGATCTGCTACAAGTTGTATTGCAGTGGACAAATGTAATATTATACATAATCAGAACGAAATATACAAAAAAAGTACTCAAAGATCTGAATTGCAGAATTTAGATATGATTGAGCGGAAGTTCTAGAAGAAAAACTGGAAAAACGAAAAACATACTGCACTTGTTCTTCTAGAATTAAAAGAAAAACCTTTTATGCGTGTAAAATTTGCCATATGCCTACATGTTTAGCATGTGCGTCAAAAATTTGTAAAAATTGCAAACATAATCTTTGCGTATTTGACCCTCTACAATTTTTTATTTGTTTCAGGTTATTTTTTATATTATTGGTTTTTTAATTACATGATCACTTATTGTTAAGAATTTGTTCTTATTTTCGTATAGAATATTACTAAAGAAAAATTCTAGCGTTCGTGTTAAAAACGGAGCAAAATATGACATTTACGGATTTTTTTTTTTGGTTTATGTTAATTAAAAAACAAACTATGTTAAAAGGTATCTTGCGTTTCATTTTAGGGTGTTCTCAATCCAATAAGAATGTTCCCAATGGTTAAAAAATATGTTTTGGCAATTAAAGTTTGTTTATTATATGCGGTCATCAAGACCGCACAGCGGTGAAGACGTTACAGTATTTGTACTGCGGTATTTAAGGGTTAATGCCTTCCCAATGGCGGGGTACTAAATGACACAAAATAATGGTGTTATTCAAAGTTTAACAGCAATTTACGAGAAGAGATCAGATTAAAACAAATAGGTAGTCTTCGTGCATCTACATATTCTCTACATACACTACCGTCCATAAGTTTGACCTCACTATATAATATAACAAAATAAACTAGACAGATGTTTGCGAGAAATTTATAAAAAAACAAACTTTACTCATTAATTAAAATATTTTATCGACAAAATAGTACATTCTAATAAAATATATATATTATAGTGTTTCTTCCCTCCTTTTGCTTTAACAATTTCCTGATAGTTACGCGGCATTCTTGGAAATAATCGCTACAAATACGATGCGTTTATAGAATTCCACATTTCCTGCAGAACATTCCAGAGTGCTGCTTTGCCAGTTGCAGATGTTTTCCGGACCTCACGATCCAAGTGCTCAATGGTGTTGCAATTAGAGCTTTATGGCGATTACTCCATTAAGGAGGTATAGCATCGTTTTCTACGATTATTAAATACGTATCTCTAGTATTCTTTTGTCTATTTTAACTAATTTTCCAAACCTTCCCTCTTCAAACCAACCCCATACCATGATGTTTCCTCCTCCATGTTTCACTGTTTTTGAAATACACTCGTCTAACATTCTTTTTCCCGGACAGTGACGAACAAACACGTGACGTTTACTGGCCCAGCAGTAATGCTCTGCAGGAAGGGCGGAATGCTATAGGTGAATCGTATTTAAATTGATTAGTTCTAAGGATGCCGCGTATTTATTAGGCAATTATTAAAGCAAAATGGGGTCACTTTGAAAAAACATTATAACTGTATGTATTTTATTGGAAAGTACTATTTTGTTAGAGTTATTATTTGAGCTATTTCCATCGTCTATGCAGGAATGTAAGATTGTCAGATTCCTTGGCAAGTTTGATTATGGTCTTGTTTTCGTATTGTCTGAAAGACCTGTTTAATTCGGGCCCATACCGAATTTCTAACTCTTGACGTGATACTGCTGACGATGGGTTCTCATAATAACTAGAGTTGTTGCTTGGTCTATTTCCAACGTGAACACGATGGAAACAACAACTCTAGTTATTATGAGAATCCATCGTCAACAGTATCATATCAAAAATGTACTCTTTTCTCAACAAAGCATTTAAGTTAATGAGTAAAGTTTTTTTTAATAAATTTCCCGCAAACATTATCCGTCTAGTTTATTTTGTTAGTTCATACAGTTCGATTAAACTTTTGAAGGCTGTGTAGGCCTAAATTTTTTCATCAGTTTCTTTATTAAAAAATCTTCAATTCTATCACTATAAAAACAAAGTATTTCCGAAATAATTTCATTGTATTATGATCAATTCAACAAAATTTAGCGTAGCGCTTTCTGATGCATCAGAATATCTCGAATAATTCCCATAATTCGTTCTAAACGCTTCACCGGATCATCGATAATCCTATTTTTTACATTCTAGACGGTCGATCAGCCGGGATAAAAACAACCGCATCGCTTAAACCATTTCGGGAAACACACCCTTGCTCCTGTAATGAAGAGCGTTGAAAATGAAAATTTTGTCGGTGCGGATTAAAATCTGTTTTGGATACGTGTCTAACGCCGATAATTACTTGGTTTTAGCGATGATTGATGATGAACTTGAGGTCGATATAAAAGTAATATTGAACAATATTACGTTGAAAATTTGGATCTAAAGGGTTAAGTATTATTTTATTGAGCTATAAACATCAAATTGGTATCCTATTTTAAAAAGTAATTTTTGGGTTGAAACCAATACGATTTAAACCTGTTAAAGTTAATAGTTAGGTTTATATTGATTATAGGAACATCACACCGGTGTGCAAAATAATAGCAATAGTAAAAAGGCAGAAAATTTACGTGATACTAATCAAATAACGAGAAAAATTACAGTAAATTTATCCAACCATCAAGAAGGTATTATTTTTCAAAAATAACGCAAACATTCAACAGCTTTATTCAAAAAAAAATAAATAATAAATATTAGAAAAGTCATGTGTAAAATAATAGCAGTATTACAAAACAAAAATAAATTCTTGCTTAAATCAAAAATATTAATTAATATTTTGTTGTTTGACCCATATTTTTAATAACTGCATGCATCCTTCTTGGCATAGATTCTACTAGCCGTTGACATCTCTCCACTGGAATGGATCTTCAGGTACTTTAAACGGCGTTCCACAATTCGCGGATATTAGACGGTTTAGAAGCTTGTACATCTTTCTTAACGTCTATTCGCAGATTTTCAATCGAGTTAAGATCGAGATTTTACGCAGGCCACCACATTACATTAATATTATGCTCTTCTAACTAATTCTTAACTCTTCGCGCCTGTATACTTAAGGCTATTATCATGTATATACCAGCAACAAATTGGAACCCCGTCCTCTGCGTAAAATAACATTACATCTCTCAGAATGGTGAGATACATATCTGCTGTCATAATTTGGTTTATTTTGTAAATTGGCCTTACCCCAGATCAGGAAAAGCACCTCCATATCATTAATGAATTACCGCCATCATGTTTTACAGTCTTTTTGGTATATTGAGGGAGAAATTGGGCCTGTGCACGTTGTCTAACGTACTGTTTGTCGATTTTATTACAGAATAATTTTAGCTTGGTTTCGTCAGACCATAAGATATTGTGTCATTTAAATGACGTCTAGGACGTAAGGAAAATCAGACTATTTGCAATATGTGTTTTATTACAAAGTGGAACTCCTTCGAACAATTGAAGCACTAATACCAAGTCCTAATTCCCTTATTATACTCGTAGAAGTATGTAAATAAAATGTTCACGTTGTATTGTTGTTGTGATACATCGGTCTGTTTGTGCCGATGCTTTTCTCTTTCTTCTTCTAGTTTCTTTTTCATTTGCCCATTTTGTGGAATTCGTAATTATTTTGGCAGAACAGTCAAGAATATTTTGTATGAATTAATTAATAAAACTTCCTTCGCTACGTATCTTTTTAATTAGATTTCGTTGGTTTTCACTAGAATGCCTTCCGCGGCCCATTTTACTAATACAATAAATTGAAAAACAGTGAATATAGAAATTCTAGTTATTAAAATGTATTAACCTTCAACGATAGCAATGTATCTTTCAAGTAACACACGTTAATACAAATGTCTTTTTGCAGCTGCTATTATTTTGCACAGGTAAATAGTGGATTGATAACTTGTGACTGATTCAACTCTACTGGAGATTTCCCGTTGTGTATGTCATTTTATATTAATTAATATAGTAATCCCGAACCATCTGCGATTACATAGCAGAGACTCAAAAAGTTCGGTTGGCATACCAATTTGATATTATTGTACAAACAACTACACTTCGTCTATTTTGTTTTTACCTACGTCATTGTTTTGTCGTATAAGTTAAGACAATCTATTCATTTAACGATCTTTCCCTAGTACTGTTGCTGAAAAAGGAAGCAAAATTTTGTGAATGAATAGATTGTCTTAACTTATACGACAAAACAATGACGTAGGTAAAAACATAAAATAGACAAAGTGTATATGTATTTAAGGACCTAGAAAGTAACTACGGCATTTTATATAGAAGACTTTTATCTTATTTAATATGTGTTAAAATTGTAGTTAGGCATATTACTACAAATATTACCTTTTCACTCAGCGAGGCATTCTTGTTGATATAATTATCTTCGTAAATTATTGGGCGAAAATGTTGTCGATTTAATTCTACTTTTCAACTTATCAGAAGCTTTGGATTTAGGTTAACCAAAGATGAAGGTTAATTTTTAGTACTGACATTTGATTTGCGGCCTAGCATACAAAACTTAAAAGACATCCCTCGTATTTTCCTCGTTACGATAGCTTTAGTTGTCCTGTATACCGAATGAATTTCCAAACTCGCAATTTCACCTTCAACTTTAAACTAAAGAAAAATTTGACAGCAATACTATTAAAACAGGCCCAGAGTATATACTAGAGAAGTATTGGAGTTTTTACTGTATAATAACACAGTAATTTCCATATGCGCGTATTTCAAAACACGCTGTATAAAAACAAAAAATATCTCTGATATTACGAAATGACCTTTTATACTATTTGTTTCACTCATTCTCGTTAATACCGTCGAAATTGGATTTTCAATTGTTTTTATAAGATTTCCATAGACAATTAAAATTGAAGATGATGATAAAAGATAAAACTAAGGTCTATAACACACAATTATATCTCCGTTCCAATCTCGAAAACAAGTTCCATCATATCTACGCTCGAAAATAACATTTTTTTTGACTTCGTAAGAAACGATATCTGTGTGTAGGCTTAATGTTAAAGCACTTATTAATTGAAAATAGAATTTTCAGTAATATTATAATTTGGGGACTTATAACTTAAAAACTCCTTATATACCTTTGGATATGTGAATAATTTTTAGAAAATTGATAAAATTATAGTGATATTTTAGATTCTTAAGGTGATTTTTCCCAAAATGCAAGAGGGTGGAGATTGAATAGATATATCTAACACCAAATGAGACTAAGATAGGATTAACTTCCTTATTTTAAATTGAATAGTGCCATTTTTATTACATATATAATTTCTACATGTTTTATCAGGTGCCTCTATATCTACCTTTCACCTTATTCCAATTATTTTGAAAACGTTGAATCAGTTATTTCAATAGCATGCCGTGCTTAAGTCATTCAGTGATCTTGGTCTGTAAGTCAAAATGGAAAATCCAGAACTGTGACAGATATTTTATACTTCATAGAGTATATGGTATACTACCGTGATATCATAAAGCTTCCAAGACGAAGATGGCTTTGAAATAACGACTTCAAAAAGAGATCGACATCTAACGGCACTGGATATCGCAACGCGGGTTAATACACAATAACGAACAAATGTTTCTATTACCACCGTTAAGAGTCGATTATTGGCAGCAGCTTTTAGACGATGCATCGGACGCAAAAAAACCGTTTTTAAAACGCATGCATAAATAGAAACAATTAACATACGCCACCACTGGATGAATGGAACGCAGTCTTATGGACCAAATTTCAGTTATTTGGTATGCAACGGAGAGTTTTTGTTCGTCGACGGCCAGGCCAAAGAACTAGTGGGGCCTGCTTAGTGCCATCCGCCAAACACGTAGGTGGCAGTGTTATGGTTTGGTGTTGTTTTACTGGAACAACTGGGGGTGATTTAGTGATAATTACTGGTACAATGCGGAAAGAAAAGTATTTTGATATTTTACAAAATCACGCTATTCCGTGTAGAAGACGTCTTGTTGATGAGCCGTTTCTACTCCATTAAGATAGATAAAACATACGTCCCGAATCTGTAAAAACTTTTTAAAGGAGAAAGCAACAAGAAATGAAATAAAATGAATAGTTTGGGCTTGAACTTAATCGAAGGGCTACACAGCGACAACTTCAGGACATCCAACACTTATGGAAATATTTACAGAATGCATGGGATCAAATTGATGCGGACTGTCTCGAAAAATTGTTTAAAGGATGGCTAAAATTTGTGCAACGATTATCAAAACCAAAGGAGGTCATATCGACAAAATAAACTTATGAGCTAAATAAAGCATAAATATTATTATATTTAAATTAATTTACTTTTATTTGACGACAGTCACTTATGCTGTATAAATTCAACAATAATTACAATGAAATTTTACTGTATCTGTGACTTTTTATAAAATCCGTTACAAACTTTTGGACGGTAGTGCCTTTTGCAGTGTATTATAAACCATATTTGAAGAGGACGGCTATGGTTGTCCGACCAAATTAGTAGCTCTAGTTATCACTAACGTACAGTGTTAAGATCTCCCAACAGCTATTCTTTTGTGAACGTTAAAAGATAGGTAACAGTGAATTATGGTATATTTTACACTTTATCTTTATGAGCAATAGTCTAAATTATGAAATAGTATAGATCATGAGCAATAGAGAGCGGTTATTTTATTTATGTACATTACTTCCAAGTACTTCGGTCACACGCTATGTCGATAGAATAATTTATATATGTATATGCGAACTTAGTACAAATCAAGATTAACTATAATTAGAACTGTTGCCAGGCTACGAATTATTTGTTTTGTTATCAAAGACGCTTTTATAGATTCTTACGAAATTTCTAAAAGTATTATTTATTTAGACCTTCATTTCAATCAATACATCGTTTTATAGATGTAATTTATATGAGACATGATTTTATATCTGCGTATTCTCCAATCATAGAATTTGTTTACTCTTCACGAACGTATAACTTGTTAGGTTTTCTTTTGGAAATATGAACTTCAATAGTACATCATTTGTATAAGTTTGCTGCTTCGATAAGCTGCCAACAGCAGATGTACCACATACACTGCCGCTCATAATAGTGTGGACACTTCCTATTTTCATGTAAAATTTGACGCTTGCTTCAAAAGTTTAAATAAAACAATTATGAGAAAAGTATTTATTCATCTACGACTTGTTGCACATGTATACACAAAAGGAAAAGTAATAATAAACATTACAAAATATAAAGTAAGTTATACTTTCTGCTCGCACAATTGGTGGCATTCTTTTTACCAATTTCCTCAGAGTATCTTGAAGAATATTGTTTCATTTCCTCTGCAATACCTTCTACAGATGGGTTGTGGACGTTGGACATTTTCTTCTAATCTGTCTGTCCAATTCGTGCTACATAAGCACTATCGGATTAAGCTCTGGACTCTGGACAAGCCAAGTCACTATTTTTAATATTCCTTGATTCTCTACATCAACGAGGTAATTTTTGCATAATGTTGCCTATTTTGAACAATCCGGATGGTACAGCATTTTCTTCTAATATTTCGCGGTAATTCTCCTTCCTCATTATTCCATGAATTTTCACAAGGTCCCCTGTTCCATTTATTGAAAAACAATCCCATACAAGAATGGAACCGCCACCTTTCTTCATTGTTGGTGTAATGCATTCAGGAAGCATTTTCTCGTCTTTTGAACGCCTGACAAATGTTTTTCGGTTTTGACCAAACAATTCATATTTGGACTTGTCAGTCCATAGTATGTTTCCCCATTGTTCTATTGTCCAGACTTTCTGAGTGTTAGCCCACTAGAGACGTTTTTATTTATTCCTATGACGTAGCAACGGTTTTCGTGTAGCAATACGGCTGTAGAGGTTAACTTCTTTTGAACGGTGTTTCACTGTGCTAACAGATATCTTCCTGTTTCTAGCCCGATTCATTTCCGCCGTAATTTCAGGAGGCGTTAATCGTCCATTTCTCTTACACGATTTTGAAAAGTAATATTCCAGTTTCGTTATATATCAACTTAGTTCTTTAATTAGTAAATTGTGTACATGCTTATAGAATTATTGCATGAATAAAAATACTTCTTTTTAAAATATTTTGTTAAAATTTAAAGTGTCCATTCTATTACGAGCGGTGGTGTATAAATTAGTGTAGGTAAACAAAATTTACGAAACGCTACTTTTTTTAATCACAATGACATCTGGTTACGCGCAAGAAAAAAACAAGGATCACGTATAAACTTAGCATACACGCAGCCAGACATCTTCTTCTTGATAAAGTGGAATTATTTTTAGCAGCGAAATGTTTAATATTGTATAAATATAGTCATGTGTTCGATCGTTTGATATGCGGTCTTTTAATAGCACCAAAAATATATACATGTACTTACTACATCCAGACACTGAGTTTGCGAAACATTTCGCGGAACCATAACAAAATACTATTCGTATGGTAGCTCGGTAAAAAAAACAACCGCTACTAAAAAGTACCGAACGTTTTTTAAAGATTATACATAGAAATAAGCATGCAGTTAAGTGCTGTGATCGGACGTATATACAGTCTTCATCAATAAAATGAGACTCCGTTTAGAGTTTAGTGATTTCTTAATTGTGTTGGCAAACAATAACCTTTAGATTGTAATAATAATGTGAGGGAGAAAAAAGAATGGACGACCCAGGAAATTCTCTTCAAAGCAGAATACAAGAGGAATAAGAAACAACATTAGAGCAGCAAAATAGGAGTGGATCAGGGAAAAGTGTGACGAGATCGAAGAACTTCAATGCATAAACGACATGCGCAATCTACATATGGAAATAAAGAAAATAACGTATAGCAGTAAAAGGAAGCCAAATATGCTAGGAGCGCCAGATGGCAGAATAATTTGTGAGGAAGGAGACAAATTGCAAGAATGAGAAAGATACATTCAAGAAATGTTTGCAAACGAAAGACCTTCTGGATACCAAAAATGATTATATAGAACATATGTGGGCAACCACCGGCTCTAAGGCCGGATACAGCCCCAGATTTGATCCGGCCCGCGAGACATTTTGAAAAACCCAATTTAAATGATAACATATATAAAGCAGGTAACATTACCCAAATCCATCTTTGTACCGACCCCTAGGTGTACCTGGTGCAAGAAAACGTAATAACTACAGACTTAGTCTGATAGGTCATGCTCTCAAAATTTCACTGAAGATCATACATAAGAGAATTTATACCAGATGTGAATCTATCATCCGATTTTGAAACGGGTTTGGTACAAGAGAAACCTTATTTAGTTTGCGAGTTCTATCACAACAGAGGTATTTTCAGCTCTGTACACAATATAGTTTGAAAATCGGGATTCTTATTTATAACTGTACACAATTTATCGATTGTTAATCTTCCTACACTATCTGTTACATTTCCTAATGAGGTTTTGAAGTAATCTACTTTATTTAGCGCTTCATGCGACTGCAGCTTGGTGTTCTTGAATTTAGAAATACTACGTAAAAGAATTGACTAATTTTCGGAAATTTGCTCTATTTAAGTATGAATTTCGGTATCTGAAATTTTATCATAATTTAAAACCACGTTTCAGCTACGTTCCGCATCTCATCAATACCGGCTGTAGTGACTGAGGAATGTCCGAGCAAGCCTGTTTAAACTCACGAATGCCTTTTGGAGATTTAATAAAAACTTTTTTGGTAGAAACTATAAAGTGAAATTTATTACTGCTTCTAATAAATTCAGCTACATAATGACAGTCATGGAACAAACGAGTTACATGAAGCAACTGAGGATAATATTGTTTTGGTAACTTTTCAGCTTTAACTATGTGCAAAATTTGAACCCCCATCCGTAACAAATATTACAAGTTGGGTTGCCGATGTAATAAACCCCCCAACGGCATTTCCTATAGTTTTTACTATCCTTTCCGCATTTGTTTTCTGAAATATTCTGCTACGTATAACAGAGGCAAGAGTGCCTCCCCGCTTTTTAAAGTGCGCACTAACACATTTAAAATACAATTCTTTCTTGCATCCGTTGTTTCATCTACCATCAGCCATATTTTTTAATCTTTTAACTCCTTTATTTGATTTTGTAATCGTCTTCTTCACCTGAGATTGGAGAAAATGACTTACTATATTATACATATTTTGAGCTCCGAGCAATAATCGAAATTTTCTTGAACGAAAGGAATAGCTGAGTTACAAAACAAAACAAATGTAACTAAACATATAAATGACCTTAATTTAAAATTTTCCACTATCTACCTCATTTATATTATCATATTAAATCCTTTCAACAAAAATTGTTTTGTCTCAATCGCAATTAAACAAAAAATGTGTAATTTTAATACATGCCAAACAATCAAGCAGCAAAATGAGATTCTATTTTCGCTAGTTTTGCACTTGAATCCTTTGAGCACTTTAAAAACAAATATTTAAGACTCGTTTTTCAGATTTTGATGCAATTGCAAACGACATGAAGATTTTTCAAAATCCTTTCTACGCCGAAATAGAAACCCTTGCAACAGAGCTTTGATTGAGTTGCAGTCTACCGATATCTTTGAAGAGAAATATTTAAATTAAATCATTTAAAATAATTTCCGTTGGCTTTTTTCAATGATAATTGAAATTTCCTTATTCCTCCAACGTAAAATTTAATTAATTAGTTCTTGGTAAACTTTTTAAATAATTAAAAATTTTACGATAGGAAGGTACGATTTGAACGGGAGCTGTAGGTTCAAATTCTACCGGGACCGTGTAATTTATGATTATTTAAAAATTTAAGGAAGAATTAATTAATTAGATTTAACGTTGGAGGAACAGGGAAATTTCAATTATCATAAATATTTAAACTCATCATTGCTGGAGTTTTATGAGAATCTTCAACTCATATCATTTGATCAATTGCATAAGTTTGCTGGGGCTTTTTCCGCTTTCGGAACTACGTTTCCCAAATTCTCCAAAATGAAATACACAAAAAATATTTACAGATCGAAGTTCACTGATGAGCGTTTGATTCATAACTACAATTGTCAGTGGAATGTTGCAGCTTCATAAATCTCATTAATTATAATTATACTGTTTAATTTTATTATGTAGTGAGTTATTGTGTTTCTTAATTGGTCGTTAAATAAAAACATCTGGTTACTATTTTATATGATTCACTTAGACTGTAAATGTTACCATGTAACCAAAATTAACTAAGAAACTTTGGTGTTGGCCCGTTGGCCGTAGTTATCGCTTGTTGAATTGTAAACGCTTGTTTAAGCGGTATCCCAATATTGGCAACTAACATTATCGTATTGGTATCACATTGGTAATATTATATGGAACATTGTGCATCTCTACCATATTGTATTTCTTCCAGCATTTCGAGAAAATGAATGAGATTGTAATCAAACCAGATAAACTGATTCGATCACAGGATACAGAGACGTTTAAAAGTCGTACGAAGTAGGTGCCATAAATTCTTGGCCTGACAGGTTTATACAGGTTCAAGCGTGTTCAAACTCCGTCACGGAATGCATATATATACACGAGGTCTACGCTATAAATGACGGTTCGAAGAGCAGTAGTTTTTAGTAGCCAGCCAACCAACATGATTAGCGCATGAAAACGTCTGAAGTAATAAAAATTGAGTACCGCGGGGTCATCACATTTTTAACAAAAGAAGGGCATAGCCTAATCACATAAAACAACGTTCAGAACAACATTTGCGGTGATTCATCTCCATTGTATTCCACTGTAAAAAGGTGGGCAAAATTTCGTGGGAAAATTGACAAAAGATGTGCAATTATTGTACGACAATGCTCCCCTCTATACTGGCACCGTTTCACAAGCTGTCATCCGCGAACGCGGCTTTTAAGGATTGGAACGTCCTCCGTATAGTCGACATATGGCTCCTTGTGATTTTTACGTGTTTTCTAATTTAGAAAAAGACCTTAGGGGACGTCGTTTTAATGAGTTGCAAGCAGCTGTTATAGAACATTTTGACGGAAAAACAGATTATCGTTGTAATAAAAGTATAGAAGTTAAGGGAGATTACATTGAAAAATAAATTTTATGTTCTACCGCGTATTTCGCATTTCTAAACATCTTTCTGAATTGTAACTGAAGCAAACTAAAGTAAAAAGAAAAGAATTACCTTTGCGAGTTGCCTGAGCTCATTGGCGGCTTGCTTCTTTTTGCTGGTAACGATCGACGATTTACTAATTTCGTACGGTTTGTATCGAATATCGGAACCCGCGCTATTTGCCGGCGACTTGACCGTACTCGGCCTGGATGAATTACTATTATGATATTGCACATCAGTTATGGACACGTGATTATTCACTAAAGCACTAGCGTCCCCGCTAAAAACCTTGTGCTTCTGCGGAATGGACTTGTAGCATATCGAGCACACCTGCACCATTCCCTGCGGACTTATCGGGCTGGCGCGTGGAGGCGCCTTCAGAGTTTGTATGAACGGAAAATACGGTTCCTTCTCGGCGTTCTGGCAACAGTACAACAGCCTTATACTACTCGAAGGATACTCCAGGGCGCACGTATAGCAGATGAAGGTCGTCGTATCGATTGCGGGCGCCTGGCGCTTCCTCAGAGTGTAATTCCGTTCGTAGTGAGAGATGCCTTGCGTTTGGAAGGTGTGCCATTGCTTCACCAGGTGTTGTTGGCATTCGCTGCACGCCTGGATCTTGCCGAGGGAATCCATGGGTCGGGATCGGCTGGGACGCGGATGAAGCATAAGACTGGGGTAGAAAGGTTGCGTCGGAGCTTCGGGTAACGGCTTCGCCGCGATGAAATCCAGGCTGCCGCGCTTGAATTCGTCCCCGCACACGTAGCACACTTCCGTCGCCGAATTCTTATCGGGCATGCTTAGATCTAAGATGTCGGTACCGGTGGAGGAATTGGAATTTTGGCTATGGTAAACCAGTATGGAGGACGGTACGGGTGAACTGCGATTACTCGAGCTGGTATGTCTTAAATCAAGCGCGGCTTCGGGTGCCACTTCGCGTTCTTCTCTTTCGGGATTCGTCATCTGCAAGAAAAAGCGAAAAGATTACATGGATTAACGTTGCAAAATGATACAATTGAATACGAGAATTATAAACAACATCTACGCAATACGTGCGTTCGTATCTGTAGTATTAACACTAACATACGATGTTTATTTTTAAAACAGTAATCTTCGGATGGAAAAATAGAAACATTGACATCATCCCACTGCATAAAACCAATAAATATGAATAAAACACATACACTACCAATTACGGAACTTCTGGCACCCCGTATAATTGAGCAAAAACGGTATAAATACTTCTCAGTTTAAGTAATTAGTGTAGCGATGCAGTAGGTTAAAATATATTGCAACTAAAATTTGCCAATCACATACACATAATTAGTCTCGGCAAAGAGGGGCAAGTTTCAGTGCCGTGAACAACGCGGAGGGATGAAGGACGCGGCACGGAGAATCCAGTACCCGTATCAAAGCACGCTTGTTCAGTATTATTCGACTGGTCATTGTGAGTGTTTGTCAATAAACACAAGTCGTAATAGCGAGTAAGCAAGGCTGGATATTTCAGCAAGACAATGCAACTATCCATAATTCTAGACAAAGGAGTGGTTTCATCAAAAGGAAATCAATTTATGGTAATGACCTGCTCGCCCGTCCGATCTGAACCTGAACGAAAATCTTTGGGGAATCAGAGGAGTATGCCAATAATAAACAATACGACAGCGTCAAAGAACTAAAATCTGGGATAATGAGAGACCTCTATCGTGGTTAACACGTCGAGTAACCGTGCTGCTTTGGTTTCCCTGTTTTCTTCTGATGAAGCGGAGGCGAAACGTTGAGATCCCACCTTTTTCCCCTGTCTCCCTTTTTCTTTCCTTCTATTACTCTTCCTTTGACCTTTTTTCTTTTTCACCCCTTTTTTTCGATTCAATTCCGGAAGTAGTTCACTTACTACGGACTCTGGCCATGGAAGCATACGTTTTCACTTTCTGTTCAGAAATTCATATGGAATTTCGCCGAGTGTATGTATATATAGATATATATATTTTCAAATACATATATTTGAAAATTAAATTTCATTTTTGATGAGTTGCTACGTAGTATTGAGGACAAACAACTTACTGATATAATTTTATTAGATCACTTAAAAGCTTTTGACGCTATTAATAATTCTCCTTTACATGTTATTTTAAAGTATGTCCGTTTTAGAGCTAATTCCATATTATTCGTCGTTCCATACTTGTTGAACAGAACTCAAATAATGTCGTATGGTATTACGTTATCTTCCACACTTCCTATTGTACCTAGTATCCCTCACAGTAATATCCTTGTACATTATCTACACATCTAATATTGTAAAATGCTTAAGATACTGTAAATATCATCTTTATGCCGATGGCACGCAACTTTATTGTTCTTTTAATGAAAAGGAAGCGCGTGAGACTGTTTCTAATATAAATACTGATCTTCAAGTGCTTGCTGACGTTTCGCTAAAACATTGCCTTCAAATTATTACAAAGAAAACTTCAGTCTTACCCTTTGGGTGCACTAGAGCTCGTAATGCTGCTATGTCCCGTATTCGGAGCACAGTTAATGATGAAATTATTTCAGTATTAGATCATGGACATAATTTAGGACTTTACTTAGAAACGAAACTCCGTTTCAAAGAATATATATCTCATACAGTGAGACTTGGCTAGTGTAATCTGAAAATTTCATATGGTGCAATAAAAATTGAAGAAAATCATTATGTGAATCTCTTGTTAATTTTTACGTGAGTGTTTACTACAATTGCAATAGTATTGACAGAGATAGCATCCATCGATTGCAAAACTCTTGTTTAAGATTTATTTACAGCATTCGTAAATTTCAAAGAATTTCTCATACTCTGGAATGAGCAAGAATAGTTTCTAAATCGCATTTTACCTGACAATCTTGAAACAATTTCTAACTTTTCTTGATAGCTTTGGCATGTATCGAATCAAATTGTAAAACTACCTTCTTTACATCGTCAAAATGTTCGCAGTAGTAAAACGCAACCTTTGCTTTTAGCCATGTTCCCCAATGCGTAGCAATTGGCTGTAGTGGTTCAGACGCTTTGGGACACAGTTCGTGAAATATTTTTGTATGTTTTTGGGATTTTAGAAATACTTCCTTCGTATGAGCTTTAAAGCACTTACTCGTGGATAACATTTAGGGATCAATTGCGCCACAAAGTTTAAAGCATGGATTTTACATGTTACCCATAACAGATTGCCACTCTCTTCTTTAAGTGATCGACCTAAGGAAAGCATGTTAGCGGCACCGTCACTCGCAAACATTAAAAATTGGCTTATTGAAATTTCAAATTTCTTCAATGCATTTTGTAACTCTTTTGGAAGCACGTAAGATAGGTAATGACGGTTCAAACTCTTCCATTGTACGTACCATCACATTCATAACATAATATTGTTGCCGATCAATTGTTTCGCCCACACATGACCACAATTTTTTATCTTTCAATTCTGCTTTAATCCTTCTTTCAACATAGTCACGACCAGATGGCACAAAGTTTCTTAACGATGTCCGACTTGGTAATGCATAATCCGAATACTTGCTCCAGAAGGAGACAAATGCTTGTTGGTCTAGTAAAGTGAACGGTACATTACATGAAATAAAACAAACGCGTATATCAAATATTAATTGTTCGCTCTATCGTTTGCCACGGATTGCAGAACAGTATTTTATACTTTTTAGGTGGTATTCACACTTCCATCTGCTGGTACACGTCAAATAGTTTTCGCACTTTATACACTTAATTCTATCGCCTTCGTATTCTAAAAATCCGGCATACTGACTATTACGTTTTCTAGTTTATTCGAAATACGCCGTTCACGAAACGTACCTAAATGGGACATTTTCTAAGTACAGTACGTACTGACAAGCATTCACAGCGACCAGTCGGATTATACTGAACAAGCATGCATTGATAGGGGTGGTCCATTCTCCGTGCCGCGCGCTTCACCCCATCACGTTATTCTCCGCTCGGCATTGAAACTTGCCCCTCTTGAATTAAATTTCAAATTTGTAAAAAAGATCATGGAATCGATCGATTTCTACCATGGAAACGGCAAATTACGATAATTTGTATCGTAACGAATATGCAAACTCCCATAACAGTGCATCAAGCCTTTATATATTGTTTGACGTTATAGCATCATCGATTGCGCTATATAATCGGAATTTAGCGTATTGTAAGTGGTTGTAATAATACGGCTGCGTTGCATCTTGGTATTATATGTGATACGTTATTCAAGTATGGTCTGAGAAGATTCCCTCGTTAAGAAATTACTTCCAAACTTCCTGTTGTTCCTCAATATTAAATTATGCAAAATAATGTAATAATATTGTTTAGAACCAACTTCAAATAACTCACGCCAGATGGTATGCATTAGATGCCGTTATGTTTAGATAAATATTATAATTATGCAGCATGTCGCTTTCTCCGTTTCTTTTTAATTTAAGTAGTAATAGCAGCAAAGCTTCGTAATAAGTTTAGAAATAAAAAATTGAAAGTAAACTACAATACTAACCTGGCTCGGTCTGGGGGAAGTTTTGATCTTAATCGAACCGATCTCGTCTCTTTGACTAGGCCGCGCTGTCGCCGCGCCAACGTTCGCCTCGTTGCTGAGACCCAACACTTGCGCGGCGTACTCGCCCTGCATTCCCATATCGGCACCGGTGTACGGACCATTGTCGACCCTCTTCAGCCAGTACAAGCGTTCCGCGTGCGGTCTGGCCGCCCGCTCGTAAGCGTCCCACTGCTGCAGCAGCAGCGTATAGCACAGAGAGCAGGCTTGTACGGCGACGTCGCTCTTGTGGACGTAGCCGTGCGGCGGTTCGTGTGATTCCAAAAAGGGAAAGTACGGCTCGACGGGCTTACTTGGAACCGGCTTCACGTTCAGCCATTGCGAATAGTTGTGACCTTTATTGCCGCAGACGAAGCACAACTCTTGCGTATTGTTATCCTGCTTTAACGATTGAACGTCCAACTGCACCTCCCTCTTGACCTGGACCTTATCCATAGCTCGTCGACAGCACTAAAAGCATAATAACGAAATGGGAATATGAGTTTATGGAGTGTACAGTAAACCATTAATAAAGCGGATGTGCGGTTTCAGTAAATCTGAAATAGTCAGAAATGTTTCTCTAAAATCTAGGGATTTTTCGATTCATACGAATATAAAGAGTGTTTTAATAACAGGGCAAGATTTTAAAATTCAATAAAACATGATTTTCTGTAGCAAAGTATTGAAATATTTATTCATTTATAATGTATAAATTTAGACATTATGACCGAATAATGTTTGTTTGCTCCAGTACAGTAACATTCGACAGAGTAGCTCCACTAAAAAGCACGTTACACTCATTACATAGTTGAATAGAAATCGAATAATATTCGCGTAAATATACATACACGAAACCAAAATGAATATTTGAGAAACAAAAGAAAGCTGCTTAGAATGTTTAACTGTAAAAAAAACCTCGCATAATGCTTATTTTAGCGCATATTTTACTTGAGGATAGCATTTTAGGGGTATAGTAAAAATTACAACGCGAATAGAACCGAATTTATCATAAATTCATCGACCATCTAGGACGTCAAAAGGTTAATGGGCTTGCCTTTCAGTGAAAGGTTGAGGGTACCATATCCCACCTTTAAACCGTATTTTTTTAATCAAGAATAAAGTCAAAGAACGCTTTGCATACCGGATAGTAAATATAATCTTAAGCTCTTCACAAATGCGATGCTATCAAAACGTTATTTACCTTTTCGAAAAAGTAATGGGAGATATATAATAACTTGCTATATGATGAGAGCGGTCCAGAAAGTAAGTTTTCCTTGCTCGTTAATAAAAAACAAAAGACAATTCAATGGAAAAACTTTATTGCAGCAGATACAGCAGATGTTGCAGAACTGAGACATTTGTCATACTGTGGGATCAACTTTTGTATCCCTGTGTCGTATAAGCTTGGGATAAAAACCAGCTTGCGATAGCCAGTTGCAACTTAATAATGCTGACCGAACGCGGATTTCTTTAGGTGTAAGAAATCATCGTAATCGCTAAAGATAGAACGATAGAATAGATGATCAAACGCCTTCCAGCAGAACTGCTTTAAAGAAGCTGTTGTGAATAGAGATGTGTTGGTCGAGCGTTATCATGCAGGAAAATAACATCTGCAATAAGCATCCAACACCGCTTGTTCTAGGTATCATATTCTATGGGTTGAAAAACTTTATCACAGAGCAAGCCTCGCAATCGGTAGGAAATGGAATTAAAGCCGTCATTTTCATCCGCTATACTAGCGTTACTATGAGCAATCAGGCAATGTCATCTGCTGCATACGCTTGCCACATCGTTAGTGCTATGCACGCACATTCGTCTTTCGTAACACATAGCCTGCTATTTGTTAGCAGTCAGAAAAACTTACTCCCTGGACGGCCCTCGTATTTTGGAATTTAGATCTTATTCCGAGTGCTTATATACATCCATAGCTGTACCAATACGTTTCAGTAAAATTGTCATGAATGAGAAAAGATCCAACAGTAACAATTTAATGTATTCGCTTGTGGTGTGTCGTCAATTCCATCATATAATTTAAGATCTCAATGATTAATTAATAGAAAAAAAGAAAGGCACGGAATTTGCTTTGTAATTTAATGAGGCTACTGACAGTAATAAAGACGCACACTTTATTCGTCATATATGCTTCCTAGATGCAAGGACTGTGTGGTTGTATAATTCATCAAGAGCACGTAGACTCCCATTGTCGACCGTGTTACCAACATCAGTTCTGTTTTGCAAAAGCATCATTGGAAGCGTAAAGGCTCAAGACTTATTTGAGATATCTAAGAAGTTTATAACTGAAATTGATTCGGATTGGGAAGAGTGCAACAGTATCTGTACTTATGGAGCTCGAACAATGTCTGGTCATTATAGAGAGGTGCCGTAGACGTAGTAAACTACATGAAACGTAGACAAGTGAATTTTTCAAAAAGCAATCCATGAACGTAGAAGCTGAACACACGGCTTTGCTATACTACTGCAGTCTTACCCCAAACATTTGAACTAAGTCAAGAAATTCTTTTCTTTTTCTACAAGAGGAAGCTCCAGGTACTTTGTCTAATTCGACTTTTTAAGGAAACTGGCATATTCGTGCGATATATTTGACAAGCCGAGCCTTGAATCTGTCTCTGCAAGGCAATAACATGCACTTTTGAAACTTTTGGGGAAGTTGCGGCGTTTAGGAAAAAGCTGTAGTGCTGGACAAGAAAAACCAATGAAGATAGCAGTCAACATTGTTCCTCTAATCTACACAAATACATGGTCTGTAATAAAGTCATTGTTTCACAAGTTTTGCTGTCTCCTTTCAAGAAACACCTCGCAAAGCTCTCTAACAAAATACTTTGAGGAAGAGAATGTGTAGAAATTTGCGTGGATCCAAGATCCCTTTCGTGTTCAAGCTCCTCCAGAATTTACTTTACAGGAAGAAATTTGCTTCTTTCGATTTAATGGAGCATTGAATATCAAATTAAAATGAATATCTAACTCTGAGTTCAAAAGCTATAGAGGGATACTCATTACCTTTGCGACAGCCTATTTACGCAAAGCCGGATTTTCAGCTATAGTCGTAGTAAATAGCAAATATCTCCCAAAAATCGATGTGAAACGAGAAATCAGTGTGGCAATATTAAATCGTATCCCGAGTTTTGAAAAAATGTGTGGTGATCGACAAGCTCACCTGTTACATTTACTTACTTGTCGTTGAAGGCTTTAACCACTTATTTCAGATTTCTTTTTGTATTTTTAAATTTTAATTTGATGGTTCTTGTAATTCAATTTTAATAAATGTGATATATGTCATTGTGCAGATGTTTTGACAAGGGCGCTGGAACAAAACCCGTTAGTGCAGCGCGGAATGATGAAGTTTAGGAACCCTTGTACCATATCAATGAATAATCCAATACATACACTACCATTCATAAGTTTGATCGCACCTAATATATTGTGTTACATATAGAACTATTTTAAAAATATTTAAGGAACTTCATACTAGTCTTCTTAAAATGACATTGACAATCTAATGTTGATAGTATATATTCGTAACAATCAGACTTATTTATAAGTATTGCCAAGATACTGGAGACATGCGTGATTGCGGTAGGAAGATCCTATTCTATATTGTTAATGTATTTGATCAAAGATACGCCAAAAAGAAGGGATCTGGATATTCAAACGCACACCAGAATGTGCGTTTTACATGAAACAAATAGAGAAATTGCTCAACAGTTTAAATATTTCTGAGTGTTATGCGAGAAAAATAAAAAAAGAGACCGGTAGGCTATAGAGCAGAAAGCCAGATCAACGATGTAACGAGACGAGTAATAGTTCTGAGTGAGCTATTGTTCGTCTTACCACACCCTAAATTACAGCAGAGTTCAATCTACAACGCCGTCAGCCAATAAAGTATGTCGACAGTAGAACGAAGACTAATAAAAGACGGTCTAAGGGGTTGTATAGCAGTAAGAAACCCACGGTTAAGTTTTATATACAAATGGAAAAGACTAAATTGGGAAAAAGCTACGTAAATGATTGGAAAAGATGTTATGGGCGGACAAATCGAAATTGAAATTATTTGATGCCGCCCTGGAGAAAGAATATTAGATGAGTGTATTTCAAAAACAGTGAAACATGATGGTACGTCTTGCTTTGGAGGCAGAGGTATTGGAAAATTAGTTAAAGTAGATGAAAGAATGACAAAAGATGTGTGGTTAAAAATCCTAGAAAACGATGTGGTGCTAACTAGATGTAAATTAATTGGGGAAGGGTTCATTTATCATTATATATTATATAATATTTTACCCCAAACACACCGCAAGGGTGGTTAAAACTTATTTTCAAGACAAATCTTCTGAAAGAAACCTATCTTTAATGGAGCGGTCGCCACAGACCCCTACTTGCAACCCCATTACGCTCTTATGGGATCACTTGGGTCGTGAAGTCCGGAAAAAAAACTCCGACTCTCAAAGCAGCATCCTAAAATGCCCTGCAGGAAGTGTGGAATGCTGTAGACGAATCGTATTTGATGTGATTAGTTCTAAGCATGCGGCGTATCTGTGAAACAATTATTAAAGCAAACGAGGGTTACTTTGAAAATAAATTATAACAGTATATATTTTATTACAACATTATCTGTTTAATTTATTTTGTAGTTTTACATAGTGCGATCAAACTAATGAACGGTAGTGTATGACTAGAGCCTAGCACAATCCTCTCATGCAAATGGTCAATTTACAACTCGTATTCGAATCCCATCTGAATATGCTTAACTCGTGACCCCACTCTTATTCCAATGTTTACACGTACATTTATAGAGGCTATATTTTGCAACAGCGCCTATATATTTTAGCGGGCACTTTCCTGCTGGACTTTCGCATGGAACGCAGAGCATTAGATTAATTATTTCTCTAAATCGTATATCAAAATAAACTCGATACATTTGATTGGCACGATATGAAATTGCTGCTATTTTGTGAAAAATCCGCTCAAAAAGAGATTAAACCAATTAAAATCCCGATCGTCGCAATGTAGCGAAGCAATGTTTTCGCAAACAAAGTCGCTCTATCCATTTCACATTTTGCTTTATCATTAATGAACACGATAATGCAAACAAAAACAATGACTATATAACGGTCACGGAACGAAAAAGTGATGCACAATATTTAGCAGCTAGCACGTGACGTTAAGTCGAATTACATCTTTCCTTATCTGCATCTAATTTTCATAAAACTCTTAACCTCTCGCAGACACCGTGAACTTTAGAGGTTAACCTTTCCTTTAAAATAAAATACTATAATGAAGGGGCAATGTTAACTACTATTATTAAGATAAACGTGTATCAAATACAGTTACGTTCAAAAGTACGAGAACTAGACAGCTTTCAATGTTGGTATGATTTTCCGTTAAGTTCTTTTATCAACCGTTTACCGTTGTAACTTGTATTCCAATACAAAACAAAGAAAAACATAACGTTATCCTTTAAGGAAATGCTGATTGTATAGGAAAACGACCACTCATTTTTGTTTCGAATGTCATAAGAAATATTTGAGGGTCAAAATTTTGCGAAAATAAACTCACTTCACAATGGATTTATGAGGTTATAAGAACAGTACAGTAGCCGTGTTCAAAGAGAAGAGAATTACGTTACCGCTTATAATTTTAACACCACCTTTGAAGATGAGTATTAAAATTTGACTAAAAAGGAAACAACACTGTTTTGACTAACTTGAAGTCGACCGATATTTCGGTTAGCCTCTTCTGGTAATGTAACCGCGCAACAAATAAAATGTAATTTAAATTTATCAGTAACAAACAGACGTGTACAACTAATTTTATACGGCACTAAACGTTTTCGGTGGCTGAAAATGGTTTTAAAACAACCCTTAAAAAACATACATACACAGGCAAGACTGAAATTTGCGCAAGATCGTTTGAGATGGGATCATGAATAGGATAACCTCATATTTTGTGACGAGAAGAAATTTAACTTGGACGCGCTTGATGGTTTCAAATATTATTGGCACGATTTGCGCAAGAAGACTGAAGTTGCGATGGAACGAAATTTTGGCGGCAGTAGTGTAATAGTATGGGCAGCTTTTACCCATACAATAAAACTCCTATATGTTTTATTTCTACGCGAATGAACTCTAATTCTTATATACAACTTCTGGAAATGGTTCTGATAGTCTTTTGTGAACAACTGCCGACGCAAGACTAGATATTTCAGCTTGATAATGCAGCTATCCATAATTCCGGACAAAGGAGTGGTTTCATCATGCCAATAATAAACAATACGATAGCGTCAAAGAACAAAAAATCTGCGATAACGAGGTGTTCGGAAGATATTCCTATTTCAACATTGACCAAATTCATAGACAGTATGAAGACGCGGATGTTTGAAGTTATTTTGAACAAAGGATTTAACACTCACTACTAAATCTAGGAAGAATTATAATTTTTTTAATTATTTATTTCATTTATTAATTTTGTGTTAATGGACCTATAGAAATTTCGCTGCTTTGAGTTACCATTATTGTAAATATTCGCTGTATAAAATGTAATAAATTGTTTTAATGTGTTTCCTCTTGCATTTGTGTTTCTTTGTATTTCAGCATTAACTTTGAAAACCAAATATTCTGGTCAAAAGTTTATATGGAACTAAGAAAATTTCGGCGAGTGCATTAGCAGTATATTAATAAATCATTTTACAAATTTTTCCAACGTATTTAAAACTTTAAGCAGCTTATACGAAAAACTTAATAATCTGCGTCCAGGAATCAAAAACAAAAAAAAATTAAAACTGGTCCATTTTACTTTGGGATATAATATTTATGCCTTTTCCTTAAAGAGGCATGAATTCATTATTCTCGTTATGTTAGATATTGTTTTCTAGGCATTTTTCGATCTGTTTTTAAGCATGAATTATATATTTCTATATTACTTTTGAGCCATTTCAAAATACATTATTCCTTTTTTTATTCGCGTTTTCCAAATTCAGAACAATTTCTAGAAACGTTTGCGGTCAACACTTGTCCAACATTTTAATCAGGGGCATCTAACCATATCCTCGCTCTGCATAAATTTATCTCCACATGCACTAGTTCTGATCGACAGTCATTTGTTTTTGTTATATCAGAGCATTGACAATAACGATAGTACGCCTATAAATTATGTTTATTGTTTTTATCTGAGCTGTAACGTACGAATCCGTGGAAAGTTTTTCACAGACGTCGTTTATTTATATCGTTGTATTTGATGACGTTGCGAATTTCCTTTTTTTTGCATTTATAGTTGATACATAACATTGCAATGGTTTTGTTATCTATATGCGATAATTTGTAAACATTTACAATAAGAATAAGCGAAAATTGTTTCTCTTTTAGAAGGATTTAAACGCGTAATTGAATTAGAGCTTCTTCGCGCTTAAAGAAATTTTTAATACAAACATATACGGCTAACACCAGCGGTATATAATCACTCAAAATTACACGAGAATTTGCTTTTTGTTTAAAAAATGTTGACTGTATAATATCCGCTGTATGTAATCTTAAAATAACTATTACACTTTATTTGTACTGTATAAGGAGAAAAGACAAGTTACCACACCAAAGAAAATATCTGGAAGACATTCTTTAATTACTGATTACGATAAAACTGTCAAGAATTCTATAAGGAAATTAATTCATAGTTTTTTTTATATATAAAAATGAACTTCCTACACTTGATATAGTGCTGACAAGTAAAACAAGCGGGCGTGAAGTTAGCAACGGTTTTACGGTGCGGCAATCTCGTCCAACTTGTATAGTACACGTATAGTAAAGGTTACAAAAAGATTATCCGGCATCCACAAGGTAAAAAATAATTATCCCTAATGCCTCCGTTGCCTGTTACAACGTGAACCGACGACGACGCTAGTTCATTGCCGGGTCGTCGAAGGGGTGAAAAAAAATAAAATAAATACAAAATATTTTTTCTCCATCTTATAAAGCGATGTTAGTAGACGGAATGCTTTACATCAGCAAATGACAAAGGTTTGAGGAAAAATATTTTGTATTTATTTTATTTTTTTCCACCCCTTTGACGACCCGACAATGAACTTTTGTTATTTGGTGATGTAAAGCATCCCGCCTGCCACAATTCTAGCTATTTAGAAATCATTGACATCGCTTTATAAGATGGAGAAAAAATATTTTGTTTTTTTAATTTTTTCCCCCCTTTGGCGACCCGATAAACAACTTTTGATATTTGGTGATGTGAAGCGTCCCGCCTGCTACAATCTACGCTATTTAGAAATCATTGACATCGCTTGATAAGATGGAGAAAAAATATTTTGTATTTATTTTATTTTATTCCACCCCTTTGACGACCCGACAATGAACTTTTGTTATTGTCACTACAGACAATTGGAAGATATGTGTAGAACATGTGATTAAAGAAGAAAGAAAAATGTGTGAGTAAGATGAATTAATTGATGAGACTATCGACTCATTTAATATAACAGTGGGCATAGATAGTAGTTTAAGTGAAATGGAAAGTGATAGTGAATAATTATTTCAGTAGGTAATGTCATGTATTCACATGTATTTAAGGTCAATTTATTGTTTAATATGTATATACTATATTGAATATTAGTCTAAATTGTTGTTTGTTCGTAAATAAACATATCAAAATTTATTTTACCCCTCCAAATTAAAAAATGAAGTAAAGTTTAAGAACCTCTTTAAAAAAAAATAACAAAATTAATTTATACAATCTCCAGTGTAGTACTACATATAAAAACAAACGTACATAAATTTACACAGGAATACTACATTGAGCAACGTCAAAGGAATTAAATATAGACAGTAGAGATTTCCATTGTGTAACACAGCAAATATAAGTGCAGTATGTATTTCCCTCACCATTAAAAATACACGGATGTAATAAAACTACGGTAATCCATGGCAAAAAATAACCAACGATAATTACTGTAAAATTTTGCTTTGCGGCTGCATTGGTAAAACAAATATTTAAGTATTTATTGTATACAGATTTCTGGTGTGTATATTTTTGTGGTTTATTTAATTTAATAACGAGATGGGTAAATACTTATAAACGACAGTGTAAATAATAAGAAACAACTTCGTACACACTAAAACATTTTACGTGACTCGAAACGATTTCTCCGGAGCCACATTTTAGGTCGCAACCATTAACTTAAATAAAACTGGCGAATTTGGCGCAACCCAGGCCGTGACCATACGCACTTCATTGAAAAGTTTGCGATAAACAATCGTACACCGACAACAAAAAGAAACCGGATCGTACGGGTTAATTTCGACCCGTTATACACGCTATGTTATCGTTAGTACATATTTATTTACTTTGCACAGAGTAAACTGAAAGTAATTAGCATTCATTTACTGCAACAAGTGATTTCTATATGTTTGCGTGAATATGTAAATAAGTAATGTTGCCGCGACTAATGGAAATGTTTAGCTTTAAAGGCTTTTTAATTGCCTCTAAACGATAATATCGCCTTGTCGTTGCGCGAAACACCCAAGGTACGTAGGTGAGAGGGAAGGAAAGGAAGGAAATCGTCACGCCGAACGCGTTTCAAGTGCCCAGATTGACAAATAGTTTCAACTGATCCCATCTAACGTTAATGGCTAACAACTGAAAATAAAAGCAATTCTGAATTTACGAAACTGTCATTTTATTATACAGGGTGTTAAAAAAACTTGACACTTTGCTGAGTGATAGTACAGAAAAATTAAGAAAAAAATGTTTACATATGTACGAGGACGACCTGAAATATTTCCGGAATCGGCAAAAGACAGCGCACAAAGGTTGAAGTGGATTCATTGGTCGGCAAGGGCTACTGTCAAAAATTCAAACGTCTACCATCAATAGTTGCTTAAGAATGTGTTTTGTGTAGCAAGTCAGGCGGCTTCGCAAAAAACGGATAAAATCGAATTTCGTGCAGTGATAAAACACTTCTAGATGGCTGGGAAAACGACCACGTAAATTCGAAATATTTTGCTGAACATTCATGGTTGATGTACTCCATCATTTTCGACCATCAGCTTCTGGCTGAACGAGTTCAAACATAGCCGGCACAAGCAAAAGTGACAAATCACAGTGGATGCCCGAAAACTGCTACCAACGATGAAATGGTCGACAAGATTCATGATGTCGTGTTAGTCGATCGCCGATTGAAGCTGAAGGAGATAGCAGGGACAACAGGCATCTCAGGGGAATGCGTTGGCCATATCCTACACGAAATTTTAGATATGAAAAAGCTTTCGGTGTGATGGGTATTGCGTTTGCTCACACCGTATCAAAAATGAAATCAGGTGATCGTTTCGGAGGAGTGTCTGGCAGGATCCAACGCAATCCAAGAGATTTCTTCATGCGTTTCGTAACCGTGGATGAGACTTGCATCCACCACCACACACCGCAGACCAAGGAACAGTCAAAGCAGTGGACTTTTCTGGACGAATCGGCTCCGAAGAAAGCAAAGACCGCTTCATCGGCCGGAAAGATCATGGCGACTATTTTTTGGAATTCGCAAGGTGTGATCCTCATTGACTATCTGCAGAAGGGAAGAACGATCACGGGGTCATACTACTACAACGATTTATTGACCCGATTCGATGCAGTATTAAGGAGAAACGGCCTCGTTTGCAGCAGAAAAAAGTGGTTTTCCGCCACGACAATGCACCGGCTCATTTGTCCCGTATCGCCGTGTCCAAATTGAATGAGTTGCGCTACGAATTAATCTCTCATTCTCCATATTCACCGGACCTCGCCCCCAGCGACTTTTTCCTATTCCCAAACCTAAAAAAATCACTGGAAGGAAAAAAAAATTGCCCCAAATGAGGAGGTCATCGCCGCTACTGATGTCTATTTTGCAGACCTCGAAATATCCAGTTTTCCGACGGCTTGAAAAGACTGGAGCACCGGTTGAAAAAGTCTATTGATCTTCGAGGAGGCTACATTGAAAAATAAAAGACCATACCAATACCGTGTTTTTCTTGTCGATCCGAAAACATTTCAGGTCACCCTCGTAGGTGCAGAAACATTAAACTTGTCGTTATCAAACCAGATTTTCGAATTGTTACCGTTGCTGTTGTATACATAGTAGCAGTCGTAGAAGTTTGCGTACGTGGTTGTAAACATTTAGATTTCTTAGTTCTTGGCAGGCGTCTACAATTATCTGTCAAGGTTTATCTTCTGTGTTTTTTGCGGTGTACAAAAAGCGAACTGAGATTCCATCATGCATAACAATAATAATATCAGATTAAATAGAAATAAGATAGAAGATAAAAGTCAAATATAAAAATAAA
The DNA here is from genome assembly GCA_023509865.1 of Trypoxylus dichotomus. Classification (NCBI taxonomy): domain Eukaryota; kingdom Metazoa; phylum Arthropoda; class Insecta; order Coleoptera; family Scarabaeidae; genus Trypoxylus; species Trypoxylus dichotomus. The sequence goes on from CM042075.1 coordinate 60,350,814, forward strand.
AATAACAAAGCTCAGAATAATATTCGCTAGACCCTCTTGAATTTTTATCGCATACAATGTATGTTTCCAAAATATCGTATTTTTCCAAGTGAGGGAACATCATAGTGGGATATTATTTAACACTGAACAATGGAAGACAACGAAAAATGTTCAAGAAAATAATACTAATAGAAAACCAAAGAACCACACAAAATCAAATAACCAACTATTTTTAATAATTAAACGTGCAAAAGATTTAAACTCAGCGGGTTTTTACAATTTCAAAGGACATTAAAGTGAAAGGAGCCTACCAAATTTTATAGAATGAAAATGTATATTTACCATCAACCAAAATCCACCATAACTTCTTTATTATTCGTTTTAAGACAATAGTGTGTTAAAACTTTTACGTCCTAACTCTTAATATATCTTTCAATTTTTTTTTAAATAGACCGTATATTTTATTTCCATTAAAAAAATATTATAAATTTCAAAATTCCTCGCACATGCGTCACGTAGTTCTTTTCTCGTATATTCCCTATTAATCAGCATTAAAAACACTTACTTTGTTAATTTAACCTATTTTCTAGAAACAATAATAACAGAGATAGCAATACTGCGCACTTAATTTGGATCAGCCTGTATAGTTTTGTATAACTATAATACTCGATTTTGTTTATAAAAAAATGCTTACACCTGTTATTATGCCCAAGCTAAAATTACAAAGTTTTCTTTTTTGACACAACATATTAAAATGTGTAGTTTTCATGTAATGAATTCTATGTTAATTATATCATGGTATTAAACCTCATTAAATACAAATAATTAATGAATTATCCAATGTATAAACAAATTTCCGGATTATTTTCGGGGGACCTATTTTTTTGTCCGCCACTGTATGTAGCACACTTTCCGAAAGCCACTTCATTCATGTATGTCAACGGAAGTAGCAACGATTAATTTGGAAAAACGTTGATCAGAAATGTTTAGTTTGTTCCAATGAAAACAATTCAATTAAAATATTCAAACTTTGAATACACAAATCACGTAGAAATATAAGAAAATTGCATGCATATCTAGTTTTCTTTTAGCCTTACGAAAAGAAAATCGCATTTAATCAGTCAGTAACGTGCAATTTTTACTTACAAAAATAGAGCAGATTTTAAATATGTAGTGTGAATTACGTTTATTTAGATCTTAATATTATATTTATATAAATATACTACAAAAAATTAAACAAAGTGCTAAAGTGTGTCAAATTTCGAAAACACGAAACATAAAAAAATCATCATCTAAAATGTTATATAACCTGCAGTATGTGACAACAAGATACACATGTAACTTCAAGGAGTCATCACTAGCAAAAAAATCACAGTTCTTCATTTTAATATTTCACTGCATCATCGATTAAAAATCACAGCGATTTATCTCAAATTGACGAACCGGCAATTAAAGATGGTATTCGCTGGTATGTAATTAAAGTTCTTTCTTCACAAGCATTCTCTATAGCACACAACATCTCCTTAATGTACAATCACTTTCATTGTATGGTAATACGACAATAAAGCCGAACAAGTATCGTCCCGTATACACAACAGAACATTAATACATCAGGCAGAACGGAATTAAAAACGCTAATAGCACAGCCACATCAATGATCTTTCGGCGAAAAAAATCCGTGCCATTAAAATTTCGCCGAATGCTGGCGACAGGTTTGCGAAATGCTAGAAGAGCGTACAAAAGCAAGTTGGCCGTTGAAGAGAATCACTCGACTAACCCGTTCTTCCATACTACTTCGTGCCGCTGCCCAATTCTTTTACGTACATATTAGATTTGCCGGGTCGTTGATCCTTGCGAAAGTTAATCAAATATAAAAATTCGTACCTTGAAACTTCAAGTTACGCAAAAGAGACGTTGCTGTAAGTGACGCGTTTTAGCTCTTTTTTTCTTTTCGTTGTTACTAGAAATCCGCACTAGCTTAATGAATGGAACGCTACGAGCCTTAAAAAGATTCTAAATTCGCCATCTTCTATCAATTGAAGAATTCCAACAATTTAAAATCGCGTTAGCTATACGAGCCAAACTGGTTTTTCAAGAGAAAGTACCAAAAATTTGTTTTGTTATAATAAAATCAAATATACTTCGTCTATTTCACCATTAGAGACCTGTCATCGATTTTTGTCGGTACGAATACAGCGTTGTCATGCATATACAAAAAACTTCATGAAACAATACAGGATGTTCAGAAAAAAAATGCCAAACTTTTATCCAGAAAATGACAATTCATCCACATTATTAAAAAGCTACCTATTTTGTTTCAGTGCCATTAAATGTGGCTTCTAAAACAAGAACCAGTAAGTATTCACTTCCCTACAGCTAAACACCTCATAGTTTTAGCCCTACAGTACATACCGCTGATCTGAATCACTGGTTAGTTGAATCAGCCGCTTATACGAGCCCTATCTGAATGAAAAAGGCCCAACCATTCAAAATAAGAAATTGGTGAATTTGATATTACAACAAAGAAACAATTTATTTGAAAATATACGGTTTTGGGTCTCTCTATATCTTACCAGAGCATTTCTAAAAACATTTTAAAATACACTCAGCAAAATTTCTACAAAGAAACACCAACGCGAAGAGGAACATTACGAAAATTTATTATATCTTATACAGAGGATATTTACAGTAATGGTAAGTCGAAACAGCGAAATTTCTATATATTCTAAAAATTATTCTTCCTAAACTTAATAATGAGTCATAGTCGTAACGGTTGTCGGGTTCCACGATTTTTTATGTCCCTGATATTTCGCGAACAACTGTATTTCGCGAAACGTCAAAGACAAAAAAAAACCTAGTGACACGGCGAAACCCGACAACTGTTACGACTATGACAAACTACCGTGAAAGTCTAAGATACTATTTAGTAATGAGTGTTAGATTCTTTATTTAAAACAACTTCAAACATCCAGGTCTTCATACTGTCTACCAATTTGGTCAATGTGACATATGAATATCATTCCAACACCTCATTATCGCAGATTTTAGTTCGTTAACGCTATCGTATTGTTTGTTACTGGCATACACCTGTCTTGTCAATATTCCCCAAAGATTTTCTATCGGATTCAGGTCGGGTTAGCGAGCAGGCCATTGTAATAAATTAATTTTCTTTAATGAAAACACTGAAATTATGGATAACTGCATTGTCTTGCTGAAATATCCAGTCTTGCGTCGGCAACTGTTCACAAAAGTCTATCAAAACCATTTCCAGAAGTTGTATGCAAGAATTAGAATTGATTCGCGTAGAAATAAAACATATATTTTATTAGTATGGTTAAAAACTGCCCAAACCATTACACTACCGCAACCAAAATTTCGGCTCATCGCAACTTTAGTGTTCTTGCGCAAATCGTGCTAATAATATTTGAAACCATCAGACTCGTCCAACTTACAAGTCAATTTCTTCTCGTCAGAGAATATGACGTTCCACTCATGATCCTATCTCATCCGATCTTGCGTAAATTTCAATCGTGCCTGTTTAGGTCTCTTTTAAGTGTGGTTTTGAAACCCTTTAAAGTCACCAGAAACGTTTACGACGGGATAAAATTTGTTGTACCCGTCTGTTTGTTACTGATAAATTTAAAATACATTTTATTTGTTGCGCGGTTACATTGCCAGAAGAGGCTAACCGAAATATCGATGAGCGTTGCCTTCGAGTTAGTATATATATCTAACAATAAATAAGCTTCTGAAGATATTTACAAGCTTTTAACTCAACACCTAGCACCGAAAGGTAATGCCTGATTCTATAGGATGTCTAATTTTGTGAAATTATAGACATTTAGCCCGCATTTAGTGGTGATATTAGAAAAATAATGTCTCTGCTATTTCTTTACGTTCAGAAATATAATTGTAGGTAATTCCCAACTCATACCATTACTAAATGTTTATAGAGGAAACAACAAATTATATAGAACTATAATAAGAAATTTCTATCAGTATACGCTTTCTTTTTTATGAATAGGAATGATTTTAGTTGTTTTCCAGCAATTTGAGAAAACACAATTTGTTAAAAGAAGGTTAAATAAATAGCATAGTGGTTTAGCAAAAACATTTACATAATCTCCAACTATGAAGTTGGATAAGTTTTCATATCCGGTTGTGTATTTATTTTTTAACTGTCTCAATGCGCGATGGACATCTGATTCTTGAATTGACATCACACTGAAAATATGATCCAAATAAACTAGTAAAGCATATACGTCATACTAATTTCAATATTTAAATCGAAGGGAAACTTTAAATTGAATTAAAATAATAAGGAAGTACTTATGAAGAAAATAGCTAATGAAGAATGAAAGACGCAATAAAACTGGTAGCGAAAGCGTACAACAAAATTTATTTTAAGTGCATAACATCCTAAAAGTTATGAAAAAGTTAAAAACATAATTAGAATTAAATTGCTATAAAATTTAGTAAGACGACGAATAATTTTCCATAAAAATTGCAACAATAAAACCAGCAACTTTTGCATTATAGCAAAATTAAATATATAAGAATAAGAATAGTCTGTGATTCCGATAAATTAAATTTTTACATTTACGATTATGCTTTCACACAAAGAATACTGAAAATATAATCAAATAAAACTGAACGCAATAATACAGAAGCTAACGCAACATCAATAGCCAATTTTAACGTCGAAAATAATTGAGAAAAGGCATTGTTTAACACAAAGTAAACAATTCGCAAGATTATAACATAATGGGAAACACTTACACAGCATGATTCCATTGATAATTCGGCTTTTTCAAATGCATACACTACCGCTCATTTATAAAGAAAACAAAACACTTTTTTGATGAGAAAAAAACGTATACCTGTTATCAATGGCATAAAAATCATATTTTGTCACTAAAATATCCCTAAATGCTTGAAATAAAATTAATAATACACTCCGTCTAAAAAGTATGATATAGACTATGAAAAGGCGTTTTTGGCCTGAAATACTTTGTATACATCCACAATATCTTTACCACCTGTGCGCCAACTACCAGCATATAAAAGTATTATACAACTAGCGTTTGTATTTTGTCAAGATTTCATCTTTACACCTCAGATAGATGTATACCAGTGTACAGATGAAACGGTGAGCGCTATTTCCAGTGCAACATCAGATCTACGCCTAATTTTGGTGGTGGCTCTATCATGGTTTAAGCAGGCATCTCTTTAGCATGCCGTACAGAGTTAGTATGAGTAAACAGAGGTGCAATGACTGCTTATAGGTATATAACAGACATTTTACAAGATCATGTAGTACCATACGCACAAGTAATAGGCAACAAATTCTTCTTAATACACGACCTCATGTAGCAATAATCGTCCGGGAGTACCTTGACGAGGTTGGCATTGCAGTTTGAGATTGGCCTGCGGTGAGTCCTAACATGAATCCTATCGAAAATATGTGGGACTATCTTCACAGAATAGTATGAATCCAACATATGGCTCCAATAGAGCCTCTGAGATTAGAAGATCCTCTTCGTGAGGCGCGGGAGAATTTAGACTAAGCATATATACGGAGCTTAATGGAGTCTATGCCAAATCGAATGCGAGCGGTCACAATCCACGAGGTCCAAATGGCACAAATCATATTTAAACACGGTATGAAATTAAATTTTCAATAAATCCAATACCATAGCCATAACCATGACCTTTATGCGTTTCATTGCATTATCTGGTAAGTGGTTAATAAGTAAACTAGGCTAGGAGTAGGCGAAATATTTCCAGCTCCCTTTCTTTTATCATATTTTTCTGTATTTCTTCGAGATCTTTTCGGAAAAGATTCGCTTTCTTCAACCAAAGAATTTCTTTCAGTTTCACTTTCTCCAAATTCATTACCATTTGCAGGCCTAGCTTCTCCGTTGTCCTTAATGTTACGCCATACGTTAAAAAGTACCGTCAACACTATCAGGAATCCACATTTTGCAAAGCCATTAATAATACATTCTCTGCTAAGATCTTCTATTACTTTTTCAAATAAGGAGAGAAAATTGAATTTATTTAGTTTCAAACCAGTGTTCTACCTTCAGTTTATTATTTATTGGTTAAAAACCACTGATGTCATGCGATTGTATTATATAATTGACGTTTAGAAAGAAAGAAACCAGAATAATATTATTTGTTGAACAAAATTCGGAGAGGTGCATCGATAAATGTGATTTACGCCCGTCAAGAAATAATATAATCGGAAATTCTACATTATGTTTAATGAGCCAAGGAAAGAAAGCACCGGTGATAAATAATGATTTCCCCGTTATCCATCCGCTACCTGTTTCTCCTATACCCCAGCATTTGGATACACTGATAAAAACGAATTCTAGTATATGGGAATAGCAAAATGAAGGATACAGTTAAAAATTATTTATGTGCTCCTTTTGTCAAATCATACAAGTTTTTTCTCACCGCGATACAAAAACTACCAGTTTTCGAGCAAAGCAGAAAAGCTGACTCATCACAATTGAATATCTTTCAGAACGTCACGGTGCATCAAATATATGTCCATTTATTTCTCTAATTTTCTACTCCTGCAACTTCTTAGCCGAATTTCTGTGGCACAAGCTCTTACAAGAGTAAGGGTTTCTGATGTTCTAAAACTTAAATCCGAATCCTTGATAAGAAATAATTGCAATCATTTTTAGTCAGGTTCATTTTCAGTAAAGGGATTTGCTCAACCAGTATTTAAGGTAATCTTTTAAATTGTAAGTCGTTCTTTATAGGTGAGAAACCCTTTCTTCTTTTTCTTCTTCCTTTCTATACGTGCTAGGTAGGGTATTGCCCGTTTGCTTCCTATGCGCCCTGAGATGCAGCATTCTTTCCAGCGTTTTTATGGCCTGTCTTAATTTTTTTTTTCCGACAGGGTTATTTATTTTGGCACTTTTTACCAGTGTATCATCACCCATTCGGCTTACGTGAATGTTTCAGCATTTTCTTCGTTTTTTTATCCATTTTCCCGCGCCTTGCATTTTGCTATGTTATCGTAGGTTTTCGCATCTGACTCTGTCAAGAAGTTTCTTTCCATGAATGCTTTTTATTATTTTCATTTAGACTATTCGCATCATTTGCTGTGTCTCTGACGTATCTGGTCTTGTTTAAGCTTAGCTTTACGTTTTAAGGTATTGCTTCCTCCATACGATATCTATTAAGCAGCCTGAATTTCGGGATGATTTCATTCCTAGTTCCTGGACTTCACTATCTAGATTTCCAGAGCTTGCTATATCAACCCTCAAGTATTTAAACTGATACACTTGTCAGATCATGCTTTGGTCAACCTCCAGTTTGCATTTTACCGGTTCTATGGATGTTACTAGATATTTGGTTTTGTTAGAGTTAATAATCATATTCATATCAGGCGGTACAGAACGCATGCCTCAGGCTAATTTATATTTCTCATAAACTTAGGAATGCTGGATGATTAAGGATTATGATACGACGAAGACAGTTACATTTCTCGTGTTTTATTTACAAAATTTTGAATACTGGTGTTCCGCCCTATTTATCAAACAGAATGAGGTATCGTAGGGATGTGCACAACATCAATGTCCGCAGGAGGGAGCTTATCGATATAACCTAGACATCGTATCTGGTAGTTTGCGAAAAGTTTTAGCTACGCTTCTGCACGACTGTATAACTCGATTCCCTTAGTTATCAAGTTTCCATTTGATACCTTTACACATGCTGTTTATAATAATTTAATGAATGAGCAACTCTCGCTTCAGATAAACATTTGCAGCATTGCAGTATGATAGATAATTTGGTTGTGCAACAAATTATTTTCTTGTCTTCTTCGTTCTTGGTTCATCATTAACAACAAGAAATCTTCAAAAATAGTTTCTGCTTGTATTCTTCTTTTTTTTCTTGTTTCTGTATTTACCATTAACTTTGCCAATAAAACATCATTATTATTATTAAGATTTTAAATAAATACTTTTACACTTCTGTTAAATTAGTTAATTTAAGTTTAAATAACGTGTCGTGTGTTAAGAAATGAATCTAAACTATTTTGTTTCCTTCGTAAAACAATTATGTAGAAACACAGTATAACAAAAAATAAAAAAATATATCATTAATTCTGTTTTTATTTAAATGATACCCTACTAGAAGTCACTTTATTTTCCGCAATTTAATTTCTAAAATTCTTGAACACGGTGACACCATAGTCACAAGGTTTATTTCGATAATCCTACAAAATTATTACCTTCCAGGGTACACCTGTTAAACGTGCTGTTCGGATAAATTAAAATAACTTTGCAATTCTATAGCTTTAATGATAAAAAACAAACAGTATTCCGAATGATTTAAACTTAAGACGGGTTTCGTGCCACATAATTATTATGGTATTTAAAACCAGTAACATTATCATTAATCTCGAAGCCGGTCACAAATTTTCAATAAGCAATTATTGAAATTTTCCATCATTTACATTCAATGTGTTTCCGTTATCAGCTGTATGCACGTTTATTACATTACATAGTTATACTAATGCAAATAAGTGAACTGTACCCAAACAGATACGTGATGGAGATATGTCAAATTTATTTTATTTACTGGTTTTAAGTAGAATTTTAAATAATACACACCAAGCTGTGGTATCAGAAAATATAAAAGATAATTTTATACATATATATTGGGATATAACTCGAATTATTTATTCGATAAAGTTAATGTATTTCTGGTTAGACGACACATATTTCATTAAAATCATAATAATGACATTATAATAATAGCCCTATGAAAAATAGTAATTATTTGGTTTATAAATAAGAAAATTTTAAAAAATGTACATCTTGAATGTACAAAGCGAAATTAACATTTTTTTACTAAAATCCGTGATAACTAAATGGGTCAAATATTATAAATAACACTGTAAAGCACATAAAAAATCACATTAAAGGAGAACAGCTGTTACGATTGCTCCTTCATCTACCGGCATAATCCCGACAATTTTGAACGAAAAATAATTGAAAAATTACATCACATAAATGTTTAACTATCTGCGTAATATCTATCCGACCACAAAGAACCTATTTTGTCAAAATACTGAAATTTAAATTGTTTCGAAATAGTTGAAACGCCATGAAGTCTGCATAACTGCAAAGCATTTTTCGGTGATGACGTTTTGAGGGAGTGTTTCAAAAGAGGCCGTTCTATTTTCTTTTAATACTCACGTCTTTCTCAATCGTCGTTTAGGATGTTCACTGAATAAACCAACATTATCCACATGTTTAATAGAAAACATCGGTTTGTTCTTATCATTTGGACTATGCTATATGTAATGTTGTATGTTCACTCTAAACTACATCGCTTTTGAAGCCAAGATGTTGCATCGTACACATATTTACACAGCACTTAACTGTAAACGATTAATTACACAAGTAACCACTACGAATTTTAAAAACGAAAATGTAGAAAAGTATGGATTAAATGTATTTTTCAGTTGCGATTGATCATACTAGTTCACTAAGAACAACCATTTTGGTTGATTTTCCAACAATGCAATGCGATACAGAACTGATGGCAACTTTATAACTAAAAATGTAACTGCATATCTACACATGTAATATTCGAAAAACAGAAAGTAGTTTTAGATGAATGCAAAATTTAAGTACTTCCATAACATAAAGAAATTCTAAGGTGAAACAAGGATGTTATTTTAAAAATTAAATACGAAATAAGCTTATATATCACTTGTAAAAGTATTGAAATTTAATAGAAATTAGTAACACTAGTGTTACCTAGCCATAATCTGCCGAATTGATGAAAAGAAATAACAGATTTCTGTTATTATCATAGCAAAAATTATTGAAAATTGTTTTTTTTTTCTAAATATTATATTTTTAGCAATTTTTATGCCTTGAAAGTTTGAATACGCTACAATTATTGATATTTCTTGATCAACAAATACATCATTCAGGAAACAAAAAATGACGACTTTTTTATAAAGAAAGCTCGGAATGTACCCGACTATAGATTAAATAATTTGGAGTTTAAATAAACTCTATTTGTTTCAGCCTACAATGAATCAATTATACTAGAAGTTCTTTTTTCTGCAAATCCCATGTTAAAATTAATTTATATAGTTTGCGATTTTATTTAATCAATGAAGTATGCTTTGACTAATTTGTGACTTCTGCAGAAACAAATCTTATAAAAGACCTAATTTGCATTAATGCTCTAAACCAAGTATGGGCAACCTTTGACATGTTGTGGGCCAAACTTTAGTGAGTAAGTACGTTCGCGGGCCGCATTTAAAAGTAGTGTATTTTAAAGTAATGTACATAATCACATCATTTACGTAATTTCTTACAAACATGCAGATTTTATTGTACCAGTCACAAATAGAGGGATATTGACGCCACAATAGACCTTTGTTTAAAAAGATGTAGTTTTGGTTTATTGATGGTTTATTCTTATAGTTTAACAATTTTTCGTTTAGTTTTGCACTAAACGTTTTCCCCTACGCTAGAAGGGAAAGTCGGACGATGAGCCATTTAAGGGAAACGAGAACCTTAATGTCTTTTGGAGCAATCAAGATGACGATCGGCGGCAGGAGGACCGGTACCCTACCCTGGAGAACAGACCACGCGGACGACCTATCAGGACCACCTGGGACCCTATCAAATGGAATGGATAACCGTTTGGGAAAGCTAACCTTGGAGAAGAGGCAAATAGTATATTTGCCATTTTTGTAATCGTGTCAATTGAGAATTATGTAAAGAATAATAAAATATTTAAACAAAGAGAGAGAGGACTACTTCCACAGGGTTAGGAGATGAAATATATATAGTTTAACAGGGAAGCGGGCTAGTCCCTCACTAGATTAATTTAGGCTAAGTTAAAGTAGTTTTTAGATAGCTAGATTTGCGTTATATTATTTTGTAAGTCGAGAACATCCGGTGTTGGCGGAGCACCGGAGGTAAGTCATTTATTGTCAATTTAAGTTAAAGAAACAAAGGAGACTATACGTGAAGTTATTGGCGAGATTGAAGACGTGCATTAAAGAAGCCAAAGGAGGTAATTTGAGGTAAAGTTTAACTTTTACAAATTTATTGTTTTTGTGATATAAGTAAAAAATTGAATGAACTATTTTTTTTCTATAATGAAATCTTTGTAACAGTATTTACTACGGCTAGACTAGGTACTAAAAAGTATTGAAATGGAAACCGGTGAATATTAAATTTAACAAACAATGTTGGAATCTACTGTAGTATAAATTTGCGCCTACATTTTTTCAGTAAGTGAAAAGTTCTTAAGCGCTTGTAAAACTTCGATCGTGAGGTCTATTGTGACGCCATTAAAAGGCAATGCGTCTTGATTGATTAGCGTTTATGCTATCATGTCGTTCGCAATTCTGCAAAACATAAAATCCATACAAGTTAGTAACATTAGTATTTATTTAATTTTTGACATAAATGCTACATGACAAGCGTTGCGTTAAAAAGACAGGTTACAAAACAAAAGACTGCAAAAGAAAACGGTTTATTAGATAATTTCTCTATCTTTGTTTAATAACACATAATATCATTTATAACGAAACAAATACTTAACAATAAACAAATATATTGTGGGTTTTGTCACCAGTTTGTTCACAAAACTTAAAGATGAAATGTTATCCCTGCGTAGATTTACTGAAATACATGGAAGTTATTCAGATACATCATTTCTTCATATTCCCTTGGTACATAAATATTTTCTTCCCTGCAAGAGATCACTCAATGACAACAACGATAAATGCTTTTTTACATTATTATTAACGATTATTAAATACATACAAAAATAAATATGTATACAATTATTTACGGGAATCTAAGAAATTCATCCAGCTTTGGTCCGTTCCTGCCCATCGGATCGGAGGGAAATATTATCATGTCTTTCAACCATGTTGGATTCAATATTCTATTTTCAATCGTTCCAACTAAACTTGGATTTTCCGCTAACAAATCTTGATAATTGTCGGACGAAACGATAACTCCTTGGTAAACGTGTGCCAATAAGATGATGTATCTACGCAAAATGGTTAAATTTTATCATACAAGAGATGTAACTAGTTTAAACAAAGATTTTTAATATATTCTGGTCACTAATTTTGTTGTTTCGAATATTTCCTTTTAGGTTTCTTTTCTATGGAAATTGTTAATTCTTTTCTTTTAATTTGTATACTGATAATTGTTACTGGAGATTGATAAATTTATTTGGAATTTGATCAACAATTGATCTTTCATTCGGATGGTAGATAATCGTAGGGAAAATTGGAATTTCACTGGACAAAGCCAGCTCGTCCTTCTGGCAATCGTTCCCAACCATATAAATTTTCGAGCAACTGCTCGGTCAGATGCCAACGATAAAAGTGCCGGGAAAATCTACACGAGAATAAAAAATGCGTTTACCAATCTACGTTAAAGATTTAAATCATAAAATGAAATTTAGAGGATATTAGCAACCAATTAATAACTGGCAATATTTAAAAGAGGTTCACAAACAAAAAGAAAAAGAAGGACACAATTAATAAGAATTAATAAAATGAATTCTAATCCAGGATGATGAAAATTTAATACGGCTTCAATCTTGAGTAAGACAGTGTCATAGTTTTGTTGAGCGCGCTACGGTTGTTAATACGCGTCACCTTGTAAACAGCTTATCGATACAGATATCCTAGCGGCAGTAAACCACAGTAAATTACTAACGAAGAAATGGAGGAAACAGTATTTGCAAACATCCCCCAAAATTCTAAATTATATTGTAAGTATAGAGCGTTAATATATCAAAATAATAGGTGTTGTTTGTCAACAATTATAAGCGAATTTGTAACGCCGAACAAACGAACGCGGACGTCACCATTTCGTCATGAATTCTTACTAACGTGTAACGGAACTTAGAAAATCTCTACAATAACAGCGATTTCCTATAAACGTGTCCCCAGTACGACCACAAACTATGCGGTTAAAAAAACGGTACAAAATTATGCTATGATCAAAATTTTAAGATTCTGACGTTGTCATGCTGACTTGTATCCAGTACGACCACATAGACTCATTGTATGCATCCACACAAAACATTTTATTGGCAGTACAAAATGAACACAACTATTTGAAATTCTGAAATAGTCGCGCTGGAGATATACTATCGGTCCAACGGATCTTTACCTACACGCCATTGATTTGCGCTACAATAATACTTCAACGGCATATTTCGTCATATAACTTGTCTGGTATAGCTTGTAAATGGTGGCGTGAGATGAAAACATTATACAGTCAAACGTTTGTATGCCAGACGTTTGATATAAGCAACGACATAGATTACGCCGTATTCATATTGAAGAGCGATAAAACATGTACTATTAAATGTTATGTATGTACTGCTATGGTCAGTTGCATATTGCATCTTAGCTCGGTTTGACGTTCGAGGTTATTTGTTGTGTTTATTTCACTTTTATCGCCGTTACCACACATTATATCTTATTATACTTGTAGATGGACAGCCAGACGTACAGGTGGTGAGGGATAGGAAGGGGATAGCGAAAAGGGAGAGAGCAGTGCAATAGCACTATCAATAATTCACTCATCAATTGAGCCGGGCTTGGCGCATGTTCGAGCTAGGGATGCTGCGTACGTATTGGACAGCCAATGTATAATTATTCTTTTTAGCACGATCGGCGGTTTAAGGTTTTCTCCCTACCGTGAGGGGGCTGAGGCAATGGAGCAAGCAAAGTATCATCTACGGACATATAATCACATAGAAACACAGCAAAGTCTACGGACACATATTATACGCCCATTAAGGCAAAGCGAAGTCTACCGACACATATTAAACGCACATTGATGCGAAAAGCAAAGCCTACGAAAGCAACCGGCATAGCAAATAAATATTACACGAGATGTAAGGAAGACCTGAGTAGTCGAGAGTTGGGTCGTATTTACGATAGAGGTTGGCCGATTATTAATCGCCACAGTCACCCTACTGGATCTTCCAGCTCCTAAACAAAAGGCTCCTAATACAAACAAACATATATTGTAAGTGTGCAAAGCGTATAGCAAACATTTAAGGAAACCGCATCAAACATCAAATAAAATTTAGAGCATAAGATCTCTAACAAAAGCAAATATATTCAAACATATACATATATACGAACTGGTGGTAACAACGAATTATTATTTTTTTCTATACATTATATAAACATACACAGAATTGTACTTCTTTTTTAGGAATTCTTTAACATATGCATTCAACAGACTCTGAATTTAATTTACGAAACCTATGAAGCAGCTCACCGGCAACCAGTCCAATAAACAAACTGGACGCTAACAACTATAAAGTACCGATTTGATTCTCGGATACAAGTAAATAACAACATGGGTAAAGATCTATTGGAACGAGTTTATTTTAAATTTGTCCCACTTACCAATTACGATGTCGGACGATCTCTTTCCATACGTAATTCTTTATTAATTTCCAAGAGAATAAATTTAACAGAACATTTACAGGAACTTACAATTATACAATTTAATTCTGTAATATTACTATATAATGATGAAAAAATGTTACTAAATATTTACATGTAAAACATATGAATGTATCTTTTTTTCAACTTAATGTTTTTAGTTGCTTGTTGCTTAGTTAGTGATTGATACTACACTGATGTAAGAACGACCAAACATGCATTTCTTGCCGTATCAAAGACATATCCAACGGTGTGGCGCAATTCATGGGACAATATCAATTTTCTACAGAAGAGAAGTAATTTATGACATAAATGGCATAAATGAGTATTAGATAATATATGATATCTTAATAAAAAATTTTCACCCCTTGTATTTCCAACACTTTCAGACGTACGCAAAACGTCTAAGCTTAATTGCAAGAAACCAACTCTGCACTTAGATGTGACTAAATACAATATTTTAAATAAAGTAACTATCACATGCGAACGGCTCTTATCAGAGCCCCACTGTTTGGATTTTTATGAAACTATAATATTTTTTGAATGCAATCATGGTATAAATTGCCTTATATATACACACCTATCATCGTAAGGTACTATATGCCTCCCATTAACCGTTCTCGAGGGTGTAAATACTACAGTGCCTTCCTGCTCCAGTTGTTGTAATAGCCTAGGGTTAGAACTTTGCGTGAATTTTTTCCGAAACATCGGCACTATAGCGGTCACCTCGTGGGAGCGTATCCTAAAATAATCTATACAAATCTTCAGACCTTCCACCGAGAAATATTTTCCATTCGAATGCCTATAAGAAAATTAATTATGGGAAAGAATACATACAACAACTACTAGGTGTATGCATAAGTTCTTTCCGATTTTTTGCTGAAAAGAAACATAATTTTCAAAGTAAATTAATTTCTTTTATTAAAAATATTGGCCATCGGCTTCTGCACATTTCACCCATCTTTCAGGTAATTTATGGATACCATCCCAGAAAAACTGTTTGTCTTTTGCCGCTTTTGTACCTCCCAGAGCAGCACTTCCTCGAAATTGCTGAAGTGCTGCTGTGCGAGTGCATGTCAGATGGCGCGAGGTCTGAGGGCGGGTGCTAAAGGATGTCTCATCCAAGCGATTTCAAGGTCTTTTACGGGTTTTTCTGTGTGAGAAGGCGCGTAACAAAATCACTTTGCCATGTCTTCTGGCTCATTCCGTCTTTCGATTAATGCATGGTTTAAATTAATCATTTGCTGGGGATAACGTTGTGTATTATGAACTCTTGAAGCCCTGCGAAACGGTTAATACACAACGTTATCCCCAGCAAATGATTAATTTAAACCACGCATTAATCGAAAGACGATTGGAATGAGCCAGAAGACATGGCAAAGTGATTTTGTTACGCGACAATGCGCCTTCTCACACAGAAAAACCCGTAAAAGACCTTGAAATCGCTTGGATACCGCTCTGGTTCCGCCAGACACAGAACATGGTCTTCTTGCCGAAGTGATTTGGCCTTGGCGTGGAAGGACTGGCTTCGACAGGTGAAAGCCACGATTTTTTCCGCTCCGGGTTTTCAATTCTTCAATTTTCCATGGATTTCCTTTCGGAGCATTGAAACAGCATTTCACAGGCGATGTTGCGATTTTCTATTTAACGTTCATTCAAATCTTCTGGGACCCATTTACCGATTTTATTAATCTTCCCCGTTGCTAGTAACGTCTGCTGATTGTTTCTTGCGACACATGTAATGCTTCTGCTAATTACCTTTGAGTTTGAGTTGGGTCATCATCCGATAACTCCTGCAGTTGATCGCCTTCACATTTTTATGGTCTACCAAAGCGCTCACTATCTTTCGCATTGAAATCACCACTTTTAAGTTGTCGAAAGCATGTCTCACATGTTCCAATCGATGGAATGTGTGCAGTATGTGTTTCTATTCATTTTTTGGCGGACGGACTCAACTTATGTGTGGTTGTAGTTTAAATATCAGACGAACAAAATGATGTATGTGTCAAATTAATACGCTGCGTACTTTTCGCTGGCGCCATCTCTTAGTTAAACCGGAAAAAACTTATGCATACACCTGGTATAAATACAACACAAATCGTACCCTAGCGCTACATTGCTGCCGTCTATGAAAATAGGCCGCAATCCGTTCGTTCTGACAGGGCCAGCGTTCAAAAAGTTCGAACCGAAACTGTTGAAGTTATTCATTGATACGCTCCGGCGTATTTGCTTAATTTGTTCATTTATTATGTCCGCTTTTATGGCAAAAGGAGTAGGTACTACTGGCAGCATCGGTTGGCATACTTGCAAGTTAGCTAAATTGCAAATAACTTGCGGTATACTGAAAAAGAAAAATAAATATTAATAAACGTAGATTATTAGACAGGAAATGTATTGACACACTTCGCGCCACACTTGTTAATCGTAGGATCGGTTGTTGTAAGAAAAAAATTCTTATAAGGATATTTAAATCAGAAGTGACCAATTCCCTGAATTCACTCACATCAGTCAAATGAAGCCGGCCTCAAAATTAAAAGATATTATTAAAGAGGCATCAAGTTGGGCGGCACTTATATGAATGTTGTCACATCCCTCGACATTTCTTATCGTATTTTTGCCGACTAATCGTTATCTTCATAAAATAAGCAATTAGGCTTCTTGTATGTATGATATATATACACACGTGATTAGTTTCTCGGAGAAGGTGGGATAGTTGCTAGTTCATCCTTAGAAGAACGTTGCTTTCGCCGACGTTTCGATGAAAATTTATTCATTTTATTATCTAGCCTCTTCGTATCAGGCTTGGTACGTTCACTGCTCGGGGACACTCTTTTATGCTCATTTTCGTATCTGTTACCGGTCGATGCGCCTTGCCAATCCAGACGTGGATTCGTGTAATTGTCTACTGTCGAGGTAGTTAGTATCTTCTGGCCAGGATCAACGATCACCTGAATGAACATCGTCTCTTGAACCACGACTAGTTGGGATTCAGAGCGGGACACTCGACCATCCACAGTTCTTCCGGATAACGAATCACGTCACTACCGCCTTCAACAGAAATTAGACACAGTCAGAGAAAGCATTTGACAAAATCCGTCACGAAACTGCTGAAGATGAAGGACACGTCAGCTCTATTCCCTCCTTTCCAACCCAGTCCTTAATTCCAAATCGGGCACAAAATTGTACAAGTTACACATTTGCGCGGACTAAACTACGCCAACCCCTCACGGGTAATGGCAGCACCTAGCTACATAACATTCCTCATGAGAGTACAAAACCGCTCTTTGAGGTTAGTACTTCGTATCCCTCGCACTGCCGGTGCTTGTTTGAAGCTGACTAAAGTGTCGCTGTTGTTAGATGTTTGTTCTTTAACAACTAAGAAATGTCTGATATTCACTTATGACGGCATCTGTTCTACAAAAAGGTTGCTGTAAGGTTGCGATGCGTTTATTCAACGCTTGCGTTGGACTACCTACAGAGCTTACTACAGGTATTACTGACATATTCGGTGTGTGGATCTTCGTAGGTCTAGAAGTATAAATAGGAAAGCGAGTGGAAAATCTCGATAAATGAGATGACTCAACGACGCCACCTGGAGCTCGGCGCTAACGCATCAACAAGAAGCACTAATAATTCTACAAGAACGAAATACAGCGGCAGCAAGTGATATCAACGACACTTTGATCAACACAGGTACTACTTCTACGGTGAACAACGTAGTACCAGGAGCGAAAAGGCGAAGTCACGCTCGGATTAAACAGACGCCTCAACCAATTACATGCAGGGAAGAGTATAAAAGTGCGTCCGAGCAATGAATAACGATATTAACGTACCAAACCCAATACGAAGAAGCTCAAATCTCATTCATTTCATTAGTGTAATAGTAGTAATGTGGAATACCAGAGAAACCAATCACGCGTCTTAGACCCGCGAGAACCTTTTTTGCATAAGCTGTTTTCTTAATAATTATCCATGTAGTAACTGAAGATCCTTGAAATGTGGTAATTTAACCTAAAACAATTGGATAAAATATTCCCCCTAACCGAGATAGTGATAGAAAATGATCCCAGCCAACTGGTGTGATACCTTCTAACATACTTAGTAAGAAGTTTATATGTCTGCTAGCGCACTTTAAATTATGGCAGAAACTAGTTTTTGCCTATTATCAGACGCATACAGTAAGAGTCTACGTCACTGTCGTCATCATATGCTTCTTGTATTAAGATGTTGCAATAGTTTTACACAGATAAATTTTATTTGATAAAGAATATATGTTGTGATGTCTAACATCCTACAATTAACGGTAATTCATTTTTTTTCAAGTTTAAAATGTTACACCGAATATTTTAAAGGATGCGTTAATTTTGTGGTATAGTGTATACTGTCCTTGTAGCTGTACCATGTCTTAAATTAAATTTTCATTTAGACTAGCGTATGATTTTTATTTAAACTTGGGAACACTTTGAAATGGTAATGTTTTTCGAAAATCAAACTTTGACAACTGTCACAGTAAAGTCAAAATGGTAATAAATAATCTAATTGATAAGACAAGTTTTCAATAAGTTGACTTTACGAGGGCGACCTGAAATGTTTCCGGAATCGGTAAGAGATGGTATACGAAGGTTGGTCGGCAAAGGCAACCTTTTTTATGGCAACTGTCAAAATTTCAGACGTCTGCTGTCAATAGTTGTTGTTTAAGAGTGTGTTTTGTGTAGCAAGTCAGGCGGTTTCACAAAAATGACTAGGAAAACGGCTAAGGAAATTCGAAAATATTTTGGTAGAAGGTTCATGATGGATGTACTCCCTCATTTTCGCTACAGATGTCTATTTTGCAGACCTCGAAACATCTTACTTTTCCGACGGCTTGAAGAGAATGGAGCACCGTTTGAAAAAGTGTATTGATCTTCGAGGAGACTACACACATAAAAATAGAAAACCACACCAATACCGTCTTTTTCTTGTAGATTTCGGAAACATTTCAGGTTGCCCTCGTACTATGACAATTGTCAAAGTTTTATTTTTGAAAAACATTACCGTTTCACAGTGATCCTAAATTTAAAATGAAAATCATGAGCTACCCTAAATGAAAATTTAATTGAAGGCGAGGTATGTAGTATTCATTGTTCTTACATTTAGAGTTCCAAAGGCCAAGCTCGCCATACCAACATGTAATTTTGAATTATAGACAAATTTCAATTACGTTACAATAGTATAGCGCCATCTTGTGGGAAGCCATGAACCGAATTGGCGATTCTCGCACGCTAGCCCACGGACTGTAGTTTGGAGACCGCTGAACTATAGTGTGATTAATAAACATCAATTTTCAGTCATTTTGAGTAACGGTTTATTTAAAGCTATTTTGAATACATTTATGCAAATATATGCGTTGAGATAAGGGCTTTTTGAATTCATGTTAAATACTTTAACGTGTTATTGCGCCCTAGTTATGTCAATGTTTTGTCCAGAAATTATGTTACGGCAATGTCAAAATTATCAAATTTGTGCAGATTTCTCAAAAAATTATATTTTTCTTTCAATAAAAAAAATTTAGCATAATATTAGTAATAGTGTAATTTACGACAAATAATGAAATCAGAAGTATTAGTTAAAAATATGGAAAACAAAAAACAGAAATAGTAATAATGATTGGTTTTAAAGTGTTTAATTGAATATATCTACAATTTAATATTGTCCCCTTCAAAATATGCTTCTTTGAAATGCGAACAACGTTTCCAGCGAGTTTTCTGTTTCTGGTAACAATTCTGGAAACTTGTTCCGTTAGACTGTTTAGAACCTGCGTACTGACTCTTTGGACGCTGTTTGCTATTCTCTTTTTGTTATACTGGAATGTGTTTCTTTGCCAAAAATACTATAAGCACAATGACTTATGGCTTGGAGCATTATTGTGATATAGGATCCACGAGCTGGCAATGTTAGGTCGTACACGCAAAACTCTCTTACTCAAACGTTTCAGGACCTCCTGATAAAAGATTTGATACAAAACGCGGAAACTGAAAGGTTTCCATTATGAAACAACAAACAACATCCTAAAAGTCACGACACAGGTTCTAAACAGCCTAACGGAACAACACTTCTAGAATTGTTTTCATGAATGAGAGACTCGCTGGAGACGTTTGTGCATTTCAAAGGAGCATACTTTGAAGTGGACAGTATTATATTGCAGGTACATTCAATTAAACACTACTCATTTCCATTAATTCTGAGACGTACCTGGTATAATATGAAATTAGAATTTATAAAAACTTTATTAAAATAACCAATTATGTGAGAACTGGTAACACTGTTAAGACTACTCATATTGTGCATGCGTGATTATTCATATTAAAAAAGCAGTCGTAGCTATTGGAATCTACCAAGTCTAACTTAATTTTAATCTTTAGCACATCATTGTACCATTGAATTTGCTTACATACAAACACATTTAGCCTAAAATTTGTATGAATTTTTGTAACGTTTATAGAGATTTTGATTTGTGAAGTTATCGAGAAAATTACCCAATTAAAAAATCCAGTATTACTTACAATTGACTTAGATTTTGTGCTTTGATAGGTGTAGATGTTGCAATTTCCAAAGCTTTGCCTTTCTGTTCCTGCAGGTTGGAATTACTAAGAATAGGTGAAGGTATATTTTGCGTTTGCTGCTCTTTCCTCTCGTTTTTCTTCTTCTTTTTAGACTCCTTATTAGTATTCTCTTGAGGTATATCTGCAGGAACCATTGGTAAAGCAGGTGGAGCCCCAACTAGTTTATTTTTTGGTAATGGTTTAACACAATTAATTTCAGTAAATTGTTCGGAACAATAAATTCCATTGCAATTTATTGCAGTGAATTGTTTATTTATAGAGTTATTTCCATCGCAGTTTGATTTACTATCTTTGTTATTTACAACTGGATGAGTTTGTGATGCCTCCGATATGGAATCATCGTCTATTAAAATAACTGAATCATTGCAGGTACCACTTTCAATATACTTTTGTGGAGGGTATTCTCCAACAAATATAACCTCACTATCATCACAATCATTTATTATAATTACGTCATTATTTGTATCATTTTCTGCACGCTCTATTGTTTTATGCACATTGCTTATTGTCCTTTTGTTTACAGCTGTTGTGGGATTTTCTTCAGAGGAATGAATTGAGTCTGCAAGCAATATATCATTTGCTTTCACATTGTTATTGGTGTTAATATTCCCTGTTATTCTCGTAATTTGAATGTTTACCTCACCTTCAGGACCTAAAATTACTTTCATATTTATAATCGGTATAATAAGTTTGGGTTTTAAGCACCTTTGACATATGTTACCTTTCTATTCTTTCCGATAGTTTTCAGTATACATTGTTTCTTTTTAATCTTCTTCTTTTTTATTGGTTGACGTATCTTTTTTGTTTTACTTAAAGAATTCCTTTTGGTTTGGGGAGATTCTTTTGAGTTCTTTTCATTACCACGAGATGATAATTTAGCTTTTTTCGCCATAGTAATTCTTTTTATTTTAGGATCATACAACTATACCATACATCGTACGACATTAAATCATTTACATATTTACATCTTAACACAAACCGTTGTTTCCCTGTATAGTTTTAATTCACAACTCACAACAAATATTTTTTACTTTTTGTTAACAAGTACTGACAACTATATGACAAGTAACAAGTACAAACTTGAAAAGTGAAAATTACCAATTGGGTGATGGAACCAAAAAAAGAAAATTGTCAATCCATTAGCGAAATACTAGGTAACCACTTATACCTACATCGGTACCTATAATTTATTATTTTTTTATGAAGTTGCTCTATTCACAAGTCCGGAGATGGTATAGAATTTACTGCGATACCTCTAAAGATATGGTATTAACCGCACAAAATATACATAAATTACATTCACAGTGAGTTTAACACTAAGATAAGAAAACGCTGTAAATACAGTTTCTCATGGTATTAGTGAAATCAATTCACGAGAAAGACATGTCTCTATGTTAGTGTTTTATGTCTCACATGTCTTTCTCGTGAATTGATTTCGCTAATACCACCAGGAAGCTGTATTTACTACGTTCTCTTATCTTCGTGTTATTTCCTAAGCATTCTTTTAGACAGTGAGTTTAGTTTATCATTAGATACCGTTGCATGTAGATCGATATCGTTATATTTTGGGGAGTAAATAATTTAATTTCTGTGTAAAAATGCCTCGTGGAAAACCGCTTAGTGTTGAAACACGATCAGCAATATTAACGTTACCTCAAAAAGGATATTCTGTACGGAATATTTCCGGGCAACTTAAAGCAAAAAATCCACTGTAAATTTAACTGTTCCCCGCTTCGAACAAACTAGTACACTTGCCAGCAAAAATCCTCCAGGGCATCCTCGTGCAACATCGATGGGTGACGATGAACGCATAAAACTACTTAGTAAGAGAAATAGACGATTAAAGGCTTCTGAAATTGCGGCGGAAGTGAATCGGATTAGAAACAGAAAGATATCTATTCTATCTATAACTATATCAAACTTAGTTTAAAGTTTAAAACAAGCGTCAAATTTTACATGACATAGGAACTGCCCATACTATTATGAGCGGTAGTGTATAGGTATACACTACGGTCGGTAGGTACCGACGATGTATAGTTAACATATGAAGTATCTTAGGTGTTTCGAGATGACGCACCGCGTAAATAAGATTTTACTTGGCGTCGTGTGCCACTGGGAGACACCGAAATCTTTCGAACGGTTGAATAACGATCACAAATATATATACAAGGCCTTTACGAAACAAAAATCATGAAATTTACCCTTTTTAAGAAGAGAAAGAAACTGGCATCACTATCAAAAGCATCCATTTCGTGATCCCTTTCATCGCTCTGTGCTTTAACCGCCATCTATTCCCTGCATCGCAATCACTTAAATTGCACACAAAATTGATGTCATATTTGAAAATTACAGATTACTACCCACTATGTAAACTGCATAAAAGAACTAGTTATATTTATTCTGTTTATTTTAAATCACTTAAAAGTTATTGGAATAAATACGGGTAATATTTTTACTTTGCAAAATAGATGAGAAATATAACTGTTTTAGATGTCTAATTAGATTTCTACTGAATTTGAAATGTCGTCCATGGAATCATGTAATAATTTGCTAAGAGATTGCGCCACATACAGTATAATATTTTATAATACAGAAAATATTAATTTTATATTTCTCAAACCAACTACAAAAAAAGTAATTTATAAAATCATTTGTAACATATTGCGATTCCTTTTTGAAACAGATTTAATATATTAAATCTTTCTTTTTGTTGTTGACAATACCACTTTCTGCTTTAGCATATTTAATTTTGTTTTGCAGATATGTGTATCTAAGTACGATAAAAGGGATAGAAAACAAAATATTTTTGAAACTGTACTTTTATTAACAACAAAATTCACTATTTGTATTTGAGGTTTCTTTACAATTAATATTGGTTTGTTTTATATTGCAGCTATTTAAAAGTATTCAAAATTATGGTTTGAAGGTGGTCCTCTAGCCTAGTAAAGGTAAGGGTTTTTACTATTTTCATATAACACTGTATTTACAATACTTAGGATTTAGAAAAATATTAAGAATATTGTTACAAGATGAGGGAGATATACTTACAATTATTATTATGTATGTATTTCATTGTATTACTCAATGTTATAATTAAGATTGCTAGATTTATTTGAGCTAAATATAGTAAATTTAGCGAGAAGTGTAGGAAATTAAATGAAATAGTTCCTTCTATATACATAGTAGATAATAAGAAATTTTTTTGTCAGTTATGATTGAAAAATAAAGGTTGAATATAGATTATATCAAGTTGGCATTTGAATAGAATCGTACTATTTTACAGATTTCCTAAACATGACCAACTTTAAAATGTAATATACTCAAAATTTTTAAAAGATCCTTTTTTTTCATTTTCTCACTGTTTTATTGAATACTAGAAGATAATTTTTTCATTTGGCACTTGAAAGTTCAACATGTTGGACTAAGAACATCTGACATTGACGTTTACTTTTGTTAGAATTTAGAACGTTTTAAAATCTTAGTTTTAAAGCAGTAGTTTGATTAAGTACTATCATTTTTCAAAGATCCTAAATTAAAATAAAACAACAAGTATTAATTATTATATATTAATTTACTATATTTTATTTCAAACAATATAAACAAATTGGTTAACATAACCTAATCATTCTCAAGTATCTCATAACAAATATTGTATAAGTAGAAATATATAATTCAATTTATCTAACAGACATAATATATATTTCTCAAAAATACAAGATATACTTCGTCCTAAGTATTACAAAATAGATGCATTTTAAATAACATAGTACACATGCATCATGAAAAAGAACTCCCATTTCATTACGAATTCCTTCCTGGACCAATCCAATAATATATTATACGATGAAAAACCATCAGGCTTGTCATTACAGACTATCCAAGTAGTATCACATGGCACCACCAATATTTACACATCCCGCTTTTCCCAAAATACGGAAGGGTAATAACCAATAATAATTGATAATTTCCTCATGGAAAGTAAAGAACTCTAAATGTGCTCAAACTGGCAATTGGACAACTGGTCTTGGGAATTCTTCAATGGTACACTCGTAGAAATCATGAAGTGTCTTTTCACCGGGAGAAAGCGGAGGGTCCCCATTTTCATCCCATGGAATGTTTGGGTCACGTGTAACTATAGCACAAGCACATGATGCACCATCTTTTGTGTTTGATGTGATACCGCAGAGCGCAGCAAGACGTTGGCTACTATCTACGGTTATGACTGGAATGCAGTTTTCGTAGCAGAAAGCCTGAAGGAGGACTGTCTGCATATGCATGGTGACATCTCCAGGTCTCGATTCTGGTAGTAGGCAAACAAGAGCATCGTCAGCATTTTCCTCGAGGTAGACGATTGCTTGGTAGAGTCCACAGATAAGTCGCCGTTCTATCTTGGCTTGTGCAAGAACACCACGGACTGCACGTCCAATGGTACTTCTATAACAATGAGAATTACTTTTATTAGCTAATTTCTCCATAGAGAATTTTTGTTTATTTGGTTTTTTTAATTAACTTTGAGCTTATGAAAAACTTTATAAATTGACTATTATAAAAACTATACTAACCTATTCATGCTTTTGCAAGTGTCTTCGTTTAATTTGGATATGCACATTTTCGTTACTGTTGCGTAGGTTACTTCTTTCTGAATATCCACTTTCTTAGCGTTGAAAACACTAGTTTATAATCCTTCCTTGCACTAGTTTGTCACAAATAACAATAACCTTTTATGATAATCACTATTTGATTTATATAAGTAATCCGAACGATGTTATAATATTGTGTAATTCACAGAAGTAGGTTGTTCACTCGCTTATCACTCGGATAATACTCAGCGCTGAAACTGTTTATTCGAACGTTGAGCGTTGACTGACGCAAGATGCTCGCAATGGGCTTTATATAAGTAATTCGAAGAGGAGCGGGGACAGGTGTCTGCTAAATACGAGGAATACCCAGAGCACGGAATGCTGTATGTACTGACAAATTTTAGACTTGTTGGAACTTGAATTACTCATTACGAAAAGTACGTCGAGCTTAGGAAATTGAGATCGCCTATATAAAATGCGCGTATAAATTTTTAAAATTTGGCCGTTTGAAACGGTAGGAGGATTTGTGATGTAATGACCGTCTAATGAAAAAGATATGCTAGATTTTAAAATAATATTTACATGTTTTATGCTTTTTATCAGTGCAGTAGTACCTGGAAATTGTTAGATAACATATGCATAATAACCATTTTATATAAGTATAAGGCTTGGTGATTTAATATTAATTCATTAAAAACAAATCCTAATGTACGAGGGCGACTTGAAATGTTTCCGGAATCGGCAAGAAAAACACGGTATTGGCGTGGTATTTCATCTTTTGATGTAGTCTCCTCGAAGATCAATACTCTTTTTCAAACGGTCCAAAAAGCAGGATGTTTCAAAGTCGGCAAAATAGCTTCCTCATTTGAGGCAAATCTCTTTTCTTCCAATGATTTTTTCCAAGTTTGGGAATAGGAAAAAGTTGCCGTGGGATAGGTCCGGTGAATATGGAGGATGAGAGACTAATTCGTAACGCAACTCATTCAATTTGGACACGACGATGCGGGATGAATAAGCCGGTGCATTGTCGTGGTGAGAAAGCACTTTTTTCCGCTGAAAACAGGGCTGTTTCTCCTTTAATACTGCATAGAATTGGGTCAATAAATTTTTGCGTAATTCCAAATAAAATAGAAGTAAACGACATAGTTTATCTTGTTTTGCATAATGTGGTAAAATAATATTGTGTCATAAACGAATTGTATCAAACACTCGCCGGTAAAAGATAAATAATTCTTAATGAATGTTGACAGGCAAAATACGAAAATGTTTTGGGATAACATATTATAGCAAATATAACAAACAATTCCATGAGTTTTTCTCATAACATGTTGATTGTTTCTAATGAAATAAAATCCAAATTGCATAAGAAACTATACGGGGAATGATAAGAGTTCAAATGAATGTTTACATGTACACTACCGGTCAAAATTATTTGCAAGCATGCATTTTTGATTGGGTTTCATAAAATTTCTGATTTACCAAAGATATCACATTAACTAATTCCGTGAAATACTCCTCCAATACTTAGTTATCGTTTGAATCTCCTTAATCTGGACCCCAGGTACGGTAATAAAAAGATCGACAGTGTAGTACAAGTATCCTTCACCAATAAATATCAAATGTAGTGCAAGATTTTAATTCTAAATTTACCCGAATTATAGTTATGAATTTAGATTTAGAACAACCTGTCAATGTCACATGTCTACTTAGGAGTAGCAGCTGTGTAACCTACCTTTTTCTGCCGATGTACAATTTTTTCTTTGACAGTGAATATCATTAATAAAATTATCTAAAATTAGCGTTAAAATATGGAAAACAAGAAAGTTTTCGTTAGCTGATGATTGTTGCTTTACATAATTTTTTTTTTAATTGAAATTCCGTTGTCAAATTGTTGGCTATAACCTTAAAACGTTAAAAGTAGCAAGAGGGTAGTGTATTATTAAATACAAAATGAAGAGGATGATAGAGAGACTTCCTGTATTTATACGGATATACTTCATTTGATGGGCAAATAATTTTGGCCGATAGTGTATGTATGTATTCTTCATATAACACGCGGATTCTCTAAGGAACCTGCCACGTAACTTCTTGCAATAACAACAAGGAATCTTAAATAGCCTTGATTAATATTACGTAAAAATAAACCGAAATATTACGCACGATTAATTAAATAAATAGCATAGGAAATATTAATGAAAATAAATTACAAAATTTCAACAACATAAAATCTTTGAATACGTAAATATTTTGAACTTGAATTTTGGAAATATGAAACGGCTTTTCTGAAGGTCGACATATTTAACCGACGTGGACAGTTGAAAAACACGTCGGTTTGGTTGGCAATTTTTTCTTCCTTATTTTGTTATTAGAATCGCTTCGCAACGTTAGTTTCGCAACATTGCGAAGACGCACTAAATTGAAGTGAATAAATAAACTGTGAGAACTGTTGCCAATTGCACAGTTTCGACGGTAAATAGATATAGTGTATAAATACGTAAATAATTCGTTTTGAAATTAATTACCGCATAAAAATGCTGTAAGGTTATCAAATGGGAAAAAGACATAATGCATAATATTAGGTTATACACACGATAATGGAAATGGGAATACCCCGATTTTGTTTGGTGAAGAATATTTGTATTGTCTGTGGTTGCCATACCATTTCCCTTTGTCTGTATATTCCGTAACAGAATTATACGCAGCACCAAACGAAACGATAGCAGTGTTAGGAACTTAATGTAAAAATGTTTATTATTGATAACCGTCTAGATAATTTGTAAAAATGTCTTCAGCTAAATAGCTTCTGCATCGTCTACATTGTTTACTTATATCGCCAATTTCAATAATAATTGTAGATGACGCGGACAAAATAATAGCAGTGATACAGCAATTGCAAGAGAAATGTCAAAATAACATGCGTTCAAATTAATTTTTCCTCAAAGTAACCTTTGAAATTACAATTATGTCTTAGCTTGTCACTAAGATTTTTAATATGAATTTTGTTTCGTATAAACTATTTGGATGACATTACAAATGTCAAAATTATAAAACGAAAACTTTTAACCGAATGAAATATGTTTATTTGCAACAAGCAAGTAAGATTTTATAAAAATTGTTGAAAGTGGTCTCCACCTTCTTCGAGACATCTCTCACACCTTCATCTAATAGAGGAAAGAAAGTTTTGTAGGATCATATCGTGAATTTCTTTAATTCTTTCAGCAATTCTGATTTGAAGGTCTACAAGATCGGATACGGTACCCGATAAATCAAGTTCTTTAAGAAAGGCCATAAAAAGAAATCACAAGGGGTAATATCACAAAATCTTGGTGGAAATTCATGTTCACCAACTGATTTTGAAAAAATTGTTGTAGCATATTCATTGTTTCACATGCTGTGTGTGCTCTATCTTCATTTTGTTGAAAGTAATCCTGTGTTATTTCTTCTTCATGAAGCTATTCGATAAACCATTAATCGCACACCATACACCAATTTTCTGGTGATGAAATGAGGTTTCAACATAAAGGTTATGTGATTTCTCAGTACTGCACATATTTTGTGAGTTAACATATCCATTCAGTTAAAACTATGATTCGTCAGGAAAAAGGTTTTATCGAGAAGGTCATTATCAAAAATTATGTAAATACCATTGACTAAACATTGTTCTTCTAGGATAGTCGATTTCTCGATAACAGACCATGCGATATGGGAATAAATACAAGTTCATCTTCAGAATTATATGCTGTTATGATAATACTCGTGTCGAAGTTCCTGGCCTATTTGTAATTTCTCCTACATTGTCAACTAGTCCTTCCATGTACTTTTTCGGCCGACCAATGCTTCATTTCTGTTTAAAGCTCCTTGTCTCCCTGAAAACCTTAATGCAATGTTTAAGTGTGTGCTGAAAATTATCGTAATCAAAGACCAAGTTGGGAAATTCATTTCTAAATTCTTCTAAACAATCTTCAAGAGGATTCTGCCATTGTCCGTCATGATTTCTGTGGTGCAGTAAAAATTACAATACAATTTTTTTCAAGTTCCTATCAACTATGCATCTGAACGAATACTCTGTCAAATTGATAACTAATGCAACTGAAAATAGTACAAGTTACGACAAAAGTTTTTATTGGAACGCACTACTAGAGATAAAATTTATTTCAACGCCTTTATAAAGAAATTATTTGCTAAATAATATAAAATGTTATACATTTAATATTTAGTTGCATAATCCTTATTTCGTAGTATTCCCGCACAAAGTCGTAATACTGCTGTCGACCAAGTATTGACAGTGTTTCGGAGTAATTGAATACTAAGCGGCTTGTGCAATTTCGCACAATTGTTGCTGTGTTTTGGGATTAGCATTGTAGACGGCTGCCTTAAGATTAGTCCATAAATTTCGGATAGGATTAAGGGTTGAAGACGGCGTCGACCACTCCAGAACCTCAATCCTATACTGCATTAACCAGTTCTTCGTTAGTCGACTAGTCTGCTTAGGGTCATTGTCGTGCATTAAGACCCATTTTAAAGGTGGCATAACATTCTCTAGTATTGCTACATACCCATCTTCAGTTAAAATGTTTTTGAACTATTGTATAGGCTCTGTACCATGATAAGGAACGCTCCCCCAAACCATGGCTTTAGCACCACCGTGCTTAACTGTTTTTAAAAAGTATTACGACTGGTACGTTGTCTTGGGTGGTCTTCCGACGTACGGCCACTTCAGCCAAATAAAACGATTTTACTTTCATTAGACCAGAGGATATTGCGCCATTTCGCTGTCGATCAGTTTTCATGATCTCTAGCAAACGCCAAACGACGCTTAATATGCTGCTTTTTAAAAAGTGGCACTCTTCAGGGTATCCTTGATAGAAGAATGCGATTCTGTGGGGTTGGGCTGCATAGACCCCTAGCTTTTGATACGAACTATATTCTCAGACGAAACGATATAAATAAGAAACATTGTCGTTATTAGGCTGCTAAAAATCTGGATAATGGAGTACCATACTTATATACTCCGGAAAGTTAAAGATTGGGCAGAGATTGTTAAGAATATAATTTTGGTATATCGAAAGAGCATTAGATGATGATAAATATACATTTTGATGTCATTGAATCTTAATCTTATTTTACCTTTATTGTTTCAAAAAGAATAAGTTTAATAACTGACTTTGCTTTCTGTGTTAAACAATGTTTTCTGGAAAGTAGTAGAATTTAGATATGAGATGTGCCACATCAAATGTATTTAAGATCTTCTTTAAATTTAAAAAATGTTATAAGAAGTGGGTGAAGTAAGAAGGGTCATATCTGAATTTCTTTAATTAATAGCGGAGGAACCGGTTTCGTGTAAGAGGTTTGCTCATCCTCAAGCGCAGATTTTTTTAGAAAGGACTGTACAGCAAAACAGAAAACAGTATCAAAAAAAACGATAAATGGAAAATTAAAACAACAGATCAAAGTAAGTGTAAAGTTGGACAAAAGAAAACAATTTAAAAGTTAACAACATTTTTCTTATTTATGTCAGTTAATTCTTGTAATAAACTCACACCAAGTCAATAACGTTACTCTAAAAATTTATTAATACATTTAAATAAATCTATGACGTCATATCTATCATGCGCATCACTCTGGTAGCTAAAATATAACTTAATAAAAAATATTCCCGTTCGAACATTTTTTCTAATTAAATATTTTAAATTTTTATAGGATTTACTCCAATTTTTACGTTATTCGCGATAGAATTTCACAATAGAATTCCCATATGAATTTGTTTCATACACTTTTTGATACGGAAAGAAGATGAAATTACAAATATCCTTTGTTAGTTAATCTAATATTTACATTCATTAAACTGATAGCCTGATCTAAATGATGTTAACTCAATACATAACATTTATAGAACCGCGTACACACCCAATTTGGGAAATTATAAACCAGGCGCTTTCCCAACTCAATGTAAGATCAAAACAAACATTTCATAGTAATTGTCGAGCCTACTGATAATCTTATCAGCAATTAAAACCATATAATAGCGAACGTGTCAATACATGTAATCGAATAACAAGTTTGATTAGCGGACTGGCAAGTTTCGACTTTTGTTATGCAACGTTTGAAAATAAAGGAAATTTCAAACTTTGCGTTTGTATGGTGTTAACCTATAATTTGTGTTTAGTATAGTGATTATGATAACATTTATTAAGTATACAAATGCATGTTACAGTTTGTTAATCCATTGAAAATGAAGGTTAAGGATATAACTTAATAATAATATGTCTTTATTTCATCATACCAAGGTATACGTCAGTTGAAGCGGGTACTAGTTAGTACAGCTGCAGAAATGAGTGCTTTCGGATATGTCTGCAGCTCGGTTACTATCAATATTAAAAAGAATTAATGTGATTACTTGCTATTTTAGCCTGATCGTGTTCTTCATGTAGACTCTACATTTGCAAAGCCTGCATCAACAACACGATCAAACTTAAATATTAGGTAATTACATTCATTATTTTTAATATTGGTAGTAACCGGGTCACATGCATCTTTGAAAACACTCGTTTCTGCAGCCTTACTGGTTAGGTACAAATAATGAAATTTGAATTTACACTTCAAGCAATAGATGAAAAGAACTCATTTCTGTATCAGTGTTTCTTTTAAATATTTTTTGAAATCTTTTAATCTTATTGTTTGTATTCATGAGGTATACTATTATAAATTTTTAGTACTAGAGTGACTACACCTTTATATATACGCGGATATGTTGTTTGCGGCAGACGAAGAATCGCTTTTTGGCATTCCCGAGTATGATGATTGTGACTATTTCGTACTCGGTAAGCAGTTCACTGTAATGTCTTTTCCCGAAACGCATGCATAAATAAACACAGTAAACGCTCGTTCATGTAAATACCCGGTAGTGGAAACGTCGCGATCATGTAAACAGAAAATTGTTACTAAAGGATCAAATGGAACGCCAGGTAATGTAAAGAAGCTTGCACCACGTACAATTCGATAATGTAAACAGCTGAGGGTACCGGTTATTTCCCGATTTACGTGTTGAATTGACCAAAAGAATGTTTACGTAAACGTTTTCAACGCCGGCACCGGTTGTTCCTCGATTTATGTATGGGATTCCTGTAAGCGTTGGATCTCTTTGCCTCTCGTGAAATAAAGTAGTGTGCAGCTAAAATCACATCAGAACAGACATAACATCAAAGTGAAAATCATCGACGAGATTAAAAAAGGCGCGGGGATGACTCAAATTTTGCAACGTGTGTCAGATACATACGGAGGCCTGGGAAATTGCAGAACTTTAAAAAATGCCCAAGTACCTAGAATGGAAAATCGTCTGTATAAATGGTTTTTTAAAACAAAGGGATAATTATCTTCCAAATAACGGTGAATTAATTAAAGAGAGAGCAAAATTATTGAATGAAAACCTAAAAGAGACCAAAAATTTGGTAGCCAGAAAAATTATCGGCACCATCACAACTACTGCAACCGTTTAAAGAAAAGTTAATGAACAAAATCAAAAAGCTACATTTAAATGAGGAGCAAATATACAATGCAGATGAAACCAGTCTTCATTGGAAATTATTGCCTACGAAAACCTATGTTCTGCTTCAGGTAGAAAGCCGGAAAGACAACGCATAACTTTTCTAGCGTGCACTAATGCTAGTGGTACACACAAAATAAGGCCATTAGTAATAGGAAAGGTAAAAAATCGACGTTCATTTAGAAATTTTAAGAGTCCCGTTGGTTATAACTAGAGACCAGATTATATGCAAAGTGCATATATTTGATTTTATTTATTTATTATATTGTACATCTATTTGAAGATGTCTTACACTGATTGAAGTTAATTAACGCTAATTAACTTTAATCATGATAAGAGAAAATGAAATATGAGAGTTCCCCTTCTCTCTTTCCTTCTCTTACTCCTTTTCACATTTTTTCTTTTTTTCAGCTTTTCACCTTTTCTTTCCTTTTGTATTTTCTTTGTTTTTCTTATTACTCTTATTTCATTTTCTTTTATACCTTATCATGACACTGTCCAATTCCGGAAACAGTTCGTTTATTAAGAAAACTTTAGCCCGAATCTAACATTTTTATCGTATTTAGCGTGGACAATGACATATGTTTATAAGTTATTTTTCACTACCGATGTGGTGATGCTTTAAAACTGTTCAGTAAATATTCTTGATGCTTTCACGGTAGAGTTTTCTATCATAATAGAGTTGGCAAAAGTATAGAATTACATTAAAAGAGAGTGATATGGTATGATTTTGAAAAAGATCTCGACCTTTCCGATTTCGCTCAAATAAATGGTTATAAATACTTGAAGTAGGTCATTAGTGTCATTACATAAATATCCTATGTAACTTATTTTCGTCTGTAATTAATTTGGTTGGCAATAGTTTTCAATTAATACCTGTTTCTCACAACCGTGAATCACGCGCATCTTGCTCATATTTGTTTACGTTAAAATTACAAAATCGTCTGACAGTGATAACCTTGCTAATTACAGTTGGGAAGAAGACTATTTGCGATAATAGAATAGATCCATAAAATGAAATTGTTTGTTTGCTTTTGAGTTTAAATTGAAGGACAAAAAAAATTGGAAAGTTTTTTGTACACCTGATACCACACGAACTTAAAGATTTGGATTCGACACATTTTATACAACTTCGACTTTTCATTGCGTACTTGGAAATATTGTCCGAAAACAATGGGATTGTGTTATTTCCAACCGCTCAAACATTCACACCATACTAATAGGTTAAAATTAATCTCCAATTTTTTGCAATATGAATCAATCTGAAGCTCTGCCTACAAATTTACCTTCGTCTGCAATATTCTTAATAACGAACGTCGCCAACATTGCAAAATACCATATGATCGATGAAGTTCACCCTCTAGCAAGCAAACTTAAGTTAGTAGAATAACTCTAAAAATGTGTAAATTGACTTATTATGTGGTGTTAGTGCTTATGAAGATTGATCGAATAATGAGAAAGGAGAATTATCGCGAGATACTAGAAGAAAATGCTCTTTCATCTGCATTGCGCTTAATAGGCAACAATTTTGAGTTGATGCACGATAACGATCCGAAGCACATGTCGTCGTTTTGCAAAAATTACCTCGTTGATGCCGAGAATGAAGGAATATTAAAAATAATGAATTGACCTTCCCAGAGCCGGATCTTAATCCGATAGAACTTCTGTGGGACGAATTGGACAGACGTATTAGAAGAGAATGTCAACGTCCAAAACCTGTCTCTGGATGGTACTGCAGAGGAGGTGGAACAATATTCCTCAAGAAACACTGAGGAAATTGGTAGAAAGAATGTCAGGAATTGTGTACTTTATGTTTTCTACTGTTTATTATTACTATTTCGTTTGTGTACGCGTGTGCAATAAGTGGCAGGTGAATAAATATTTTTCTTATAATTGTTTGGTTTATAGTTTTGAGGGAAGCGTCAAATTTTCTAGGAAATAGAAAGTATCCATGCTATTATGAACGGTAATGTTCACCACCGTCCATATTAGTTCGGACACTCAGTAACATGTAACCTCTACTAAAAGATAATATAATTGTTTTTATATATGAATAACATTTATATTTACATTTGGTTCTTTCTGAAGTTTATTGTTTATTAATTGTACAGACAAACTTCCAAGAATATCGATTAGAGAATGACTAAAAACCTATTATATTTTATAACCAAATATAGTAATTGCCAGTATAATCCTCATCGCCACAAATAGGATTATTTTTGAGATATTATATATATATATAATAAATTTATAATACCGTTTGGGGTGGGCGCAGGCCACTCGAAAGTGCATTGTATATAGATAAATACTTTCTAAATAAACCTTTTTGTGCCTGCGTTAGTGTTAAGAGCATATCTTTTTGTGTGAACCTGATTAAAGGTATTAAAATGCCGAGAGGAAAACCGACAAGTTTAGAAAGGCGCTCTGTAATTGTTGCTTTTCATCAAGAAGGTTATTCGGTGCCTCAAATTTCCGAAAAAATGTTAATAAATCGACTGTTAGTGATATCATTCGGAGACATCAACGCATGGAGCAAGAGATCGGGGACGTTCAGATTGTAAGAGAATAACAACTCAGGCCGACGATGAGCGTATGAAATTGCTGAGCAAGCGAAATAGAAGACTGACAGCCCCAGAAATCGCCGTCGAAATAAATCAAGAAGAAATTCTGTTACTACAGTGAAAAGAAGATTAGAAGCTGCAAATCTTCACGGCCGTATTGCAACAAAAAAAAACCCTAATTCAACAGGCAAAACGGCTACAGTGGGCAGAGACACATAGGAATTGGAGCGTGGATGATTGGAATAAGGTGCTATGGACTGATGAGTCAAAGTTTGGGGTGTTCGGGCAATCAAGGCGTGAGTCTTGAACCAAATCCAAGACGAGCGAAATTTCGACTAAATTTCAAAGGCCTAAGCCCTTATGTTTTTTTAGAAAAATTGAAATCATCCGAAATATGTCAAAGTGCATATGCAACTGAAGATCTTGATGACTAGATTGTAGGAAAATGATCCATCTGGGCGAAATATTTAATACTCTAATATTAGAGAAGGATTTAGCAATAGTTATTACACTTTTCACATGTTTTCAAATCTTTAGAAACGAATACCGTCTAGGTTAGTCCTCTTGTGCCAATTTTGATTTTAGAATCGTATTCTGCGTGATTGGACCGTTCAGTGAGTCTTGAACCAAATCCGAGACGAGCTCTTTTCACGCAAAAGGGAGTTTCTTTGATTAACGGAATGTTTAATAAGTTTTTGTTTATTTTTCGCAAGAATTACCTTTGTTTTTACTTTTATACTTTAGTTTTAATCGCTATTAATAAAGTGCAGTAAAAATTTTATGTTTGGGAAAATGAGTGTACACTACTACAGGTACTTAGTTTTCTAAATGGTTCGTAACTTTCTTACTTTTTTCTAAACACCTATTCATCTCTCGCATTCCTACGTTCCATTCTACCAATACGTTTTGGAAGTGGTAAAACTCATAGGCGCCTATGACTCATATGAGGTCTATGAACGCAATCAACGCAAGTGCCACAGGGTTCGCGCGGTTAATCTTTGTCACGATCGCGTAATGTAAAGTGGTAAACTATATTTCATAATATTAAAAATAACCAAAACGGATAGGTTATGCGGTTAGATATGATATAATTTTTTTTAGATTTGATAAATTTATCTAAAGAAGAAATACAATTTCTACATAAAAACTATAGAAGCAAATATAACCGCGATTTACGTATTTTTCAACATCTTATCTGAAACCTAATATTATTTAATAACTAAAGTATTTATCATGTTTAAATCCCTGGGATTTAAACAATGCAAAACTTTTGCGGCGAATTGTTTTGTTTATCAAGTTTACATTATGCATTTCCAAGTTTTATCAGTTAGAGTAAATATTGAGTTATTTTTGTAACTCTTGTTTGTAGGACAGAGAGAAAATATCCCGTAGTATTTTGAACGGTGGGATTTCTCCACGATAACCGATAAAAAATCGTGGTATGTCCCTTATTCGTAATAGAAGTTAGATAATAGTTTTTACAGTGACCTCTAGAAAGTTGCCGTCCATTGGAAAAACATTATTTAACGTTTTATCTACAATTCCAAGAGTTTAAAGCAATCTTAGAATATGTATATTTACGTAAAATTATATTCTCAATGTCGTAATGTGTAAATATATCTGCGTAAATTGCAAACAATTTTTGGGAAAATTTATCCTAAAAAATTAGTTAGTGTAAAAATACTTACGGTAGTCTTTCTCACATTCATACTCACATTTAATTGATGAAGAATGAAATTATACTGGCAGATAAGGTAGGTTTAGGTAGGACTTGCACGTGCACGATTATTTTCTGTATAAATTTGTATTTTTTGAAGAAGGATAATTCCACAAGAGTTAATAAAAATATAGCAGAGAACATTAAAAGAGAAAAATGAAGAAATTGACAGGCTGGACAATGAGTTAATATTGTTTCGTCCTCCTCTGACGATGTTAAATTGAGCACACCATTTGATCCTCTTGCTGCTATCACGTAACTGTATCTGTTATTTAACTGCAAGCCACTTTCGTTGACGTTGTACCTATTCTTGCAGGTAAATTGTTAATAATCTGAAGACGTTTTTTCGGTCTCAGCAGGAATTTCCTAAGATTAATTCGATCATTTCTTCTAAACAGACTTATTACGTTTATTTTAATGGATTTAAATCTCTAACCTTCTACTCCTCTGAAGTACCTCAAGGATCGAACCTTGGCTCACTCCTCTTTAATATATATATTGACGATCTTTCCATTAACTGCCTATTATTAGCCTATTCACTACCAACAAAATATTTTGAAGAAATAATTATTTTTATTAGTTTGTTCAGAAATTACCGTCAATCGGAGTGACAAAGTGCTATATTTTATCTCTTTTGATATCAGTCGAATTGGACTGAATTTTCAATACAATATAGACTTATATCTTTGCTATCAGTTTATAATCTTAAAAGAAATTTTAGTTAGAGCAGAAGGGATGGAGAAATTATTTTCTGTCGCAACCAAGTGCCACACCTGATTTTTCTTTGAAGAGATATTAGAAACGTTACTAGTCACCCTACAGAATTCAAATGTACAGACTTATTATGCTGGAATGGGTAAAAGCAATAAAAAAGATAGAAAGGGGATCTATGTTTTATATTTGAAACCAGTCATTATAAACTTGTAAAACGTCAAAATAATTAAAATTTTTAATAGCAAAACGGCAAAAGGTTACCAATTAAAAAATAAAAAACAAACAATATCGTGAGTTGGTGGGAACACCTTTTCTTTAAAGAATCTGCCTTAAACATTGAGCCAAATTTAAGTTAAAAGGAAACTAACTTTAAAGGAACTGCGTTTGTACTGTCTTTGTCTTAAACTTCACTGTACAGTTTCGGAATTTTTTAAAAATTTTAATTAAAATAAATGGAAAATAACTGAAATTTGTGGCTGCTGATTTCAGTAGGCGGCACAATTCTTTTTAATTTGTTGCTCTTTGTACCAAAGAACACCTAGAGGTTCAGACTACTCCCAGAATTTTTCTTTCTTTCTTACAGGATGCACCGAGTGACCTTTATAGGCAATTGATTTTATGGAAATTAAAAAATAAATAAATCCTACTTTCCACCACACAGTACTACATACTTTAAACTATAGAAATATTTTGTTAAGCCAATGCATACAGTGAATTTTGAATCAACTACTTCAGATTAACGTTTATTAATGTTCTGTAAAACAAAAAACTATATTGTTGAATCAAACATATTTCATATATTAAATCAAATATATTTTAAAATCAAATTAATCTACTTGTTTAGTGCAAGGGATTACATGTTTGAATCAATCTTTCAACCACTATTTTCCGTGTAGCGGACATTTACATAATTAAAATGCCAGTATATACCTATGCTTTACAGAAACATTCTACGCTTAAGTGATTACAATATCTCATATTTTCCCTTTTACTTATATCTTTACGATTTCACGCTAGAAATATTTCCAACTTTAAACCAGTTATGTATACAGTTAAACTCACTACAACTTTTTGTAGTATAAAAGTATAAAATATCCATAGATAAAGATGAACTTTATTCTCAAGCCGTTTTTAAAGTAAAAACAATCGCAAAAGAATCATTGCCGATCTCCGAATTAACGAGAGAAAAATATTTCAACGGAAATGCTAAAATAGAACTTTATATTCATCGCTATCGAAGATAAAGTAATGTTCTAAAAACTTAATTTTTCCACATCATTGCCCTGTCATAAAATTTGGCAAAATTTGCTCGATGTTCGAAATATACTCGCTTATTCTCTTTCCACGCATTCGCATTAATTTTCAAACGAAAGGCGTCATTTCGCATCTTCTCATTATTGTTGCGCTGTTTTATTTTTGGGACTTGAGAAATAGATGCGTATAGTTCCAACGTTTATTAGACACCTAAACGTTCGTGCTAAAATAGATTTTGTTTAGCTGCTTTAATGGAGTTCTAGTGATGTACAAAAATAGCATTTCTTGTTATGATTTTCACTAACAATACCTTTGTTTGGATTAAATTGTTTGAGACATAAGATAATAATAAAAAAAAAACAATAGCAATTCGTTATATGAATTAACAACATCTAATAGAAATATCTGTTAAATGTAAATAAACTGATCGCATACATATGTATATGGTGTTTTGTTTGTTTGGTGTTGGACTAGAAATCATACTGAACTACCAGGACATATTGGAATTGTTTATGCTTCTAATATACTATAATATTGTTTCCACAAAGATATTTGAAATAGCGGACAACAAAAGAGCTGTTATCAATCGTAGTTTTCCAAAACAAAATGCTTCGCCAAATAATGAGGTAGCTATTTGCACGAATCCTTTATAAAAACTTCCTTATTGTTAAGCATAACAAAGGAAGTTGTTAACGTTGTGTTCCTTTATGCGCGGTCAAATTCTACACAAGAGAGTATAAGAAAGGCGATAAAAATAAAACGGGAATATTGGAACGCAGTATTTTTTGTAATACACAATGAATAGCGTGGAACTTTACTCATTAGCTTAAAATGTTTTATTGACACAACAGCACATTCTAATAAAATACATACTGCTATAATGTTTTTTTAAGTAACTCTCTTTTGTTTTAATAGTTGTCTGATA
The DNA here is from genome assembly GCA_023509865.1 of Trypoxylus dichotomus. Lineage (NCBI taxonomy): Eukaryota > Metazoa > Arthropoda > Insecta > Coleoptera > Scarabaeidae > Trypoxylus > Trypoxylus dichotomus. The sequence goes on from CM042075.1 coordinate 60,391,183, forward strand.
AATACGGGGCGTCCTGTAGAGAGGTCCAGTCGGAGATTTTTTCCTCACGATCTAAGCGATCTCACAAGAGCTCAATGGGATTGCAATGAGGACTCTGTGGCGGTCACTCCATCAAGGATGGGATCCCATCAGAAGATTTGTTTTGAAAATAAGTTTTACCCACCCCTGCAGTGTGATTAAGCTCGTTATCTTAAGTGTGCACACTTTACCGTAATTTGTTGTTTCGTTCCGTCGTTGATCCGAGTCTTCTACTTCGCTTTCTGCTCTGAAGATTAACGGTGAATGGTGTAATGGCTTCTCTTCTACGAATGTTGACCGTATTTTAAGGAAAGTGCAATAGAAACAACACATCAGAAATTCCACGACCCTGATATCAACAAACATCGATAGTAAGCAATTTGTATCGCTAGGTTTCCATCTAACAGTAAAAGTGGCATTAAAATTTCCGCCAATAAAAAAACCAGCCTAAAGAAACTTTTAGACAATCCCAAAGATAAACCGGATATGATGAAAAGGTCTGAAATTTACCAAATTGCGGGCAAGGATTGTACTAACTTCACATTGGACAGGACTATCGAAATGAGGTTTAAAGAGCATTATTGGCATTATCGTTTCGATAAACCAGAACTATCTAGCGTGACAAAGTATATGATACAATACGGAAATAATATTGAATTAAAAAGTCTTAAGCTACTTAAAAATATAAATTCGTGTAGAGAATTGGACACGTACACCGCGAGAAATGATTTTGTTATTTCAACACTTCTTGCAGTGTTAAAATATACAACGTTGATTCAACCAAATCGTGGTTAATCGGATGATAGAGCTATTTTTGAGGCAAACACATTTTTATTGTTTTCCATTTACTGTTGGTTCAACAAGAAAGAATGTCCTTTTAAAAATGTTAACCTATTGATTTAACGATATACATATATTGCTTGTTGAATGCTACAAAAATGTCCTTTATTCAGTCTTAACCTCAATTATGCTAATATAGTCATCCCGCTAAGTTTAGACTAATATTTTGTTGATCCACCTTTACTTGCGTGAAGTGCTGCGAGTCGTCGTGGCATAGAATCTATTAAATGATTAATGGTATCTTCTGGAATATTTAACCACTCTTCTGTAACAGCTGCCACGAGTTCTTCCTTATTGCTGGGTTTTCGGGGTCGTTTCGCCATATTTGTCTGGATTATGTGCCAAACATTCTCTATCGGATTCATGTCTGGTGATTGGCCTGGCTATGGTAAAATCCGAAACCCCTGTTCCTCTTTCCATGTGGTTGTTGTTCTTGCTTTGTGGCAGGGAGGTCCATCCTCCATAAAAGTGGCATCTTCTTTAGATAAAATGGCGTTGTCGAATATCGGTAGTAGTCCTTCTGTTAATATTTGGATATATTTTGCCTCATTTATATTTCCGTTGCAGATTACTAATTGCGATCTTCTACCATACCATATCGCGCCCCACACCATGATGTTCACACCGCCGTATTTCACCGTCTGATGCAAAAATTTGTCGTCCAGTTGCTGTGACGAACGTCTCCATACCCACGTACGACCACTATCACTGAATTGGCGGTATCTGCTTTCGTCTGAGAAAAATGACAGACCACCAAAACTTTTCGGGCTTCGTTTACATTTCGATTGCCCAAGCCATTCGGCGCCGTTTTTGAAACGCCGTAAGGAGAGGTTATTTCTTTGCCATCCTTTTATACATCCCCACACTGTGGAGGTATCGCAGAACGGTGCGCTGACTTTTCTATGAAGTTGCCGCAAGCTCAGCTGTACTTTTTCGCGGTTCTCTTAACACTTCGCGCACAAGCACCCTTTTACTTCTGGCAGAAGGTCCGGCACGACCTGGTCTCCGCTCCACTGTTGTTTTTTCCTTGCGTTTAAATTGCGTAATCACACGGTTAACTGTGGACAACGGAATATTAAAAAACTTACTTATTTCACGTTGCGAAGCGCTGCGTTCACTCTGGCCAACGATGTGACCCCGGGTGAAGTCGCTAATATCACTCGAACCTTGTAAGCGAGGCATAGTTGTAACGATACTAAACTATGACGAATTCCTTCCGATACATCTACCCCTACCCTAATGACAAGAGAAAGTTCTTAATTCGTTCTTAGAATTTAGCTGTTTACATATTTATACCGCTTTACCTGGTGGCTATTTTATTCTGTCGCCCTAGTGTATTTATCGGCAAATTAGAAATAAACAGATGTGAAATGCCTACAAAATATGAAAATATGTTTTTTTTTCTATACTGCATATGCAATAAGTGCAATGAATTATCCTTGCAACTGTTGTGTTTAGAAAGAAACTAATTTTGTTCACATTCTAACATTAGTCTCACTTCGTGTTTATATAACTATTTGTTTCCTTAAAATAACATAAATTATTAGTTTTGTAATTCCACCCTATTGACATCACTCCACTGAATAAAACCAATAAATAGGAATAAAACACACACATTATCAGTTATAGAAGTTCGGAAAGTTAATTAGTTTAAAAGTTGGGTTGTTAGAACTTGAAATTTGTTCAATGCCCTCAGGACCACTTTTAAAATACTTCGTATGTTGCCTTATTTTCTTGCGAAAGTGTGGCTGAAACTTTTTGTCCGAACTGTTCGTTCTTTTTAAGAAATTTTTAAATCTTGATGGAAGCAGAAACTCTTCTTCATCACTCGAACATGAGCTTACAGACAATCGGTTAGCAATTCACCCCAAATTTGAACAGAGCCCAGTATGTTGGTATGATGAGCTAGATTGCTCTTGACTTTTGATAGTTAGTGGAGGAGTCAGTGTGGTCCTTAGGCTAATAAGCTTGGAGACCTCTGGTATATACTATAATATTATATATTTTGACTTAATTGGTGTAAAACGTTCTGAAACTCATTAAATCGAGGAGAATAGAGAACGTATCGACCAGAGAACGAAATCCCCAGCTAACATAATTTCGAATTATCTTGAAACATAACTCACAAAAATGTAATATTTATTGCAAAACAATACAGGATACCTCTGAAAAAAATGGCATAGGACAAGTGTGACATTTTCGGTGTTTGCGTCGAATAAGCAGAATTACATAAATCCGTATGGTTGCAGATCTGACAGGTTTTTAATCCCAGGAATGTATCAGCTTTGCTCCCGCAGACTTCCGAATTGTTAGCGCAACCGCGTTCGATATAGGTCTTAGAATGTTCGATTGCTCGCACCAGGTAGCAGAAACTGTCTACGCACGTACTAATGTTACCTTTGGCTTCCCACGGTTTAAGACACAAAGTGGCATCTGCAATACTTGTACAACTGTAGCACTTTACGGCAATACATGCTTTGAGGAAATCTGTCACTAAGTAAAAAATATAAATAATAAAAAAATGCATGCTTCAAAGTGAAAACAAAAATGTCATATGTTTGACATTTTTGCGATATGACGTACGTTTTCTGTTGTAACCGAAACAAATCGCCAATTTAAAATGCAAAAGGATGTTACCGAAAAGGTTGTTGAGGGACGCTCCTGAGTGAGTTTTGAGTTCTTTCATGGGACAGGTTCGTATTGAGTACGCATCGGTTCTATCAGTGTAATCACGAAAAGTTTACGATAAGCTATTGATTTGATTACTCTGTCGATCATTAGTACGAATAAGAGTGGACTTAGACTGTCAGTTTATTTTATTCCTTTTTTCATTTGAAATTCTTTAAACTTTTGCCGTGCAATTTGTATCCTGAATCTTACTGACTAGTATGTACTTCTGATGGCATCTAGCAGGGTTTCAGAGATTTCCATTTCCTTTAAACTTTCCCATATCTTTCTTCTATCTATCGTATCAAAGGCTGGTTTCAAATCGATGAACGCTAGAAACATTTCTTCTCGTTCTTCAATTTTTCTTTGTATTAAGTTCGTCTTTTTATAAATATTGTTGCTCGTTTATCTCTCTGGCCTGAAAGCTGCATGTTGTTCCTCTAGTCTTCGTTGAACATAAACTCTTCGTCGTTCTTCCAGTATTCTTGTCTATAGTTTGTAGCTTGTTTGTGCTCGCATTGGGTCTGCTCTAGTTTCTTGTAAATCGGGATTATCAGATTAATTTGGTATTTTTTGTTCCTTCCATATTGCTTTTAACATCCCCCATATCCATTTTTTTCCTTCCTGTTCTAGCCACTTGATCATCTCTGGTAATATGCCATCATCTCCGCTTGCTTATCCTATCTTGATTTTTTGTATGGCTTCTTCCACTTCTTTTTATTTCTTGTTGTTAGTGTAGTTCTTCTCTGCTTATCCTTTGTTCTGTATTTATTGCGATAAATTTATCTTCATAGTATTCTTTCCATATTGCTAGTATGACTTTTGTTCCTGTATGTAGTTGATTATTCTTATCTTTTATTGCTTTTATTTCCTTTCTTTTGATTTCTCTTAATCTCTTTATTCTTGTCCTAAATTTTCTGTTGTCCACTTTATGCGTTTCTGTTAACTGTTCCCCAAATTCATTCCATGACTTCTTTTTCTCTTCTTTTATAGTTTTCTTTACTAGGTTTGCTACTGTAATCTTCTTTATCTTCTGTTGCTTTTTTGTTGTTATTTTTTCCAAGCAGTTTTTTCTTCTTTATTTTATCGTTCCACCAACTCGTTCTCTTTATATGTTTATTAAGCTTTCTTTTTCCGCATATTTTTTCTGCAATTGTTGTCACTGTTTCTTTAAAGGCCATCCATCTGTCGTCTATGAGCCGCTCTCGAAACGCTGCATTCCGCATAATTAATTAATTTGTGTGAGTGGAGTTTACTGCTATACCTGTGAAATTAACAAAAATAAATTGACATTGGTCATAACAAGGAAATTGGATTATCATTGAAAAGCCAACGCAAGCTACTCTAAATAATTTAATAGATAATGCAACTTGGCATCGATATTAAAATATCGTGTCTGTTTAGATATCAGGGGTATATCTGCAGCAACTATTACATCTAAATAGTAAATTTACCATTTGAAATTTAGTAACTTATATGGCGATTTAAATAGCGATTTGTTCAGACGGTCTCCATGATGTAAATGGATACACACCTCAGTCTAGCGAATAGGAGCTGTAGGTTCCAGTCTTACCTAGAACTGTGAAATTTTTATTCATTAAAAATTTACGTTGGCTATAACAAAGAAATTGAATTATCATTGAGAAACCAACGGAAGTTAGTCTAAAATAAACTGGCTGGTGGCTCAGCGCCTCACGCGCTTGGCTATCAAGCCGGAGATCGCGGGATCGAACCCCGGGTTGTTTCTCAGGGTTGAGGTTTTCTGTGATCTTCCTCACTCCAGGCCGGAGGTCTCGGCTTTAAACCCAGGGTTGCATCTCAGGGCTGAGGTTTACTGTCGTTTTCCTTACTCCGTGACGAATGCTGTGAGCGAGTATAATCTTAAGACGCTCCACAGGCGCAGGCGTAATAATAACTCATGGCCGGCCGATGCCCCCTGTAATTGGCGAAAAGCTGTTGGGGGGATGCAAAGGCATGAACTATTATTATTATTATAATTATTACTATAATTTAATATTGTTCTTTACCGGTTCCTGTTGCGGATATTATTAGCTATTTTAGGGCTCAGTGTAAGGAACATTGGGCTACTGACTGGCATGAGTTTACCCAGAAATCAAAAACGCATTATGCATCCCGAATTACACTCGTACATTGATTACATTCATAAGTGTAGTGTTATCAGATACTTTAGTTCTACGATATCCCGTTTAAAATTCAATCACGTATGCTCTCCTGCACATCTCAATAGGACTGGTGTTCTTGATAGTCCTTGCTATTCAATTGATAATGAGGCATTAGGTGATATTAACCATATTTTATTTGAATATCCTAATTTACCGAAATGAATTCTTTCAAGATTTATGTCAATTCTTTTTTTGCTTCCCTATTAATACCTCTTTCATTCTGGCATAAAACAATATAGACGTTTATAATATTACTACAGAATTTTTAATTCGTAATAAAATACGTTTATTATGCTGGTTTTCGGTTTTCTTTCGCTTTTAGCTCTGTAATTCAGCTTCGTTTCCTCTGTTTATCATTCCTTTTGTCGGTTTCCTCTTTTTCCGCGGCCCTGTATGTGTTGTCTTGATTCAAGTCGGCACGATCGGCCCCGTATCGTGAAGTGTGTATCCTTGTATTGTTCCTTGTATTTTAGTAGAATTTTTACGAAGGCAAAAGCAAAAATTAACATTGTACTTGTACCAAAGGATGTTCTTGTATATTATACGAATAACATTTTTTATATTTCTTTATTTTTATGTAACATATAGTGTTTTATAAAATGATATATTATAAATATTAATATAACATTAATTCAGCCAGATTTTACAACAAATTAACCTACAATAGTAGGGAGACAATTTTCGCTGTGACTGCTATATTTTGGTCTAAAATATCCAACTTCTTTCAAATCTTACGACGATGTGTATATATTTTTATATATTATAAGGTCTAACTAGACTTCAAAAGCACTCACCCATAACGTCGCTATCTAAATTTATTGCAAAAATATCGATTCTATAAGGAACGCCCGATGCCACTACCTTAAATGTGTACGCATTTCGTCGTCCACCCACCTACGCATTTCGGGGTTTATCTAGACGGCCATTATTGATTTATTAACTAGACGTCGTGCGTTGACTCCTCATCCTTGACGCAAATCCGATTCTGACCGCGATCTTCCATAAATGGAAAAAACTAATCTCGAAAACCGAGCCCTCGTGGTTATCGTCGTAGTATAGTAAGATGATAAGCTTGTACAGAGGTTTCCGCTATCGAAACGTGACATTGTTAGCATCGAACGGATGAATGTATTTTTAGTTTTGCGGTAACCGGAGATTTTGCGGTAATTATTCTTGTTATCCAAGAATAGCGTAAGATGATGAGGATTACGTAATTTGTGTTTTTTTATTTGTAATTATAGAGATTCAGAGTATTTTTGAATTTCCTTATGTTCCTCAGTCCGCGTACCAAACGGAAATTATTTAAGGTTGTAACTTGATGTAGTAAAACAAGGAGAATCAGTGTCGACAGCATTATTCAACTTGGCACTGGAATATGTGTTAAGAAAAGTAGATAAAGTCACAATAAGAACAAAGGCAAGCCAACTAATAGCGAAATAGAGTCGTAAAATCAAATCAACATTGTCTACTCTCGTGTCTTATAGAAATGCAAATTTGCCCATTTTTGAGAATCTAGGGACTTCCACATAACACTTTGGCGTTTTGTTTGAGGATTGTACTTGAAGCACCAGTTACAATCAATTCTAGAAATGTACAATTTCATCTGGCTGTTTTGATAACATTCTTGCAATATACAACGCGAGAAATTTTTTGTGCTTAATTAAGGCATGGGGAACAAATCGTGCACAGGCTTTCCGTTTGTTCAAATCTTTCGTCAAAATTGCGTAAACCATGTTCTTAGTCATATTTAATTCCTCCGATGTCCATCTCACAGTCGAATTCGTATGGTATGCGATAATTTCACGCATTTTTTTGACCAGCTCCTCGCGATTTTGGTACGGGATAAGCAGTCATCACCATAAACTTTTATAACTTAATATTAGTTCGTCGTTCCATTATATGTTTGTAACGAACAGATAAATAGTACTCTCACTTTAAGCAAAGTTAAGCCACATCCATCATTGGTTATTCGCCAAAAATTATTGACGCTTGGCTTTTCTGCTGTTAAAGACCAGAAGTTCTGTAAGCATGGGATAATGATGTTGATGGAAAGATAGCAACATATCATTAATAAAACTGGAAAATGCATGATTGAATAAAATTTAATAATTATATAAAGAAATCGGTTTTAATTGGTTGTCAACCCAAATACTTTTGAGTAGATCGTTGTTTTCAAAGTTATTTCCACATTTCTGATAATATTTCAGCACTGCATTTGGACTTGATTTAATTGTATTGTATTTCATTACACTGCATTTTCTTTATGCTAAGTGTTCAGGTGCTACTTATGTATAGGAGAGCCTGAATTTTTTGATAATACGGATACTTACGAGTGCTTTACTTTCTGTATTGGCATTTTTTAAAGTAGATTTCTTTTGTTTCGTATTTTCTTTAGTAAAACCCGTAGAATTCGATAAACCGCTATTATCAGAGATGTACGAGTACATACCTTAATACGTTTATTTTACTTAAGATGTTTAAATTATTCTTATTACTAAACATTAGTTTTAACAATCTGTTTATCTTGGGGTTTGTACTTTATTACTTCAGAAACTCTGCGATTCTTAATGTATGCACCAGGCATATTATTATTTTTAAACCCCTGTAATTTCATAATGTTAACCATCACAGAGATACTCCTCTGGGACTTTCTGCAAACCTAATTAGAGTCAGATATTTGCAATCAATTACTTATCCAATCAAATAATTCAAAAGATAAGCTTCAGACAAGCAAAGGAGCAGTTAATAATGTAATTTCAAGTATGAAACATAAAATTCACTTTTACTCTTGTACATTACTTTATTACTGCTATGTTTTCAATATACAGTAAACGCTCGCTCATGTAAATACCCGGTAGTGGAAACGTTGTGGTCATGTAAACAGAAAATTGTTACTATAGGATCAAATGGAACGCCCGGTAATGTAAACAAGCTTTGACTACGTACAATTCGATAATGTAAACTGTTTAGGGTATCGGTTATTTCTCGATTTACGTACGTAATTGATTCGATCAAAAGAATGTTTACGTAAACGTTTTCAGCGCCGGCACCGGTTGTTCCCCGATTCCTGTATGGAATTCCTGTTAGCGTTGGCTCTCTTGCCTCTCGTGAAATAAAGTAGTGTGCAGCTAAAATCACGCCAGAACAGGCATGACATCCATGTCCAATAAAAGAACATTTTAAAAATTAAGCGACAAAGTAAAAATCATCGACGAAATTAAAAAAAGACATATTTCTGGAGTGGTTCCAGAAGCACTTTGTTCTTCAGGTATGGCAATAAAACTGTAATAATAAGTAATGTAATTTAATGATACATATTCAATTTATAGGTGAAAGATTTCTTAAGAAACCAAAATCTTCTAATAAAGGCGATGTTAATCTTGGATAACGTACCAAGTCATCCTCCAGAGAAACAATTAAGAAGCAACGATGGCTCAATTTTTGTTATGTTCATGCCGCCCAACGTAACTCCACTTATCCAACCAATGGATCAAAATGTAATAAAAATTACTAAATTGTATTATCGAAAAGTTCTACTTTCGTCTGCGTTATGAAAAAATCCTATAAACATGCCTGCATCCTTAAAGCAAATAACTTTACGTGAAGCAATTTTAAATTTAGATATGGCGTGGAATGCCTTTAACCAGCAAACAATCAGAAAGTGTTCGAAAAATTTGCTTTACTCCAGTGCACAATTACTGATGTTAGTTTATAGAATGACGATAAAGAGATGGATGATGCACATGAAGAGGAAGATGGGATGAGTGAAGATGATGACCCTCCGATTGAAATAAAAATACAGTGAGTGACGCGCAAGCTGTAGGAATTTTTATTCAAGGGTTAAATTGGGCTGAAGAAAAAGGCATATTATATTCTGATATTTTAGTGCTCCATAAATTACGAGCAATGGCATTAGAAAATACCAAGCGTAAATTTACGCAAACAAAAATACGACATTATTTTACAAAATAATGTAAAACTTATTTTTTATTTTTTTTGTTCATAATTTATTTTTTAATAAATATACATATTTTCTTTTATGCAATTTCTTTATCAATAAAATAAGGCTCGCTAATGCAGACTTTCAGTAATGTGAACAGTGCTTAGCTGATATCGTTCACATAATTTCGCGTCTACTGTAGTATATTCAAACCAACCAATACATTTTTCCGTGCAACAATAACACGTGCAAATTGTTGGATGTGGGAACTTCTTTAAACAAAACGTCGTCGATCAAGTTTACCAATTATACCTTTACGGCCTTACAACCGCGAGGTTGGTGGAGCAAATCATCAAAAAAATCAAACTGCGCCCTGTTCTCTAGAAAGATCACCTTTCTTGTATAGTACACAGATATTTACATCACACCACATTCTTAAAAATTTTTCTATATTAAATGCTTTGCTAAATATGTGGGTTAAATAACTGTAGGATTATATTTCACAATATCTGAAATTATTTAAAATTACAGCGACAGGTTTCGTGCTGTTATACTGCGCATCTTCAAGCTCACATATTTCAGAAAAAAAACTGCAGAACAAAATAGATATCCAGGCCACTTATAAAGAGCAGCACAGCAATAAAAACAGTAAAGTTAAATTAAAAGTACGCTAAAATAATTGTAAAAGTGGATAAACACAATGAATAGTGAATAGTTAAGAAAGTCAGATAGACAAGTTAGTAAGAATAGTTTTTGCTGACTTGTCTACGCTCTATGTTTCTTTGTGATTGTCTATGGGAGATAACCAATCACGAGCCAAAGTTTCAGCGCCCGATTTGAAAAAAGATTCTCCTAATCACATCATAATTTAGATTCACGTACGATTAAGTTTACCGTATGACTTTATTTTTTAAATAAAATAATTTTGCATGAAATAAAATCATATCATTTTCGTAAAAATAGTTATCTACATTCGTAATTCTAAAAAATTAAAGTCCAAAAACGCAAAATTGTTCACACAAATTTATCAGAATCAAGTTAGTGGTTTTCTTCAATGAGATTATATTGACATCTTTATAACACGAAAAACTAAAACGCTAAGTAGGCCGAGTTTCAATGAATTGCGAGCCGAGGATTCCGAAAACAACTATCTGTCGTTCTATATTCTGAATCCGAATCTAATTTTGAGATTGAGAACAATATTACGAGAAGTGTCATAGCGTCAACTTCACAGATTCCCTGTAGTAAACCTGGTCGCGACAAATGCCAGGAAAATCTTTATTTAGAGATGAGTATCATGAACTGTATAGCTTTTTAGAATTCACTCTTGGTAGACGTTATAAAAAGATAACGAATTAACGCTTATTTATAAATCTAAGATATTTTACGCGAAAATATTTTATTTATGCACTAGTTTAGTTTGTGTATTCAATGTATACAGGGTGGCTGGCTTTTCATTATACACTCGATATTTTTATTGAGGGTAATATATTTTTAAAAAATGTATCTGATACAATTTTTTGCTCTCTTTCTAATCCTGTGAAATAAAATGCTGGCACTTGAAAAACAAAAGATGACCTAACGAAGTTTTTTTTTAAATGAACACCCTGTATTTTATCGAACACTTAGCTAGCTTGTTTAATCCTGAACACTGTGCCTTTTTTATTTTTTTCGTTAGACAATGAATAACGCCATAAATAAAAAAATAGAAGTTGGCTTTGGAAATGTGACGAAGTGGAAAACGCAAGATACTACTGAAATGCCAGTTTATATGCTATTGTTAGTTTCGATGTACTATTTAGCGTATTAAGCATTTAAAAATAGAATTTTGTGATGCAGAGAAAGCATATGTGTTACGCTGTTTTTATTTATCAAATAATAACTGCCGCCAAGCTGCAAATAATGGCAATCAATACCCTGATCGAAAACAACCACACCATAACACATTTCTAAATTTGCAGACTTCATTAGTGAGGTATGGAAGTTTTAAAAGAATAAGAAATGTAAGAAATAGAGATATAAAACTGAACGATGACGAAGAAATTGATGAAATAAATATTTTGGCGTATTTATATGTATTTTATATGTAGAGATATCAATTATCTTTTATATATATATAAAAGAAACAAAAAAATAGATTATCTTTTGTTTTTCAAGTGACAGTATTCATTTCACAGGATTAGAAAGAGAGCAAAAAACTGAATCAGACACATTTTGTAATTTTTCAAATATGTGACTGTCAACGAAAGTATAGAGTGTTCAATGAAAAGCGAGCCATCCTATACACTGCTGGAAATACTGATAAAGCTGATAATAAATTTTGGAAAGTGATTCCACATTTTTTTGTTTTGCTATTTTAATTTTATTTTTAAATTTGCAAGCAACTATTTTTCTATGATCAGTTTAAAAGAATGCAAAACTGATGTTTCTGATGCTTATTTTAGTTATTTTGGCCAGATTTAGGAATTAGAAGTCAAGCTAAAGGAAACATTTCAATATATTCATGTTAAACAGGGTACTCGCTGCATACCTAAAATTCTTATCCGCAAAGATGCCTATTATAGATTCTCCTCATGATGTAGATGATGTATTCGTTAATTCGTTTTTGTCAATACACATCGCTAATGATTATTCTAAGTGTATTCCATTTATCATATTCGTTTCAGAGAACGAAATAGTCAGTGTTATGGCAAAATTTTCACAAAACAACATTGCTGGAGATGACTTTATTCCTAGATTCGTTTACGTGGTACAAACTTTGCGAATCCAAAATCGATGACATTGATTGTCAACATAATTCTTATTACATTTACTTCATTAAAAAAGATTATAAGATTATAGTCATATAGCAACTACAGACCTATCTCAATACTATCCAATTTTAGTAAAGTATTTGAAAATGTAATTTATAATAGATTGCACCATAGAACTAACATTAAGTCCTATATTTTACCTCATTAGCACGGTTTTGTTCGCGGAAGATCTACAATTATAACTGTCGTTACTACACACATATGTCTCATTATATTAGTTCACAAGGCCAAGAACTTGTTTTTTACACTGATTTTAGTAGTGCCTTTAACACCATAGATCATGGAATATTATTGAAAAGCTATTAAAATCCTTTCTAACAAATAGGTGTCACTATGTCTCTTATAATAGAAATAAACCTCATTACTTTTAGACTCCGTCTGAGGTTCCTCAAGGTTCACACTTAGGACTGCCACTATTTATACTTATACTTTACTATATTAATGATTTACTGACATCCTTATTATGCCTAATGCTTACTTATGCGGATGACCTCAACATCTATTGGACTGATGTGTTCCATTTACAACACAATTTGTATAAAATTACTCACTGGTGCTCTGTCTATGAACTAAAATGAAATACTAGAAAGTGTTGCTTTGTTTTTAAAACAAATAAATTTAACTTTATTGACTCTAGTTACTCAGTACATAACACCAATCTTAATAAATATACTAAAGTAAAAGATCTTGGTGTGATCCATTACTGTGGTACTTTCATATGGCAGATAACCTGAAATTTTAGTCCTTATATACGTTTATACACTATTATAGTGAAATTTCTTAAGGTTTTATACATTTTCTTTCTTCTCCCATTAAAATATGTTCTGGATTTCGAATGAACGTTGTAATGCAAGTTGTAACTTGCGCAGTGCTAAAGAGGGACGTATCAAAGGATAAAGCGACAAAGTACTCAAACGGACCGGTTTTAATCGGGGCCGTCCTGCTTAGGTAAAGAATGGAAACGCTCCCTCCTAGGAACGTAAATTTATTGTTTTTTCTTATCTTCAAGCTATGCGGTGTATTGCTTCCACTTTCAGAAAGATAAGATATTTATATCATCTTAATATATTTACCTTGTTAATTAATTTTTCAAAAGACCTTCTTCAGAAACACCAACAATTTCAAATAAAATTTTAAATCTATATATCATAAAGGATTCACTGGTATAGCAGTAAACTCCACTCACACAAATTTATTAATTATTCGGAGCGCAGCGTTTCGAGAACACCTGGACTCTCATTGTCAAACGTGTTACCGACAGGTGGAGTTTACTGCTATACCTGTGAAGTATACAACCACACAGTCCTTGCAATCGTTATTTTCGTAAAGGATTTAATTTTCTATTATTTGCAAATAAACTAAAATTTCCTACTATATCATTAGTAGAGTCTAAGGCAAATGTCTTTCCTTTTTTTAAATTAATATCCAAGATTTTTGCCCTTTTTGTCTGAGGTGCAGTTTTAGAAAAAACCTGCCTTTTCGCTTAGAATATTGTTGTTGTGAGATAAACTAAACAGAAAAGTATGCCAGCTGTTGTAATAATAATAATATTGTAGTATTGTATTTGCAATTAAAATATATATTATTATATATAATAATTATTACAAACATTATATGTATGTATAACTACGCGTGTGAAATAATATACCCGAGTTTATAAAAAACCATAAAAATACACACAGCACACACATTCATAAATTAAAAGGGGGATGTGTTCCCTTGTTTGATTCTGCTGCTTTATCCTCCTAAATATTGCTATTGTTACCATCAACTAGATCAGAGAGCTTACCCATAAATAATGCAATATTGATTCTAGAGCGATAAGGTTTCTGCGTGTTGGAGATTTTTAAGTTAGGAAAGTTTCGTGTTAAACAAGAACAAAGCGATTTTACTTAGAAACACTTTGAAGTTATTATATTTGTTTGCTTGAAATACTGTTATATAATGTTTTATCCACGTGCGCAAATTATTACACTTTAAAGTCAACTACTTAACAAACAAACACAAACAAGCCGGCTATGTCTAAATATTGTAAATAGATTGGGACATTATTATAGAGAGTTAATCACTATCCCCAATCCAAATATGCGCATATAGATTGATTATAAAATCTATTACACGTGCGTTGATATTCAGAAAATAAAATCATCTGGAAATATAAGATGAAAAGCATATTATGTTGCCAAAAGCAAAGGACATGATCAGAACTTAGTTCAGAAAGAACGGTTTACGTAGTTGAGTACATGAAATATTTTACGTAGCTTCGTTATTTAATTACCTTATCACTTTACGCTGGTAAGTATTTCTCCTTTCATAGCACATATTGCTTTATATTGATAACACCGCCCAACAAAATATTTTTTTTTGTCGTGTGTCTATCAAATACAAACTGATTTAGGGTATTTCTGATGTGTTGATTCCAAAAATAACTGACATTTCTTCCTAGCTGCACTGGTTTTTGAGATACACCAGTTAGTTATTTATTACTAGAACATATGCTTTCTAACTTTCACACGCTCGGATGTAACATGAGAATCAAGATTCATTAACTTCATAGCCTCTTAGATCGGCAAGAAAACGATAAATTAGAGGTACAATTAGAGAGAAGGTTTTGAAGTCGTTCAGCAACAACGTTTGGAGCCTATTAACATATCAGACATTAACGTCCTTGCATTTTCACTGTTATCTTCGAAAAAATAAGGGCCAATGCATTGATAACCTTCAATCCCTGCAATTATATTTGATGAGATATCCGTTCAGATAGAAGTGAGCCTCATCCGACATGATAACGTTAATGTTAATGAAATTGGGGTCATCATTAATCTTTCAAATCATTAACTTATAGAACTGTTGTCGCGCCTCGTAGTCCAATGGTTGCAGTTCCTGCGCAACTTCAATTTTGTGGTGGTGAAACTTCAAATCAATGTGTGTATTTGGTGGAAACTGCTAACTCATGTATTGATGGTCTGGCGAGGTGGAAGATGGGAAACTATGGGGTTCTACATTGTAATAACATAGGAATGTCCGTTAAGCACACTGTCACCATTTTTGTAAGATACTTTCACGGCAAATGCAAGTTATGAACCTACCCACTAGTCCATGACTACTAAATGACAGATAGTTATGCGTAGCCACCACTACCAACTCCACAGGATTGCCACTTCAAAATTTCTCTGTGCCATCCTGTATATTGTGAAACTGAAAAAGAAGAATTGGCGAATTTTGAGGCTCTGGATTGTTAAATATTACTAATAAAATGAAATGAAGTTTTAATTTTTTTTTTTCAAATTATTTACTTTCATATCCTAAAAACAAAACGATAATCACATGCCAAAGCTATTTTGAGTAAGCGGTGGAAATGGTATGATTTCGACTGTTGCCACCTGTTATCATATTGTTGCCGTGTCTGCATAATGAGGTTGAGTTATTTGCCAATTAAGGGCTGGTTTATTCACATTCTGAGAAAATGGCAGATAACCGCCAGCAAAATAAATTTATCAGGTAATAGATATCTCATTTTGGTATATTCACCAAATTTTATCTGAGAGGTAACAAAGCAGGACTATCTAATGTTTTTAGACGGTTAGTATCGCAATGGATAAAAGTGAAAGATAGACTTATGTCCGTTATAATGAGAAAGACAAACATAATTACAGTTTCGATTTGAACATAACCTAAGATTCTTGTACTGTTCGTCAAATGGAAAATGGTACTAGAAAATGTCATAATAAAAGAAAAAGATCGATCAACAAATTTTGCTAATTATGAAGTAGAATAATTGGATACCGAAAGGTTTAAGATTCCAAAAATTACCGATAGAAAAATCTAAAGAACAAATTAATATTAAATTTATGATGCTTGCTGATGCATCTATTAAAAAAGCAATTAATAATTGCTGAAAAAGAATCTCAAGTCAAAGATTTAGAAATTAAAATTAAGGGACGACAGTTGGAATATTTAGAGAAAGAACATGAACTAAAAATAAAAATTTTGAAAAAGGATTACAATAAATTATAATTCTGTTTTAATACTTTTTTCTTTTATATATATTTCTAATTTTAAAATAAAACCAACAAAATTATTAACAGTAAGTCAAGAACAAAACCAAAACAACGATTATCGATGTTTTCAATTACTTGAACTTCCCCTGTGATAAAAACATCTCCGAAATGTTGAAGAAGTTCCATATTCATTCAGAATATTTCTATATGAAAAGAAACGCAGGAAATAAAGTGAGGTTATAATATAACGGATAAACACATGTTTGTGTTTATCCGTTAGATTGCACTACCTGCAACTTTAGAATGTGAATAAACCGGCTCTAAGAAAGAAAGGTTTCCTCTTGTCAAATTTATGAAAATGTAAAGCATAGCAATCTTTTATTTGCTGTGACTTACCTTGAAAGAGGAAACACTTCTTTTTTGATTTTGTTAATATAACTGCAGAATGATGGAAAGGTAGAAGGAAATGATAAGTGCAAAAGCTATGCTACATAAGGTTTCTTCATAACACGCGATTTACGTATGTATACAGGGTGTTACGTTTAAATCCCATGGTTTATTCTGTCAAAAACTTTAGCAACATCCGTGTACATGGCATCAAGTTGTCCATAATTGTCTATCATATCAATAACAAATTAGGAGAAGCACGCTAGGCTAGATATTGTAGAGCGTTTTATCTTGAAGCCATGTTGTTCTAATACTACATATATCTATTACTGAAATTCTGACCAAAGCTATCAACAATGCTTAGTGTAAACTATAAAAGGCTAAGAAATGAAAAAAGTTTGCAAATTTCGAGTTGATTCCAGTATTTTAACACTAGTTGTAAGTAATTACGTTAATTCCAAGCAAGGTGAAAGAAGTTGTCCTGAGGAACTTGATTTTAATGTTAAGAGGAAAAGCATACCAAGGTTTGTTGATTTCCAATTATATATAGTGTCAATGCCAAGTTTGCCTTTGCATTAAAACTTACAGCAAACGTGGTCGCATCGATCACCTATTTTTAGAATACGTGGTCTATGTTCACTGTACTTGGATCTCCTGGCCTTAATACCGTGCAAATAAATTGGAATATAAAAAAAATCCTTCCACGTGTTCAACGATAGGCAAGTGACGAGAAATATAAGTGTTTTACATTAATCTGTTGATACATTTAGATACTGAATTACCTATAACGTTCTGATTTTAACAACAAACGTTCTTGAATCGTATTTGAAGGTTGTAGCATGTTTTATTTAAATACTAAAAAAAATCATTATAATGAACTAAAACTAATAATAAACCAAAATATTTTACGAAACATCACAACCTTAACGGTTTGTTTATTGTTTTAGTTGCTTGAGTAACCTCGATGTAAATACCAAACAGCATTTGCCGAACCGAGTTCCGGTTTGTCGCCTGCTTAACAAATAATTATTCCGATTTTGTGCATCCAAGCATGTCGACTAAAGAAAGTGGTAAAGTATAATCAATGGTTTGAACCTTGAACGACAAAACGTGTATTATGAAATGGCTGGAAATTCCTCGCATGAAAATGGGACATATTCGGATACAGTAGCGTCCTTATGTAATGTTAGTGCAAGTACGTATACGTGCTATTATTTAGCTTTTAATAAATGAATAATGTTTGCGACAAAATATTTGTACCAACGTTTTAATGAATGGAGTATTTCAAATGTACGAAATAAAAGTACGTTCTACGTTTTAAAGTAGTCAGCGAGAGAGAATTTGAAAATATCACGAAAAAGTAATCTATATAAATTGAGTGACGAAAAAGGACTGCCATTTTGAAATATGCTAAAAGAGAATTGAAATATATATTTACTTAAAAATGTATTGATATTAATTTGAAGAGTACTTCATTTTTGATACAAGATAAACAAATTTGAAACGAAAAGAAAGTATCAATAACCTTATTTCAACTACAAAAAAATAATTAGAGATGAGCACATTTTAGGTATCTTGTATCGCTTGCTGCTCGAAGATATAACCAAAACATGTGTGGTTCAATGTAAATAGATATACACATGTTTCATTTAGATTTAGCGACATGAGTTTGTAGACCGAGCAAGGTCAGGGTGAGATAAGATGTAGTAACCCAGGTGTCTAGACTAGGACATTTTAATATCGTTTAACGTGCAATTTCATTTTATTTAGTGTACATTTAAATACTTCGTTGTATTCATTAATTGGAAAGTTAATAAATACAAAGCAATCAAGTAATCTCCCATACTTGCTAACTATTGGTTTTAAATTTACAATTTATTACACATTTCATTTAACATGTAAGCAGTAGTAAATTACTATTCAGTTGTATGTACATACTTTATCCCGGTAATACCCTGTATACCTTATTGAATTTCTATTTGCGTTTTACCTAATTGTATCTCCCCAATTTATTGTTTGTTTTTTTTTTAATATTCCTTCTTAATTGTCTAGTAATAGTCTATATATATATATATATATATATATATATATATATATATATATATAGTGAAATCTCCCTTGATATAGTGAAATCTCCCTTGATATAGTGAAATCTCCCTTGATATAGTGAAATCTCCCTTGAACGGATATCAACGGGACCAACTGAAGATGTCCGTTCAGGAGAGGTGTCCGCATAAAAGAAATATGTAGTAGATACAACAAAAATCGTGTTTTAACGAAAAATGAATATATTAAAGAAACTGCGACATTGAAATCGTATATGTATATAAATGTTTTTAAAATAAATAAGAAACTTTAAACTTAAGAAAAAAAAGTTTATTTCCTTTAGATATATACATACAAAGTATATGTGTACATAGATACATAGATGTAGTATGTAATACAAAACAATGAAATGAATAGTGTTGTTTGTCTTCTCTTTTTCTTTGAAATGGCGTCTTGAAATCGTATTTCTAATTAGAAAGAAGCTCCAAAGACTCTGTATCTCCGTGATTTTCGACAAAACTTTGGAGTTGCTTAGTCAGGGTAATAGCTTTACCATAATTTGGGATAGCTTCTGTTGGCACTGGAACCTCATCGACATCAGAATCTTCCGAAAGTTCTTGTATTTCATCTGGATTTGCAATTTCTTGTTCTGAATCTGGATCTTCAACATACAAATCTTCATCTTCATCAAAAAATCATTAAGGTTTTCATTATCCGTCAATTTCAATAAATTCTTATTTTTGAGGATATCTGAAAGTACACTAAGAGGCAAATCACCTTCTAGGTCAGATGTATCAGCCTCAGTTAACTGGTCATCACTTTGCATATTTACATGATTAAATCCTGCTTTGCGGAAGCAATTTTTAACTGTCTCTTTGGTTACTTGGTCCGAAGCGGCTTTTGCCAAATAAACTGCATCCAGTGGTGTAATTTTCTTTATTAACTCAAAAGCTGTACCAGCAGTTTCAATGTTTACTAGCAGATGTTTGAGTATTAGACTTCGGTAATAAGTTTTAAAATTCTTTATAATCCCCTGGTCAAATGGTTGAAAAGCTGATGTACAATTAGGGGGTAAAAATAATATTTTTATATTATTTAAGCGAACGTCTTTCGGATGAGATCCCGCATTGTCTAAAAATAACAAAATGTTTCCTTTTTCTTTAGCCATTTTTCAATTCACGTCTTGCAACCACTCTGTCATAATTTGTCCTGTCATCCAAGCTTTCTTATTGTATTTCCAAGTTACAGGCAGGTTATTTACATTAATGTTTTTAAAAGCTCTGGGTTTAGCTGCCCTACCAATGACTAGGAGTTTTTCTTTTTCACCCGCCATATTTGCACAATGCAAAACCTCTCTTTGGGATACTTACCCCCAACACATTTTTCCTTAATGTGAGCGTTTTGTCGGGTAGAGCCTTACAATATACGCGTGTCTCATCGGCATTATATATGTCTCTCGGTGAATATTCCTGAATCAAAGAAGGACATTTCTTTAAAAACGATATAACATCTTCAGCATTAACCGAAGTTCCTTCTCCCGAAATCGCTTTAAAACTTATATTGTGGCGCATTTTAAATTTATTGAGGCAACCAGAAGAAACACTGAATGTAGAATATCTCAAAGAAGCGGCTATTTCTCTTGCTTTACATCGTATTAGCGGACCTAAAACAAAAATAAGTTTTTTTGCGTTTTCGTTACTACAAACCTATTGGTAATCTCACTGTTTTATCTATTTTAGAATTTAATATGAAAAGAAAATCAACGCATTATTACAAGAAAACCTTATCTAAAAAAAATCATATGCATACCTGTTAAAGGAATCCCCTTATGCCGAGCTGCTGTAAACCAGTCATAACATAATTTGTCAATTTTAGTACCATCACCCGTCAAAAAGCTTCTTTTTTTCATTTAAATTGCTTATGTTTAATTATATCTGCAGCTTGCGTTTTTCCAATATTAAAACGCTTGGATAAGTTCCTTACACTTAATTTCTCTTTATTGTAAACTTCAACAATCTCAATTTTTTTGTTTAAGCGTGAGAATTTTTCTATTTGGAGCCATTTCTACAATGAATGTGTCGCCCACTGTATCTTTTCCGCATATACATCAGACTAATATTGAAAGCAGATTCAATCGAAAGCGTATACCCAAAGAATAAGAACGGTAAATCCCCGACCTACTTGGGGAAGTCCCTAATTCACGCCAGGCAGAAATGCACGACATACGCTGCGTTTGATGCGAAAGATTAAAGTCGGTAAATCTCCGGTTTACTCGGGGACGTCCCAGCGAAATTGGCGCGCGACGCGATTGAGAAATGCAATAGCAATACTCTCGATATAAAAATAAGATAAGGCGTTCCTTTTTATTTTATTTTTTGTCCGGTTAAGAGAACATTTTCTTGTGTCCGTTGAAGAATGAGTTAATACAATGGAAATTATATGAGAGCCGGTCGGGACCATGAGAAACTGTCCACTTAAGGGAGGTGTCCGTGTAAGAGGGGTGTCTGCGAAGGGGAATTTCACTGTATATATATAGTTTTTTTAGTTTAAGAGAAAAAAAGAATCCAACATTAGTACATTAGGCGTCATAGTAAACACAACTAAACATAATTGATTGTTTTTATTTCGGCAATGTAACTAAGTGCAATTACTGGCCGTTTGAGAAGAACAAGGGACAAGTCACCGAAAATCACTTGGAAATCATCAAAAGAATCAGCAGATCGTACACCAGGTGCATAACACATACTCAGAGAAACTTCTATAACTCCGTATGAACTCCATTGAACAGAATATTTGGTTTTTTTAATATCCTCGGCAAATTATGCATCGAAGTTAATGCCGAACTACAAAGAAACACATACGCAAAAGAAAACAACATAAAGAATTTATTATATTTTATATAGAGAATATTTAGTATTTAGAAGACCTTATTTCATATTGTTAGCTTATTTGATCGAAGATATATAAGGAAATTGAATATGAAAACGCGTGCCAGAATATGCATTTTACACGAAACAAATAGAGAAATTGCTCGACAGTTAAATATTTTCAAAGCAGAAAACGAAATGGAAGGTCTAGATCAACGACGGAACCAGACGACCAATACATCCGAATGATCTCCCGTATGAAATCACCCCCTTACCGCACCGGTCTGAGGAGTCGTATAGCAGAAAACCGCAGTTAAGTCTTATACACAAACGAAAAAGACTAAATTGGGTTCACGCGAACTGGAGTGCAAATGATTGGAAAAATGTAGACGGACGAATCGAAACTCGAATTATTGAAAGTAAGTGTCGCATTTTTGTTGGTAGCCGTCCTGAAGAAAAAATGTTAGACGAGTTTATTTCAAAAACAATGAAGTATGGAGAAGGAAATATCATAGCATGGGGTTACTTTAGAGGCGGAAGGACTGGAAAATTAGTTAAAATAAATGAGAAAATGACGAAGACGTGAGAATCCTAGGAAACGATGCAGTACCAACTGGATGTGAATTAATTAGGCAGGAATTCATTTAACAGCAACATAAGGACCCAAAACACACCATAAAGGTGGTCAGGGTTTATTATCAAGACAAATCTTCTGAAGGATTCCAATTCTTAATGGAGTGGCCACCACAGAGCCTTAATTGTAACTCCATTGAGGTCTTGTGGGATACCTTGGATCGTGAGGTTCGGGAAAAATCTCCAACTGACAAAGCAATATTGTAGAATGGTCTGCAGAATGTGTGGAGTGCTATAGACCAGGGATCATTATCAACACCAGCGTGCGAGAACCACCAATCCAGTTCATAGATTCCGACAAGATGGCGCTACACTACTGTAACGTGATTGAAATTTACGGGTAATTCAAAAATTACATGTTGGCATAATAAGCTTGGTCTTTGGAACTTAGTGGAGGAGTCAGTGTGGTTCTTAGGGTAATAAGTTTGGAGACCGCTGGTATAGACGAATCGTATTTTGAGCGATTAGTTCTAAGGACGCGGCGTATCTGTTACGCAATTATTAACGCAAAACGTTGAATTACGGTTACGCCACTGTTCGACATTCTCGGGCAGTTTCATGGAGACAATTAAAGTACAGTGAAGGTATTTCATTTCACGACGTGTATTATTTCACGACCTGGCACGGATACAGGCACGAGACTTTCCGAGCGTAACTTGAAATCCCGGACCACCGGTTCATTGACGCAAAACGTTAAGAAATCGTTAACTCCGTTTGTGCAGGCCTGATATCCTTGACCACGTTGCTGACATACTTTTTGTCCGTTTCTCTAAGTACGATTTACGTTTTGTATAATACTTTCTTCGGCAAATACCTTTATTGGATCTATCTCATAAATATTCTTATGTATACATACGCATACACATACTGTGACTCACAGTGAAAATAATGCATTGGTATATGATTTGGTAAGAAGCTGAAAATGTTAAATAAAATAATTATTAGGGAAAAGCAAATTAAATATATTATATCTACTCTTGAAAGACAAAAATAAAACCAAAGTAATTCGAACAGGTATTTCGAATTCTAACCAGATAACGTTAGAGCAGTTACATATTCAACATCACAGCGAAAATGATGCACCTACAGCAATAATGAATTAATTATTTTTGAAAGTTAAAAAAGAAATAATATTTAGTTTGGTTTTCTTTAGATTTTATAATTAATTGTAATCTCTTTGGAAAAGATTCTACTAATTTACGCCTATAACCTGGCGAAATACTGTTCCATTCTTATACCAAAGCATTACTTAGGTCATTCCTATTGGATATTCAATGACCTTTGCTTTAAGAATAAGCCACAAATTTTCAATAATCAGGCCAAGTATGTATCCTTAACATGTGCTGTTATAAAGCTGTTATGCTAAGATGTACACGTTATGTTACATACCAACATATTTTAGAAGTATGTACATAAAATGTTGATTTAACAGACCTCTTATGATTTGTATGTTAAAATCAAGCCCAAGATAAACTTTCGAACACTGTTGGTAGACTTGCTGTTGAAAATTATAAGTATGTTAGGAGTAAAATATGACGTAGGAAAGTTATCAGCTGATTAGTCTTTTACTTCTAATCAATTGGGACTTTCGAATAATTCACTGACTTAAAAAATTTTAAATGAAATTGGAGAAGTAGAGCAGAGGTTTGTTGTAAGTACATATATGTACGCTACCGTCCATATCAGTTCGGACGCGCAAATAAATTAAAAAACCGATTCATTTCGGCGGCAATTTCTGGTACTGTCAGTCATATTTTAGATGACTTCGATTTTTTGAAAAAAACATAAGGGGTGCCCCTTTGAAATTTCGTTCGTTTTGGAGTTGGTTCAAGGTCCACTGAATGCTATCTCCAATCATACAGAATACGATTCTAAAACCAAAATTGGCACAAGAGGACTAATCTAGACGGTATTCGTTTCTAAAGATTTGAAAATATGTTAAAAGGGTAATGACTATTGCTAAATCCTCCTCTAATTTTAGAATATTAAGTATTTCACCATGGTGAATAGTTTTACTACAATCTAATCATCAACTCCGATATTATACGAAGAACGTATTGTACCTTTACTAAAATATGTATAAAGCTATTCTTTACGGATCATATAGAAATGCTCACAGAACTTTGTTCCTGTTATTCTAAGAAGGATGATAACATAACAGTTTTTACAAGGATACAAACTATTAAAAAATCACAAAGTTGTTATGAACGTCATTATAATTCAACATGTTTGAAAATAACATCCATGTTATTCTATCTAACTGAAAGGATACATCCTTGGCCTGAATGTTCATGTCAGGTAACTGAGCTGGGGTTTTCACCGTACTGCGGCAATTATATAACAACCATTCCTGGACCACATGCGAAGAATGTTTCGGGTCGTTATCCTGGTAAAATCATCTTCTGTATCAAGTCTCCTGGCACTAGGCACTTAACACTGTTTAAGTACATAAACTTTTAATAATATCTTTAATAAAATAAAGGTTT
This sequence comes from Trypoxylus dichotomus, assembly GCA_023509865.1. Taxonomy (NCBI): domain Eukaryota; kingdom Metazoa; phylum Arthropoda; class Insecta; order Coleoptera; family Scarabaeidae; genus Trypoxylus; species Trypoxylus dichotomus. The sequence continues at coordinate 60,416,064 of CM042075.1, forward strand.
CCAACACCGTCAGCAGAAACACAACCCTAGACCATTACATGCCCACCTCCATGTTTAACTGTTGGTTTTAAATGTTGCGGTTTTAATTCCTTATTCTACCCACATTGCCCTTCCCATCTGAGCCGAAAAGATTAAATTTACTCTCATAGGAGAATAAAGCAGGTACGTTCAAGAGTTCTTCAAACTGCATTTACGATATTTCCCAGAACACGTGTCACCTCCAGCGTGGAGGAGCACTTAACAGTGGAATATGTCTAGATTGTCTAATAAACCATCGCTCGTTATGTTCGTTAAATATTTTTTTGGACTTATTTTACATTTGTTCTTCACTGTGTGCCATTATATTGTTCAATAATATGCTGTATCGTGGACGCACTTCTATGTAATATTTTTGCAATTTCCCGTTAACTTTTATTTTTCTTGTGGTAAAAATTACTAATTCTCGCTCTTCCAAGGTTGTCTATCGACCCATGTTGAACAACTCTAAATTATAAGCTGCTTGTGATAAAATCGTATTTCACAGTTGTAACACATGAAGAGGTAAGGTACACGTGTATCTAAGGATTTTCCCTATGCGAATAAATACTGTGTACTGCGCTGCATTATTTTCATGATGTTGAATATGTAAGCGCTGTGGTTAGAATTCATAATACCTGTTCGAATTAATTTTGTATTTCAAGAATAGTAGATATAACATATTCAATTTACTTTTCCCAAATAATTACTTTTCCTAACATTTTCAGCTTCTTACCAAATTACATACCACTGCATCATTTTCACTGTGAGTCACTGTACATGGATAGATACGGTTTATTGATCAACTTACAAGTTTATAAACTGTTTTATTATTATTCCTTTTTCTGTAAAGATTACGCTGATTACCTTGATCTATTTTACTAATAGAATTATTGCTAAACTCCCTCCAACGCCATTAGGACTTCTTGAAGCGCGCGTATTCGGTGTAAATTACTGTTTCTAAGAAAGCCGTCTGGCCAACCTGGCATTTCTAGTATCCAACTTAATAGTTTGTAAATTACCGATCGATAGCCTTCCGAATATCGCCGTGAATTCCGAAAATCCATTACCACCCGCGCAGTATTGATTTGTTATCCGTTCCAGTATGTTTTTTCGTCGAAGCGATACATGCAAATCGTTGTTTTCTTCTTTTCAATTTTGCGTGGTATACTGATTACAAGTTAGCGTTAATCATTCACTCACGTGTTGTGGAAGAGCATGTTATTGCAAGAGATAAGAGTGACATGCAATGTGCGGCAACAACATACCATGTTCAACGTCCATTACATCTGTTTTGCGATTAATTCTTGTAATTACTCATTATCGTTAGCTTATTACTTTTACTGATTTTTTTTATGACAAACCTATCCCCAGATAGGTACACAAACATTTTCACGTACAAAGAGGAAACGAAATGAAAATCTACATACATCAGTAAAAACCTCGCAATAAGCATTACAAGAAAGATCTTATATGTATTAATAATTGTAATGTAACAATTATTATAATGTAAAACTAAAAATACATAAAGTTAGGAATTCGAGTAATTTGTTTTCGTGCTTTGTAAGGCCACCATTAGAACTAACTATAGCATTTAGCTCGCGCGGCATTGAGTACACTAATTTTTGTCTGACTTCTTTAGATACTTGTGCCCATTCTTCCACAATGGTGCGCGTCCAGTTGTAACTCTTTTTCTTAAACTACGTTTTAATTCTTTCCATAAATATTTAATACGGTTTAAATCCGCCGATTGATGGGAAGAATGAAGTCGTTGTGGTAGATTATATACCATCAATGTAAATATGACAATGTGCCATATTTTGAAGTTCTTTTGCCATATCTCTTTTGGTAGACTTATATCTTTGCTAACAATTTATAAATCTCAACGAAATTTTAATTACAACAGAAGGGACGGAGAATATGTGACAATAACTCACCCCGTTTTTCGGGGCAACTAAGTGCCATACCTGGTTTTTCTTTGAAGAGATATTAGAAACGTTACTAGTCACCCTACAGAATTCAAATGTACAGACTTATTATGCTGGAATGGGTAAAAACAATAAGAAATATAGAAAGGGGATCTATATATGTTTTATATTTGAAACCAGTCATTATAAACATGTAAAACGCCAAAAGAATTAAAATTTTTAATAACAAAACGGCAAAAGGTTACCAATACAATCCCAAATAATAAAAAACAAACAATATCGTGAGTTGGTGGGAACACCTTTTCTTTAAAAAATCTGCCTTAAACATTAAAAATTTTCGTAAACTTCACTGTACAGAGTTTATTAATTTTGAAAAAAATTTAATTAAAAAAAAGGGGATAAATGGAAAATAAGTAGTCCACTTGAAACTTGTGGCTGCTGATTTCAGTAGGCGGCACAATTTTCTTTTTAATTTGTTGCTCTTTGTTCCAAAGAACACTTAGAGGCTCAGATCACTCCCAGAATTTTTCTTTCTTTCTTATACAGGATGCACCGAGTGACTCCTATAGGGACTTAGTCACCCCCGTTGACGGTATCTTTCAAACAATAGTGTATTTTTAATAGATTGTTAAATAATGCGTTCATAAGTGGATGTTTTCTTCATCGTTTGTAAATCATTCATGTTACCGACATCCAGCTACAGATTACTATTATTTTATAATGAAATGGAACGAGAAATTGTTGATTTTATGGAAATTAAAAAATAAATAAATTTGTTGAATCGAACATATTTCATGTATTAAATCAGATATATTTTAAAATCAAATTAATCTACTTGTTTAGTGCAAGGGATTACATGTTTGAATCAATCTTTCAACTATTTTCTGTGTAGCAGAGATTTACATAATTATAATGTCGATATATATCTATGCTTTACAGAAACATCCAACGCTTAAGTGATTACAATACCCCATCTTTTCCCTTTACTTATGTCTTTACGATTTTACGTTAGAAATATTTCCAACCTTAAACCAGTTACGTATGCAGTTAAACTCGCTACAACTTTTTGCGTTCTTCGCTTCAAAATCGTTCCGTAGTGACGTCATTATCATCTGAAGAAAGCATTTTTTCTCAACACTTTAGTACGTTCCCTTCCTACCATCTTAATTCAATTTGCAGTTACTTTATCACATAATAATAAACTCCCCAAATAATTTATTATTGCTACAGTCTTTACTGTCTTGATAATAACTATTATACTAAGTATAGATAATACTAGATAGATATAATATATATAAAGATGAACTTCTCAAGCCGTTTTTAAAGTAAAAAGAACTGTAAAAGAATCATTGCCGATTTCCGAATTAACGAGACGGGGGACTAAGTGCCACACCTGGTTTCTCTTTGAAAAGATATTAGACACGTTTTATGGTTACTAGTCACCCTACATAATTCAAATGTACAGATTTGTAATGTTGCTGTTTAAAAAATGGGTAAAAACATATTTGAAACCATATCATGATAAACATGTAAAACGTCAACATAATTAAAATTCTTAATAGCAAAACGGCAGAAGGTTACCAATAGAATCCTAAAAAAAAATAAGAAACAAATAAGATCGTGAATTGGTGGGAACACCTTTTCTTTAAAAAATCTGCCCTAAACATTGAGCCAAACTCAAGTTAAGAGGAAACTAACTTTAAAAGAACGGAGTATGTACAACTGTCTTAAACTTCACCGTACAGAGTTTAGGAACTTTTTAAAAAATTGAAATAAAAAAATGGAAAATAAGGGGAACATTAATCCACCTGAAACTTGTGGCTGTTGATTTCAATCGGCGGCACAATATTCTTTTTAATTTGTTGCTCCTTGTACCAAAGAACATCCGAAGGCTCGGGCCATTCCCAGAATTTTCCTTTCTTTGCCATAGAGGATACACTGGCTTCTCAATCAAAGTTATTCAACATTAAACCTGGATAACACTTACCACGGTATTCCAATGCACCGAGTGACCCCTACAGGCACTTAGTCACCCCGGTTGACGGGCCTCATCTTAGAGCAAAAACTTTTTATCGTTAATTTTTTAATGCGGAAAATATTTTTTAGGTTGACCTTGTATGTATATTTTCCAAAAAGACTATACCAAGAAATTAAGCACTATTATACAGAATAAATATTTCTTACGCGTGCTAAATTTTCCAAAACCTTGTCCACCTGCGAGTACGGTATACTTTACATCACTTTCTTAATGGATTTAACGTGCTAATTCTCAGATACGTTAGCGGCCGCTTACTTCCAAGTATGACATGTGCGCAAATACGACCGGGGAATATCAATTGATATAGAGAACAGAAGCAGGTCCGCGCGTTGCAAGAAGAAAAGTGATTCCCCATCTACATTGGATCGTTGCGCTGGTGTATTTTCTCGTTTATAAACTGCAACCTTTGTCCGAGTCCGGACTGCATTCGGTCGATAACCGATTTCTTTGCATGATTCGTTTCAAGGTTACGGTCTGTTTTGCAAATGCGTAACAATAACAATGCAGGATGTACCCGTTGTACTGTGGATTCGATCGGTGAAGAACTTGCAGTATATAAGCTAAACGGGAGTTCCCATGTTTGTCTTTGCGCTTTACCAGCTTTAACTAAGCTATGTGGTATTTTTCGTAGTTGGGAAAGAACGAAAAAAAATCATAACGGACTGGCTTTTCCCATAATATAAATGTATTGGAATATTAATTTGTCTTGTAACAAATAACATTATCTCAAACTAAATTTAATTTAATACGTTAAGTTTTGACTTGAAATGTTTCCGGAATTGGCAAGAGATGGGGCACGAAGGTGTAAATGGATTTATTGGTCGGCAAGGGCAACCTTTTTTATGACAATTGTCAGATGTCTACTGTGAATAGTTGTTGTTTAAGGGTGTGTTTTGTATTGCAAAAATGGATAAAATCGAGTTTCGTACAGTAATAAAACACTTCTGGATGGCTTGGAAAACAACCACGGAAATTTTTTAAGATATTTTGAAATATTTTGCTAGAGGTTCATGGCGGATGTAATCCATCATATTCATCAACTTCTGGGTGAGGGAGTTCAAACGTGGCCGCAAAGGCAGAAGTGACGAACCACGCAGTGGACGCCCAAAAACCACGACCAACGATGAAATGGTCGACAAGATTCATGATGTCGTGTTAGCCGATCGCCGATTGAACCTGAAAGAGATAGCAGAGAGAATAGGTATCTCAGAAGGCTATATCCTACACGAAATTTTGTTTATGAAAAAGCTTTCGACACGATGGGTACCGCGTTTGCTCACACCGGCGCAAAAACGAAATCGGTTGACCGTTTTGGAGTCCCTGGCCAGAATCCAACGCAATCCAAAGGATTTCGTCATGCGTTTCGTATTCGTGGATGAAGCTTGGATCCACCATTACATACCTGAAGCACCGTTTGAAAAAGTGTGTTGATCTTCGAGGAGACTACATCTAAAAATAAAAATAAAAACCACACCAATACAGTGTTCTTCTGGTCGATTCCGGAAACATTTCAGGTCGCCCTCGTAATTTATTCCATTAAAGCTTCAGCAATAACATCTATGAACAAAGAGTCTACTGTTCTAATTGAATAAACATATTGTAATGATATGCATTATTATGATATAATAAAATAATGATTTAAATTTTCTAACATCTATTTACTTGATTCTTCTTAATAGTGTTTAGTTTACGTCTTTATTTTATTTTGTTGTTGTTGGAGGCAAAGTACCGTTAGGACACCCTCTTCTTTAGTTTTTATAATATTTATTCCGCACAGTTTTCTTTCTGTGTGTTAGATATTACAGATATCTATATTACTTGCTCATTATCGACATTTAATTTATAATTTTTAATTTCTAAAAGAAAAAGAGTCCCTTAAACAACATGTGCAGTTGAGACGCAATCTCCACCCTCGTAAGCTATATATATCGTGTTTCTTAAAAATATATTTGTGATTAAATATAATTTCTTCCAAATCATTTCTAAAAATGCGTAACGTACTATACTCACACATTTTTATCAAATTAAAAAAATAAGGAGTAACACACACTATCACACTATTATTTGGAGTAAAAAGTGTCCCAGCTGATACATTCGTAATAATTTGGAGTTCCGAATATACTGATGGAAATTGTAATAAATTATCAAAATTCATTGTTCTTTTGTCCTAATTTTATATTTCGTATATATATTTTGAAAATTTAGCTAGACCGGGATTGTTATAGGTAAATGTTTAAAGAGTTGTGTTAAAATGCGATATATATAACATATATATATATATATATTATATTATATTTTGTTTGTCAATATATTTATAGAACCTTACTTTTGACTATTTCAATTATTTAATATTATATACATTTTAATTTAAAACAAAAAAAAAATAAACAAAAGAAGCCTGAGATTTTCCACCACCAAATGTTCAATAAATATTTCATTGCTTAGACCCATTTCCGGGATATAATTTATATCAAATAAATTACATCTATAAATCATTTTACGTTTGATTATCATACCGTAAAAATAATATATTTTGTGTGTTCAAAAATTAAAATAAACATACTTTTATGCTGTGCTGATTTGTGGATTTAATTTTGTTTTGTAGTAAGAGGTTTTCTTAATTGCCGTTGTTGTGGGTAAGAAGAAGGATATAACGGTAGCGAAGACAAGAATTTGTGCCCTTCTAGAATCAGAAATATACTTTAACTGTAAATTATTTGTGTAGTGACGAATCAATAATAGAACCAACTTTAAAATTCACATAATTAATTTTCTTATAAATAATTCAATAATTTCATAAGAGACAAATAAAAAAAAGGCATTTTCTCTTCGTCAAATACCATGTATAACACTAATTCCAAAGGCGAAAGATTCTGTTGACGCGCCGGTAGCTTCATTAGCACATATCACATGACTTTGCCTTTTCAAAATGTGCAAATCATCTCTTAAAAATTAACGGGTCAATATACAACAACGTTTATACATATTTCATCAATTTGCATAACTTATACAGATTGAATATGAATTCCAAAGGTCTTCTGAAATGAATGATACTGCACTAATTGTATTTGTCCATAATACGAATATATAATTTAATAATGATTTCAAAAGGTAAGCGTTTCCCAATGATGTGTAATATTGGTAAGTAAGAGGTAATTTCAGTTGTAACCTTTGATCGTGATGTCTGTGGCACTTTTGGTTAACCGAAAACATTGTTAAATGACTCATTAAATCAATAGATATAGTTTGCGTTAATTAGGTTTTGAATCATTAGGTCAATCGTTTTTCTTGTCTTTAAATTGGCGAAGTTAAGTTTAATTATACTACATCACAAAACTCGAACACTGTGGCACTGGTACACTGAAACACTGCACAATCTCCTTAATCACAACGCTTCAGTAAAAACTGACGCATGTTTCGACACGTAAGCTATCGTTTTCAGCAATAATACTACACTAGTAAGAAGTAAACTTAAACTACATTATTTATACCCTATTAGCTCACTATGGCCATGCATGATTTAATAAAAAATAAAAATGGACGTCAGAAGGCCTAAATCTGTATTCATCAAAATATGTTTGTTTTTGTAAATTTTCTTGCCTTCATAATAGTTTAAATAATCATGCCTGTTTACATTTCGAATTTGCTTTATATTTTGAACATTGATTTCTTTTTAGCATATGTAGGGCGATACTAGATTTGTCAAAGTTTCTGAATTTAAGATGAGCCGAATGCTCTTTCTATCTAATTTTAATACATCTGCGCAAGATATACCTGACTACAATCTCTACACGCTATTTTGTAAATTCCTGATTTTTCTATGTTATCTACTTGCTGTTTATGGTTTACTAAAAACTTTTTATGGTTATTGAAACAGCTATTTTACTATCAACTATAGAAAATATTTTTTGAAGACCTTTCGTGTAACATGGATAAAATAGTAACTTTACATACTGTTACGAACTCCAAATCATCGTTTCATGTTATATATTCATATTTTTATATTTATATATCTTTTAAATCAATATTTTGGAATGCGTTATTTGTTAGTTTTTTCTATGCTCTTATATTGTTTTATGAATTTACTTTAATCTGTATATGTATATGCTAACAAAAATACTTTAGCGTAAAAGAAATCGCTTAAAATACATTTATAATATATATTATATTAGCGAGCTGTTGCTGCAGAATTCAGCTCAGCGCCTTACGGCAGCACGCCTAGTACGTATTCACTTGCCATAGCAACGTTCACATGGCGAGAATCGCAACAGTACGACTGCCGGTCTGTCGAAACTCATTCGTCGACTGCGTCGTACTCGGGCATGCTCGGGCTAGCGATGCTTCGCAGGTATTAGATGGCTCGTATATAATCATCCCTTAGCACGATTGGTGGTTTAAGGTTTTCTCCCTATAATGAGGGGGCTGTGGCAATCCTACCATAGCGTAGGTATAGCAATAAATATTATACGCCCATTGAGGCAAGGCAAAGTCTTTGGACTCTTACGCACATTGATACAAAGCCTATCCTACCAAAGCGTAGGTATAGCAATAAATATTATACGCCCATTGCGGCAAACCATAGTCTACGGACTCATATTATACGCACATTGATGCAAAGCTTAAGATTTAAATAAGACCTGGGTAGTCGAGAGTTGAGTCATCCTACTGGGTCTTCCAGCTTCTAAACAAAAGTATTAGTGGGCTCCTAATGCAAATAAATATATGTGTGCAAGCGTTTAGCAAACATTTACGGAAACGGTAACAAACGTTAAATTGAAGTTATAGTATAAAATCTCTAACAAAAAACTAAACATATTCAAGCATATGCATATACATATAATATTACTGGTGGTAACAACGAATTATTACTATTGTATACACATAGATTTGTACTGCTTTCTTATGATTTCGTTAATATATGTATTAAACAGACTCTGAGTTTAATTTACTAAACCTACTCAGCACTTCTCCGGCAATCAGTCCGATAAACCAATTGGACGCTAACGGATACTTCTTATTACTACTGCTAGTACTTTCTAGCGTGCTTATATTTCTAATTCAAAATTAATTGTGGTTCCTAACATAATTATAAAAGAGAATCCGTTAAAATTTGCAATTTTGATGATTTCATCGAGCTCATCAAATATTCAACCAAATGATGAACCAAAAAGTTAATTGGCGATAGTTTTTGTTCCCATGAGTGATTACTGTGATTAGAATCTTCCAAGATGAAATACACTTATTAGTAGGTTGTTTATATATATATATATCTATTTCTATCTTATTCCTACTCCTTATAAGTAACATATCTAAGAACAGAATCCATATTCAGTCGACCTTAACTTTAATAGGGTATAAATAATGTAGTTTTAGTTTAGTTTATTAGCTCAGTATTATTGTTGAAGGTGATAGCTGACGAAACGTGCATTCAATTTTTAGTGAAGTGTTGTGGTTAGGAAGATTGTGTTTTTTTAATTATACTACTACTATTTTTCAATTTAGTATTTTCTTTTTTATATTGTGAATTCTCAGTCAAGTAAAATAACATTCAGAGTGCTCCATACAATTTCATTTTACTTGCGACGCGTTGCGGTGTTGTGTTAAGCTTTCTTCAAGGCAATAATGGTAATAGGGACGACGTTCTACCAATAATTTAGTTTTTTGTTACAAAACTTAATAATCATTTTTACAAAATTTACATATTGCACTTTTTACAAAAGTGTCAACAATTATTTAAAAATGTTACATAACAGCCATACCCATGTTAAAATTATATTAAAACTATTCTGTAAGCTGCTTAATATAGAAAATATAGGTGTCTTTTTCAGTTTTCTTCCTATGCATTATTTCTATTGCGTTCTAGTTTTTCGGTGAGATACGGGCAACATTCAAACTTTGTTGACATAGTAGATTGTATATATATTGTGGTGGAAAATCTCAGGCTCACTAAATTTTTTTAAGTGGGTTCTTTGATTTAAAATTTTGATTTATTTTTTTAAAATTAAGTAATGTTTTCTAAATTTGAATACCAAATGTAGAGTTGAAAAGATTAATATATTGACAAAATTAAGAAATATATACCGCCTTTTTACAAAAAAAAAATTTTTACAGAAAACCTAAGGCAATCCTTGACTAGCTTAACTTTAAATATTCTAATTAATTTACGAAACAAAATGAGAGCAGTGGAAACAAATAATTTTGAAGAACTTAAGAAGATTCGACGTTTTTAATCTTTGAAATCGTACTCACTCACACGTGATTTGTCTCCTTTAAGATGAACTGGTCTTCGGCTTCCAAACTATGTGTCCAGAACTTTCAAATATTATTTGTAGTATCACCTGATACACTTTATTATTTGATATAAACGGAGATATTTATAAAATTACAGAGTTGTATGAGAAAATAACTAATTATTCTTTCTCACAAGAAACGATGCCAACATGTGTGACATTTGACACGATCTTCATCTGTTTTTGTTTGTTCGCCTATATGGTAGGCTACACAGTACACAGTACTTGATCCGCGTGAGATTATAAAGGAAAATCCTTCCAGTCGTGCTATCCTTCCGTCGTACGAGAAATTTTGAAGATTATAAGTATAATTACGGAATAATTTATATTTACACAATGTAATTAAAATATGTGAATACAGTATATTAAACGTATTTTAAGGATGAAATTTTGAGATATTATTTATTTCTATAAAAAAAATGTTTTCGAAAAGCGATATAGAGTGAAATTCCCCTTCGCGGACACCCCTCTTACACGGACACTTCCCTTAAACGGACAGTTTCTCGTGGTCCCGACCGGCTCTCATATAATTTCCATTGTATTAACTCTTTCTTGGACGAACATTCTCTTGAACGGACGCGGACACGAGAAAATGTTCTCTTAACCGGACAAAAAATACTTCGACGAGATCTTATCCTCCTCTAGAAGTTCATCTCCGATCGCTAGCTAAATTATTTTAGCTTAGCATCCAAGCGCTTCTTGTATAAATTTGCGTCTTTCCTTTTTGAATGGGTACAATCTTTAGCTTGGCCCATTGTGGTGTAGCGAGCGGTTTATAATTACTAGTCACAATGAATATATTTAGAGTGTTGCTATAAGCTATAAGTTAAGGCTATTTGTAAATCCAAATTATATATATCGTCTATATAGCGCGAATGTTACGTATATTACAGAGCACTGATATTTTAACGAACACCTGCAATTCTCACACAGGTCGATATAAATGAGCTCTCCGCATATCCGGTTGTTTCTCTACCCAAGGCAAGGCTTATGCATTTCAAAATAGATACAATAAATTTCACTGACATCGCTTATGCGCCAATGTATTCAATTATGACACTCTCATACAGCGCTGTTGTTTTAGCGAACATATAGTATGTACATACACATTTTGAAAAGGTATAACAAATGAAGAAATTTTGCTAGGAACAAACTGAATATATTTTTGAAACGAACATAAGACATATTTTTTTAATGTGTGTTTTTAATTATGTCGGGCAAATGGCGGCTGTTGTCAATAAATTGCTGGAGACGTTCCCGGAAGTTTACCATCTCTCCCCACGTCAGTTGAGGCGGAATAGCGTCGGTTTACTGTCAAATTCTTTTCTTCAAATCATCAAGGGAGGAAGGTTGTCGTTGAAATATCTTTTTCTTCAGGTATCCCCCAAAAGAAAAAGTCACAGGGCCTACATGTTTAAATCTCACCTAAAGGATAGAATTGGTATCTGCTTGAAATCCACCTTACATAAGAATTTAGTGAATGATGAAATTCTGTAAGTAATGATGAATATGTTGAATATTGGTCAGAATTAAGTAAAATACAACGTTAAGTTTTTCCGAGAGATAATCGAGTTTTACCACCTCTCAAATTATCTTCGTGTGATTGGTTTGGAAGATAAGTAATCAATTGAATCTTGGGAAAGAGAAACTCATTATTTTGGAAGTACAAGGAATTTGAAAACAACATAAATCGGTTTTGCGCATTACAGCGAAATGCAGCTAAATACATTAAGTACAGTATACAGCACAACCGACGAGGTAACGATAAGGGGGATTTGAATCTGGATACTTTTCGTATTTGTTCCGTCAGTAAATACTTTTTTTTGTTTATACAAATACTTCGACTAATGATATGTGATAAATGATAACGTAGTAAATACTGCATATTATCGTCGTAAACACAGGAAATGGATGCAATAATATAATGTGTTTTGAAGAATTTAGAATGCTAAATAAATGCGAAATGATTTGAAAAGCAAATACAAGATAATGGAAATAAATAATAAATACTAATCAAATGAAAAAAGAATAAAAAGTTAGTGAAATTTGTATATACTTGCAAGCCTATGATTTGCTTCAAAGACTCAAACACAGTGGGTAGTTGTCTTGGGAGGACACACAGTGCTAGAGACACTTTGTCTACTTTTTGTGGAATTCGGATACTGTTGTCATCTTCAATTAGCTGGTTACGGCCATTTCAATGTTCACCAATGTCCGAAAATGGTATCCTCATTTCGGAAAATGCAAATGACTCGCATAAATATGTTGACCGAAACATTGTTGTCAACTGAAGGCCAATTTGCCTTAAATTCGGATCTTAGTATAAAAGACCAGACTTTTGTAACAGATCCTAGGGCTTCGAGATGTATATCTGAGATAATCTGCACTACTACATGTTCAACAGAAGATGAGTCCATATTAAACTGACTTGCTATTTCAGTAGTAGACTTCTCAATGGTTTTACAGGAAAAAGGATAACTGAAGTTGAGATATTTGTGAATTTACCAAAATCATAAAAACGTCTTTCAAATTCAATCAAAATATTTGTTAATTCTCTCTCATATCAAAATTCAACTAAGGAATCGTTGCTTTCAAAGACGGAAAATGTTTCAGATCCATTCTTTTCAGTAGATCTATCATTAGTTGCAATTTACTTTTGAATGCGTTTGTTGCACTAATCCTCTCGGTAATAGTTTTTCTTTACCTTACACCAGGGGGCCATATCAGATATTAACCATAAATAAATTTCGTTTGTAATAACTAATGTTCTTTAGGTTTTGTAATAATTTATTCAAATTGAGTTATTCAAAGAATTAAGACTGCACATCATTTGCAGACTTTTTTGCAATAAATATCAGAAAAATTCAAATTATGCATTAGTTCTGCCGGTTGAATGTATGAATGTGACTATACCTCTGTTTTACGTGTATAGAGATAATATCAATCATCACGTGGGATAATGCATATAACAGCTGCCGTATGTAACCTATATTTTCATATATCGATATTTAACCAAATATTACAATCAGGACGATAAACACACGTCAAATAGATGCAATAATGTGTTATGGAAAACATTTTGACAAACAATTATTTATTTAGTATATCTCTTTAATAACTAGAGCAAACATTACAAATGAAATATTGAAGGTAATTCCTCTGAGGGGAAGTACTAAATTTCACCGCTACATTATATGCATATTATCAGCAACTGCATACCTGCATTCACATGTAGTAGCGACGGCGCAGGAAGACTTTATCTAATCTAATATTAGGTAACTAAGCTCTCGTTAAGATTCCAAACTCAAACAAAAATTCGTAAAAACTTATTGCGCAGGTTTTTTGCCCAATGAGTGATAAAAATAGTAAATAATTTACTTTAGCTTTATTTATATCATTTTGGTTTACAATTCTTCGTGCTTGTAGATTCACACTTTTTACCTACGGATGTACACACGTATTGCTACGTTTTCATGTCGTCTAACGTACCTTGAGCCGTCTTCCGTTTAGCATTTTAAGTGAATAGTACGTAATAATAGTACATTTCCACAATATTCTATTGTCCAATGTTTGTGAGTGTTAGCCCACTAAGATGTAGGGTAACGTTTTCAAAATTAGTACAAAATTTAAATGTAAAATTGTTGCTTGGAAGGCGTCTTTTGAAATAAAATATATTTAATAGGCTGTTCCCTCACATGGGGTGTTTAGGAGGTATCGTTGTAAACCGCAGCCCCGGCAATTTAGGGGACAAATTAGGGGTATAGAATAAAAGGAAAAAAGTTTCTTCAAACTAACAAAATTTTATTTGCTATTAAAGAATAGTTGAAAATAAACGTTTATTCTTAAAAATAGGCAACCCCTGTGATTTTAATTTTAATTTAAATGTAGACATGTTAACATTTTCCTTACAAAATAAAATAATCCTAACTAATAACTCTCATTCGCTGCACAACATAAAATGAAAACCTATTTGGACCAATTTTTTCTAATTTTTTAAAACTTCCATATTATTAAGACTATTTTTTGTATACAGCCCACAATTTTTGCACTTTTTAGTAGTCCTCACTGGTTAAATCCAGGTATCTCAGGGGTATTAACCGTTGTTAAAATATCCGATATTGGGATGTCAAATATGTCAACTTTACTGGGCCACACAAAATTATTGCGACCTAAATTTTATTTTCCTCATTTCCGCCGTTATTTCGGGAGCCGTTAATCGTCTATTTCTTTTACTAACCAATTTTATGCGTTCGTCGTCGCCCCTGGATGTTGTTCGAAAACGTCCTGCATAATTTTTGTTAGCAATATTCAGGAATTAAATTATTTACTCGCATAAAGAAATAACAATATCGAGCTGTACTTAAGGGTATCGAATGATAAACTAAATTCACTGTTAATGTAATCTATGCATACTTTATGAAGTAAATACTATCTTTGCAGGAACTTAGACAATTCCTAGAATTCGGGTTTCATTTATAGCGATTTCTACCCGTGTATTACTATACTAATATCTATACCTGATATTGTTTGTATTGTACCTAATATTTCACGATTTTGAAAGGTTATATTAAATATTAGTTTCGTTATTTATCAATTTAGTTCTCTGATTAGAAAATTGTGTACATCCTTATAGAATTATTACATGAAGTTAAGTACTTCTTTTAAAAATATTTTGTTAAAATTTAAAGTGTCCATTCTATTATGAGCGGTGGTGTAGGTGGCCGAATATTTTTGTGTGCTTGCGATAGTGTATATCTTTGTTATGTATTTTATCTTTGTTATCTTTGGTAGTTCCACATTAGATCTTTGGTTAAATATAAATAAATGAGTAAACTAATTCATATTTGTTGTATCTTATTGTTTAAGCATTGCGAGATATAATGTTTTTAAAAAATTGCAGGCCGATCGGACACTTTTGTGAGCAACTGTACATTCACATATATCCAAAAACGAATGTAAGATGCGTGATTGGTTTCTCGGGTAGCAACGCGCACTACGTCAAAAAAAAAGCGTTATTCGCAGCAGGGATTTTCCCGCTTAAACGGAATTTTCGTTTTAACCTAGCACAAGTATGGGCAACCTTTGACATGTTGCGGACCAAACTTTAGTGTGCAAATACGTTCGCGGGCCGCGTTTAAACCCCGCATCACTCGGTCTCCCTCATTTGGAGTGAGTAAGAGTAAGTAGGGTAATATTTTTTTTTTAATTGGGTTTTTCAAAATGCCTCGTGGGCCAAATCAAATCTTACAGCGGGCCGGTTGTTGCCTAGCATAAGCTAGCCTTGTGTAACTGACTTCTGTGTAAGAGGCAGGCTTTATTTTACCGTGAGGGGCTCATTCTAATCAGTGCAATTAATCATCGACATCAGAGTTATCTCAGTTTCATTCATATCCTCCATTCATGTATTTTCTAAACGAACAAAAGATTTGTATACCAAGTATTGATGAGTTATTAAGTACATATTTCAAAGTAGTTGTTTATATTAGCAGTTTCAGTATAAACAAACGTATACTAAATGTATTACTACGGACATGGCTTGTGTGTATGTATGTCTCTGCGTCTATGTGTGTGTGCGTGTCTGCGTGTGTGTTTCTTGCAGGTGTGTGCGTGTGTGTGAATGTGTGTGTGAATGTGTGTGTGAATGTGTGTGTGAATGTGTGTGTGAATGTGTGTGTGAATGTGTGTGTGAATGTGTGTGTGAATGTGTGTGTGAATGTGTGTGTGAATGTGTGTGTGAATGTGTGTGTGAATGTGTGTGTGTCTGCGTGTGTATGTATGTCTCTGCGCGCGTGTGTGTATCTGTGTGTGTGTGTGAATGTGTGTGTGTCTGCGTGTGTATGTATGTCTCTGCGCGCGTGTGTGTATCTGTGTGTGTGTGTGTAAGATACGTGAAATAACGTGAAATGTAGGGCATTTAAGATAAAATGTAATCTAAGTAATTAAAAAATGTCAAGCATTTAAGCTGATTTCATTTGAAATATATAAGTTCCAGATATACTTCAATATTCGTATGGACTTTTTGTTATTGTTATCTATAATATATAGTAATGATGAAACCCTGTTTTTATTAAATACGTACGGGCAAAAGTGTAGTGTTTTAATATTCCCATCTCAAAAAGACATTAATAGTAATAATAAAGCAATAATAAGAAAAATTCATATTTTCATATGGTTTTGGCAATTGTAGAGGTCATTGACCATGGGATTATTATTATGCCTACACCAGTGATGCATCTCAACATATTCCTTCTCAATATCTACCATGGTGGGAGGAAAACCATTGAAAACCTCTTCTGTGGTTGGTTTTTTATTAATGACAATCTGTCTGTGGCTAAATGTCAAGCAAAAGAATTTCGAATGTTATTCACGTTTTTACAGAAGACAAATGGAAACAGATTGCCAACCTATAGCTGACTTAAGTATACCGTGATATCATAAAAATTTCTAGGTCGGCATTGACATAGAAAATATATATCTGAACTTAAGCCAGGTATTATAACTTAACGGTTTTGTAAATTATTTTGACAGTGGCATTGACTATCAACAATTAATGTGTTAAAACTGCTGGAAGCAAGTTTTAACAACGAGTTTGAAGAAATGCAAATTACAGTGCAAGAAACGTACATGATTGAAGCCTATTTTCGAACTGGAGTGCGAATTGATGGAATTTGAGTGCATAGCCAGCGTGTTGTTTCCAGAGTTACCCCTGTAATTCCCAAACATTTTTATAATTGCCTTTCCAATTGTGTTGGTGTGTTTCGTGAGACTGGTTCTGTGGACGATAAATCATATTCCTCAACGGATAGAAAATTAACTCACAAAACCTTTGAGACCTCTTTCTCAAGAAATGTCAGAAAGTTGTAAAGAAAAACTTACACATGCAATCACATCAGACTATTTTCGGGCAGACTGACCTAGACCTGCTAAATTTAATATTTTTTTTTTGATGAAGCGTTGTTTCAACTTTATGGGTACGTCAATTCCCAAAATACTCAGGTGTGCAATAGTAGAAATGCTCATATTTTTGTTGAATCGCTTCATATTGCGAAACCTGGCGAATGGCTAGCAGTTTCTCATCGCAGAATTGCTGGACCTATTTTCTTTTTAATTTTCCAATTAATTCTGAGAGTTATACAGACATTCGGAATTTATCGAACAGCTGTACGAAGATGAATTACAATATGGGTACTTTCAGCAAGATGGTGCAATAGCACACACAACACAAGAAAATATTGCTTTTCTTCGTGAGTTTTTTGACGATCGAATTATAAGCTTGCACTTGAATTTCCGCCACGATTGTTTGACAATTATGGACGTTGTCGCGTTTCCTCACTTAAAGAATAGAGTATTTAGAGCTCCCGTTGCTAATTTGCAAGATTAGGAGCAAGGAATTATTGAAGAATCTGCATTAATTATGCCTGCAATGCTGCGAAATGCATTTAATAGCATGAGAAGACGTATAAACTTAGGAATTGAAAATAATGGACAACAATTGCTTTAATTTCTTTTTTTTATTGGTAAAATTTTGGATATCAGCTGAGCTTGTTGTTTTATTGCATCTTTGAATCAAATGATATATTTATTGATGATGACACTGTCAAAATAATTTTCAAAAGTTAGGGGTGTGTTACGAGTGTGATAATATGATTTAAATTCATACATATATCTTCTATTTAAATACCATCTTCGAAGCAGAAACTTTATATGATGGTATACAGTTTAACAAAATGTGTAACGATTTTTCGTGAGTTGTATTTCTTTTTAAGATGAGAGTAGGCATATTACATAACATTCTGTGATTGCATTTCAATATTTACTGGTCAATATATTCAGCATTATATCTGCCTGAATTTACCTTTATCTTTTGGCGACAAGGTTATTTATTACTCTCATCATTAATAATCTTACTTAAGTGTTCAAGTAATTTTGATTAGTAATCGACTACTAAACAAGTAATTTCATGAAATTTACGGATATAAATTGATAATAAATATATATTGAAATTAAAATAATATTTTTTATGATTTTTATCAGGTTTTTCTTTATTAGAATGAGAAAAGGAATATAACCCAAGAATGCATTATATATTGTGAACGAGAATGTTGTTTTAACGAAAGGTCAGTGGAATAAATGCATTAATTCAATTACAATAACATTGAGTCTATCTGATGATGTTGATTAAACCGTAGAATTCAAAAAAGATCTTATTTTAAACTAATTTTTTTTACTTGCACCATATTCACACGTAATGTCCTGCTTATACTTTTTGACCTTTGCAGCGTGTTAGTAAATTTATTTTCTTTTAGTGACCACATGACAGCGTTTTTTATATTAATACTATATGATCATATAAAATTATCTTCTAGCAAGCCATGAAATTATTTCTTCAAAATATCTTGTTGGTAGTGAGTAGAGAATTTACAGTGGCAAGTAAAATATATTTGTTATGTGCACTGTGTTGGCTTACTGACACAAATGTTTCCAATAAATCACAATGTTTTCATTATCGAATCATACTTCAGAAATGGTATAAAATTAGAGATTAGATAAATTCTTAAGAGACCCTTGCATTCTCAAAAAATAGGGCATTTGGTTGTTGTTTCTCGTAGGCGGGTTATTGGTCCAATTAAGTCCTTTAAGCATACCATAATTGTGAAACGTAATCGTAATAATTTATCATAACCATTTTTAAATCAATTACATGACGACGAACTCCGCGAGATATATTTCCAGCAATATAATCCTCATACGACAAGAGAAACGATGGAATTATGATAATCCGATAGCACACTTTTCACGGGAGATCTCCCGATTTGACAATTATGCATTATTTCATACATCCACACCTAAATAATAGAATATTTACAAATCGTCCGCATAAAATTGTTGAACTTACTGAAGCTCTCCGAAGTGTGTGCGAGGAAATCACACCACATAATTTAAGCAATGCTTTCAATAACATGGAACGAAAAGTGGTGTTATGTATAGAAAATGAAGGAGCTCAGTTAGAACATTTAATGTAACCATTCTTTATTATTATTAAACTTTCTAGTTTTCCAACTGAATCGTTTGTAGGTAGTTATTTGTCAAAATGCCAAAACCTAATCGTATGTCAACCGTGTAACATAAACTGGACCACTTACACTTAAGCGCTGTCACTAACGCCAGGGAATAAATTAATTTACACGTTTTTAAACTTATTCTTCGAACTTAAGTTTAAGATTTCATGGCTTGCTAGAAGATAAATTTAATCGATCATATGGTACTTTAACAATTGCCTTAAAAATTGAATATCATGCCTATGCAAGGAGAATCTTTACAAATAGTACTGCATAAGTACTGAAAATTTATTTACGTATTTTTAACATCCACAGCATAAAGGATATTTCAAATATACTATCATCAAGAAGCTAAATAGAATAATACCAATCACGTATATAGATACCACACGTAGAATGTACGACAACATGCTGACGATTAGATAACGCAATGAGCATATAATTGCCGATAATTCCTTTTGACAATTGAAAATTTACGGCAGCCGTGTAGGACTGACGACAATGCGACTTTTGTTTATTTCCTGTCTCTTTGGACTGAACGAAAATTGTAAACAAGTTGAAATTTATCCTGATATGTTTACGGTTACTTAAAGTAAACAATAAGTTTACGCGTAATTAACCAGGGCTGTTAACAAAAGGTGTTCGAATTTTGATTTTATTTTTTAGATTTATATACACTAGGGTGACAGAATAAAATAGACACCAGGTAAAGCGGTATAAATATGTAAACAGCTAAATTCTAAGAACGAATTAAGAACTTTCTCTTGTCATTAGGGTAGGGGTAGATGTATCGGAAGGAACTCGTCATACTTTAGTATCGTTACAACTACGCCTCGCTTACAAGGTTCGAGTGATATTAGCGACTTCACCCGGGGTCGCATCGTTGGCCAGTGAACGTAAAATAAGTAAATTTTTAAATATTCCGTTGTCCACAGTTAACCGTGTAATTACACAATTTAAACGCAAGGAAAAAACAACAGTGGAGCTGACACCAGGTCGTGCCGGACCTTTTGAAAGAAGTAAAAGGGTGCTTGCGCGCGAAGTGTTAAGAGAACTGCGAAAAAGTACAGCTGAGCTTGCGGCAACTTCACAGAAAAGTCAGCGCACCGTTCTGCGATACCTCCACAGTGCGAGGATGTATAAAAGGGTGGAAAAGAAAAAACCTCTCTTTACGGCGTTTCAAAAACGGCGCCGAATGGCTTGGGCAATCGAAATGCGAACGAAGCCCAAAGAGTTTTGGCGGTCTTTTCAGACGAAAGCAGATACTGCCAATTCAGTGATAGTGGTCGTACGTGGGTATGAAGACGTTCGTCACAGCAACTGGACGACAAATTTTTGTATCAGACGGTGAAATACGGCGGTATGAACATCATGGTGTGGGGCGCGATATGGTATGGTGGAAGATCGTAATTAGTAATCTGCGACGGAAATATAAATGCGGCAAAATATATCCAAATATTAACAGAAGGACTACTATGGATATTCGACAACGCCATTTTATCTAAAGAAGACGCCACTTTTATGGAGGATGGAGCACCCTACCACAAAGCAAGAACAACAGCCACATGGAAAGAGGAACAGGGGATTCGGATTTTACCATGGCCAGGCCAATCACCAGACATGAATCTGATAGAGAATGTTTGGCACATAATTCAGACAAATATGGCGAAACGACCCCGAAAACCCAGCAATAAGGAAGAACTCGTGGCAGCTGTTACAGAAGAGTGGTTAAATATTCCAGAAGACACCATTAATCATTTATTAGATTCTATGCAACGACGACTCGCAGCACTTCACGCAAGTAAAGGTGGATCGACAAAATATTAGTCTAATTTAAAAATTTTAAAATATTTTGTATATATAACGAGAATAGTATATATTTTTTAATTAGTAGGTGTCTATTTTATTCTGTCACCCTAGTGAATACTCCGCCAAAAAAGTATCGCATAGATTACGGAAAGGCATTTATAGACTGAGATATTTTTTTATACTTCCAGAATATGTTTACCATATGTGCGCCTATTAGAAGTGTACAAATAAAATTATAATTGAATAAGTTCGTTTTCGTTATTACAAAAGCATTTTGGAAAAGTGTATATACACATGGTTTATTTAATTGTTTGTTGAAATACGGACAAATTTTAAAGTACTTTATTAACGTTATTAAAAGCAAAATGAGTAATATAGCTCCAGAATGAGTGGCTGAAATAGTTGAAGATGGGCGATCTCAAACATACTAGGCTAATTTGATGAATATTAATTAGTCAAGTGTTTTTAAGGAAGTAGCTGGAAAGAGAAATAGGAGGTTACACATAAAGATCGGTGCCAGGTCGTCCAAGCTGTACTACTCCGCAAAATTACCGGTATTTAAGATTACTAGCATTACGTCAGAAGCATGTAACTGTAAGGCAATAACAGATCGACTTGGCTAGAGTCAGAAATACTAGAATAAGTACCCAAACCATCAAAGATTTAGTCTTTACACCTCAGAAAGACGTATACCAGTGTGCAGACTAGACGGTGAGCCCTATTCCCGATGTAATGGTGTCATGGTTTGGGGCGGCATCTCTTTAGAAGGGTCTATAGGATTAGTACCAGTAAACAGAGGTATAATGACTATCCACAGGTATATAACGGATATTTTACAAGATCATGTAGTACCATACACATCAGTAATAGGCAACAAATTTTTGTTAATGTACGATAACGCACGACCCCATGCAGCGATGATTGTCCGGGAATACCGTGATGAGATTGGCGTTCTAGTTTTAGATTGGCCTGCAGCAAGTCCAGAATGTGTGGAACTATTGTCACAGTACGGACCCAACATGTTTCCCCATATATTGAAAAGTTAATTTAGTTATAAAATCATTCTTGTGCTACAAAAATGAATTGTGTGGTACTTTTCTTGCGAAATGTATATGGAAATTATTTAAAATGTAACAATGATTTTAAGAGGGCAGATACAATATTTTTCTCTGAATGATTACTACGATGGTATGGTGCGATAGTGCTCTGGACACATAGTCACGGTTCTTTTTCCACACACTTTTTCCGGTTTCCGCGTAACTTCCATCAAATTTTTAATAATTGTTCAGTTGTATACTTTTCCTTTTTTTATTAACAGCATTGTTCTACTTAAATTGTAAACAACTGGAAATAATTTCTACCAAAAACTAGGTAATTTTCGGTACATCTTTTGTAGAAAAAGTCGTAAACGTTATTTAAGCAATTATGTTGATCTCTATGAATTTAGTTTCACCTGTCAGATATATAAAAGTGACATTAATTATTATGAGCTTCTTGTATTATAAACAATAATCGTTAAATCTCGTATTCGACCCTTCTACAGATATAGTGTGTAGAAGCCAACTTTAACTGCTACAAATTACGCAATATTAAATGCATTGGACATTTTTATACCATACAAGAATCCTCGTGACCTTCAGTAGCCGTTCTGTTTGTGTATAATTGTATATTTGTATTATGCATATGCGTCTGCTTTACACTGACGTCAATAAACATGCGTGACGACTTTAATCACTGCAATATATATGTCGTTATAAAAAGTTTGTTTTGTATCTTTCTTCTGCTTTATTATACTTCCATCATTAAAAATATATATCAAAAAAAGAATTACGCCGTATTTGATATTTTTATGTTAAAGACGTCTTTCAATGCTCGCGTCTTTTGTTTGTAGACGATAACGCCCAACAGTCTGCAACGGTTTAATTTCTTTATATATACAGTGATCTTGTGAGTAATTTTGCTGTTAGTTTGAGCTTATGTGATAACTAAATAAGTCCAAATTAGACTAACGAGCTACCATTTGTTTTAGAAAAAATAACATTTTTAGAAGCAATCAAAATCGAAATAACGAAAAGTATGAAGAATTTCAGCCAAATTTTATTGTCATGTGTTATATTTTTTATTATTTATATTTTATTCAAGCCTGTGGGTTCATATCAGAATCAATATTGGTTTATGACTGTTTTTTTAATTTTTTCAAAAATTCACGCTTGGAATTTGAGATTCCAACTTCTCCTGGGGAAGAATTGTTACCAAGAATGGAAAACTCGGTGAGTGCATTCGAAAGGACACTTTAAAACTAGTCATTCTCATTAATTCTAAGACATACCTCGTATATTATTTTAGGTGTATATTGTCATTTTAGATACCGGTAAAATTAGCGATAAGAAATAAAATTGAAATAGTTTTAATTGTGAAAATTATAAAATGCATAAGGCTTGTTCGAACCCGACACCTTAGAACAGCTCGAAACCATCTGAGAATTACAGATTCTTGATGGTTATGCTTATTTATTTCTGTTCTAACAGCAAGCGAAAGTTGTCTAACTATGTAAAAACCCAAATTACCTACCTTCCAATATTTATGTTGGCAGGAATGGTGATATTGTTCACTCACTTCAGATCTGTTGTGGTTTTGTTTTCGTTCCTTTTGATCTAAAAGTGTTACAAAAAAGAAGAGAAATTTGAACTGTGGATAAGGTATCTGCTTACCAATAGCAGAGTAGGTAGTTAGTACTTTTATCTTTCCATTTACTCTGGTAAATAACAGGGAACATGACTTGTAAATACACCAAAAGTTGGGGCACTAGGTGTAGATGGCATTGCCGAAGAGGTGACAGCGAATAGTTTTTGAATATAATGCCACTGATTACAAAAGTCGATGGAAAATGCTTGTTAGACAAAATTTGGACAACTAAAAACAAACAAGGATGGGCAGAAAAACAATTGAACATACATGGGAAATGTATTTCTCTCATTGTTGCTAGCTGCTAACAGTAAAGTAAAATCGAAAACACAACCATGCATCTTCTATGCCATCACAATCACCAGCAGCAGTAGCACCAATACTTTCAACCAAGCAATTGCAGAAACAAGATCTCCATGATAATTTAAGACAATAACATATGGAACAAGTAAAGTATTACCAAACGAAACAGATGTATTATGGACAAAAAAGTTAAACGTAAAGGTGAAACACTTGCAGCATTCGAGGATCTGACTTCGTCTATGAGAATGTTTCTCAATACTTTGACCGAATAGTAGTAGTATATAGAATAAGAATTTTATTTATTTATATCAAACTGAAGTGATAGAATATGATAAGCATTAGAAAAGAAGTTATTTATTTATTTATTAAGATGTTTCTCTGTGATAGATCTTACAACTTACCCATGTTGCAGCAAATTCTCTGTTTCCCCTACTTTTTGTTTTAAGGAACCAATCTAACACTTCTTTTGGAGAAAAACGTATGGATGTACAATACAACTGTTTGTCGTTATTACAATACCCAGTGTTTATTATTTCTCTTTTGTTAATCTCCTTAAATAAATATCTACTTTCTGTTAAATTATGAGACTCGTTATCTATACCCAAAGCTTACACTAATACTTAATAGATTCCAGCATGCGATAAATTCGACGAAATTACGGCACTCTGTGTATTGATACTTTCTACGAACCCAAATGTCGATAGATAAAAACGAATACAGAATTATTGCCACCTACTTCGCCAATGTAGGTTATCTCCGTTATTTCAATGTATAAAACGGTGAAGGTGTTTTTTTCAGAAGATTGTATACCTGCGTCAATCACTTTCACTCGCGTAAATTCCAAGTTACAGTTGCATAATGGTAAATCGGAATTCTTAAATGAAATGGATTTATTCACATAATACCCCGCGGCTATTTAGTTAATGGAAAATTGATTTAATTATCTACTGCATTCATAATATGAGAGGATTGATATAACATACCTATATAATATTTTAGAGAATGTATCTAACTAGGTAGATAATCTATCTTTACACTATCGCTCATAATTTTAAAACCAGTATCATGGCTATATAATAGGTTTGTAACAATGTAATTGCCGATTTTAAATGTAGATGGAAGTAGCGTTTCTTTTGAATGATATCTGTCAATGTGACAATTATATAACTTTAGCATTTGTCAGCTGTAAACTTTAGCTTTCTTAAAAACTAAGGGTATTTTTGGTTTGTGTGGGTTCAATTTTAATATGGAGAACAAACAAAAACGTTCATTTTCGTCACATTTTGCTTTATTTTTTCCAAAAACGAAACATTGCTGAAATGTTATCTGATGTGAGTCGTTATGAACCTTTAAAAAATGACGGAATTAGTTTGATAAACTTATCTCTCGTGATTTTTCACTCAAAGATGAACCATGATTTGGTTGGCCAAACAAAGTTGGTGATAATCAAATCAAAGCCATAATTGCATCGAATCATCATATTCCTGTCTAGGAGATTGCAGAAAGATTAAATGTGCGCACACAACAACTGAAAATCATTTAAAACATATGGGGTTCATTATAAAGTCAATATTTCGGTTCCTAACGAGTTAGAGCAAATTCATTTAACCTAACGCATTAATATCTGCGATTTCCAACTCAAACAAGATGAAATCGAACCTTTTTAAAACTGATAATCAATCGCTGGTGATGATAAATGGATAGTTTACTATGACATCGACCGAAAGCGATCATGGTCCAAAGAGAATAAACCAGCGCAAGCAAAATCGAAAGCTGAAATGCACCAAAAGAGATTATGCTGCCAGTTTGATGAGATTACATATAAATTTTTTCTATACGTAACTTTAAAAAGATAATTGTCAATGAATTAGCAGGATAGTAGGCAGCCAGTTATACACTCATATCGTGCTACCAGCTCTCTCAGTGCAAATAAAGTAACTATTCTGTAAATTTGTTGGAGACATCTTATTTCTAAGATTAAATAAGACAAACAAAACAACATAGCAAAAATGAAATCTAATTTTATAGTAAGTTTTCGAAGGACCCGCCTTGATTTTTACCTTTCAAGGCAATAAGCAAGGCGATCTTGAAAGCAACGCAAAGTATTCCAAATAAATTTTGGGGGTTATTTCAGCACATGCAGTACGTACAGTTTATCAGTTCGTTACGTATTTGCACGTTATATGTAACCCCAAAGAAAAAAATCATTTGGAGATAAAACGGCCAATTTACTGCTGAAACAAGTCCTCTGTCGCTGCGCTGCATGCTGACGTGCATTATCATGGAATAGCGCGGTGAAGTTTTTAAAGCGTCTGACAGTAGGCCGCTCAACTTATGGTCTCACTCCTAAGCATGTAGTTTATATGCAGGACACCCTTACGATCCCAAAACACCGTAGCCATAATTTTTTTGGTGCTCAAAATTTATTTTTCTTTTTTCAGTTTCATTTGGGGATTGTAGATGCATTACATTGATTGGCGCTTTGTTTCTGGTGCAAAATCTGATATCCAGGTCTCATCACCCAGAACAATGCGATTCAAAACTTCATCACCATCCTTGACATAGCGACTGAGAAATGTCAATGCAGCTGCTATTTATTATGGTTTTGTGTTTGTCTGACAAAATTTGCGGAACCCACCTGACACACATTTTTATAGCCCAGATTTGTACTAACAATTCCGTATAACACAGTTCTTGATTTCTAGAAAGAATAAGTGCAGTTCACTAATTGTGAAACGCCTATTTTCTTGGACTTTTGTTTCAATCCTACCTTTCAGTCTGTCAGCCACCACTGAAGACCGGCCCGAGCTATCTTCATCTTGAACATTCTTCCGTCCGCCATTAAACATGATACACTACTTTCGAACTGACGCTTCGTTCATCACATGCCGTAAACCTCAGTTATCTGTCTATAAATTTCGATGGGTGGAACTTTTTGCGCGTTTAGAAAGCGGATGATACTATACACCTCACACTTGACGGAATCGTCAATTTTGTCACACACTTTAAAGTCGCACAGCTAAGCGGTAAACTGAAGCGGATAAGTACCAAGGTCAGTGGTGGGTCGGTTGGGGTGGTGGGATGACGTGTCCACGTGTAAAAACAAAACTTTCAGGACTTTCCGAATAGCCCTTGTAATTTATAATACCAATCTATGTATCTAGTATTGGCCTATATAATTCTATGAAACAATATTCGAGTTCTTTTGCTTAGGAGGATCATTTTAACCACCTTTCCCCTATAATCCATTTTTTTCTCATTAAACAATATGTTGCTTTCTTTTGAATTTAATCTTAATATAAATTTATCAATGTGGTCTTAAACTTATGAGCAGTAGTGTACATCACTTCCATAGAAATTGTTCGTATGTTTTAACCTGCTTGACGGAAGCTGTGACGGATACTATCCATTATGAGGGATCAATTGTAGCGCCTGTTACCTGGGCAGTTTTTTCGCGGAAGATTTTAAAGGAATGTACTCGGCTCGAATGCGTTATTGATGTGTCATCGATAAGGAATTCATGTTAACGGTATCTTTTTAATATTTGCTCCAGGTATTTATTTAAATCTCTGTTGGATTCCAGTTATAGCGGAAGGAATTCCGATATCGTGAGAGAATGTTGTGTGATAAAAGCTTAACTGTCGACAATTTTTATTTATTTGTTTTTATTGATTACAATTCATCTGATAAATTGTATTACACACATTGGTTAATTTTGGTTAGAAAAATTTTAGATTGCATGCTTATGTGGTCTGCATTCCTTTGCTAGATTTTTTCATGAATAAAGTATAGTCTGTGCTCGAAAATAGCAATTAATTTAGCTGAATTAAGCAATTTACACGTCAAATAAAAAAATCAAGTTTATTGAACTCCTTATTCGTACATGTTACGCAACTACAATAATAAATAAATAAATCTCTTAATACCAAAAGAAAATAAAACTGTTTATATTGTTGGACCTAGAAAATAATTGATCATTAAAATACTGTCCAAATCCATTCTTACTTAGGTAATTGGATTGAAAAACTTAATATTTTGTTGCTTTATGACCTCACGACACCTGTAGGGTGGCGAGTTTACTAGTTACCTACATGTCTCTACTGCATTTTTTTGCCATTCAGCTTGGCATATTCTTCACATATCGTTAATATTTTGCGGTTTAGTAGCAGATACAGCCTTTTTCAACTTCACCTATAAATTTTCAATTGGGTTTACCACCAACCCAAAATGCGAACATTATTATCTCGAAACCATGTTTTCACTTTCGGAACATTTCGGATCGTTATCCTGCATATACAATCATATTAGTGGCATTTCTTCCTCTGCATATGGCAGAAGCACGGTTTGTAATATGTTTAGATATACATCAGTATCCATTATGTCTTCCATCTTATATAAAGCGCCTACGCCATACCATGAACCTCCCCTCCTCAGCATGATGCTTGGGCTTCTGAATTTCTTTTTCGTGTCCGGGGGTTGAAACGCTATCGATGGTGGTCTTTCTACGTATGGTTGGTATGCACCTAAATTAAATAAACTATTTTAGTTTCATCTGATCACAGTACATTACGCCAATTTCTTTTTCGTATCATTGTGTGTGTTCATGCTAAAACGACAATCTACTCTGTATTTGCCTTTTATTTAATAATGGTGTATTTCTAGTTCTTCTTGCATGCAACTTTGCTTGAGTCAATCTTTGCCTAATAGTAGAGCTGGTTATAGAAAGGTTTAACTCATTTTTAATTGTAATTGAACTTATGAACAGTGTCTTCTTTACACAAGTCATAATGTTTCCGTCTTCTCTAGGGCTAGTTCTCCTTTTTCCACCACGATTTTTATTCATTCTTCTTCAATTCCTAGCGTTTAGAATGATTTTCGCGGAACAAGAGAGGGTTTCTTGTATAAATTTGTAGCTTTTCCCTCATTAAGGAGGAATATTCAGTGTAATTGTTCTTTTCTCTGATGAACAATGTTTTCCCCGGCCCATATTATAACAGAAATTGATAATTAAAAATGGTGGTATTACTCTGCAACCGATAGAACTTTATACACCTGCATTTAGTACTGCCAGCTATGGTCGTACTATTTCAATGCATAGGCAAATAACAGCGCATGACTAGAAAATCAGTAAATCCCCCTCATATTTGATACTTTACCGGAACCATATGTA
The DNA here is from genome assembly GCA_023509865.1 of Trypoxylus dichotomus. Taxonomy (NCBI): domain Eukaryota; kingdom Metazoa; phylum Arthropoda; class Insecta; order Coleoptera; family Scarabaeidae; genus Trypoxylus; species Trypoxylus dichotomus. The sequence goes on from CM042075.1 coordinate 60,445,361, forward strand.
TTTATTGATTTTAAATAATTTTAATATAGCTATGGCAGAATTTTCTGTTGTAAATGTGATTTATAAGTATTAATTTAGCACCGCTATTTTCGCGCACATGTCTATATGTCGGTTAAATATTGTCTCAATTAAATTGTTTACATCTAAACAATGGAATAAAAGTGTTATTTTTGAAGCTTATTTATGATTTAAAGACATTCAAAATAACGACCCGATTCTATTGTAAGCCGGTTCAAAACGATAATACCTCCAATAGACTGTAAACAGGACAATATTTTCATAAATTGCGACGTTAGAATAATCTTTATTTTGTTTCCCATTTTGTACCTGCGAATTGCAACAAATCAGCTAAATCGAAAACAAACTAACGATTGAAAAACACATACAACATTCCCGCGCACGTGTGGTGGACGCACTCTAATAAAACATCCGTGACAAACATGTGTTTGATAACAACGCCTGATAGTTATCGCTATCTAAACTGGATAATTCTTGTTCGTTAACGCACAATTCCATTACGGTAATTTATCGTCGAATAATTGCAATCTCTGGTAATACATTGTCGTTCGACGTTTACATTTACATTTACAGATCACTAAATTATTTAGAATGTAAATGTGTAAAATTTTTAATTCTTTTGTATGAATTATTATTAGAGCTGCCAAGTAAGTGGAGGTGCCCATAGCTATCTGTATTATAATCAATAAGCAATAAGTTATATGTAGAGACCGGATTATATGCAAAGTGCATATATTTTATTTATTTATTATATTTTACGTCTACTTGTAGATGTCTGATTAAACTTAGTTAACGCTAATGAACTATAATCAGTGTAATACATCTACATATAGACGTAAAATATAATAAATGAATAAAATAAAATATATGTACTTTGCATATACTCCGGTCTCTAGTTATATGTAAGCTTCGCAAATCAAAGTACCTGATCATAGGCGTCCGATTGGAAAATGCGCAACTTTGTCTAAGAATTTTTAAGTTATAATTTATAATTAACATAATACGTACTCAGAGGTATTTCTACATTGGCTGTGGATGTAGTAAATCTTCAGTATTTTTTCTTTTATTTTTGAAAATTTTCTGTCAGCTAAATAATTTATTCTGATTATTTTAAATAATTTAACTTGTCTTGCGATGCGTTTCAGGGTAATAACCCCTTTTGAATGCAGTAATATTGGTAGTAATCTTAAAAATGTCGTTTTACAAATATATAGGAAACAATTTAGTTTTTTTAATAAATTAAATGAATATAATAAATCATTTCTCGAAGAAAATTTCTTGAACTACTTCTGTACCGTTCGGTTACCAACGGTATCATCTCCAACCGCAATACATCTTTTTTGGGCCGCCACTGCAGCATTGGTACCAAATTTGTGCTCATAGAGTAAATAACATCGAGTTAAAGTTGTAGTCGTTGCCATTTCCACCTATTCAAATTCAGAATTAGACAATTGTCTCCAAGTGGTTCATATTAAGGTAGGTGACAGATAATAGACCAGTGCTATCGATCAACAATTTAAAAAATATTTATGGCACTCTGCTGTGTGCAAAAAATCCATTAACTTATTTGGTTACCTGGTATATGGTTTGGATGGTTTTTGAAAAAGATTTCGTTCATGTTATCGTTTCATATAGTGGGGGTATGCCTAAGCTTGTAGCGTTAAACTGAAACAGGCCCAACAGCGGAAAGTTACTAGTTTACTACCAGAACGTTAGGAGTTTGCGATTCAAAGTTGACGAATTTTACCCTTCTGTTTCATGGGCCGATTTTGATGTCCTCTATTTGGTTAAAACCTGGTTGTTCGAAGATATTTCCAGTGAGGAGTATTTTCCTCAATTTTATAGTGTTCACCAGTTTAATAGAAGATTTCAAGCTACTGGGCAAGACTCGTGGCGAAGGAGTGCTACTTGCCCACAAGAACCATTTGAACGTTACGACTTTGGATCTTTTTTTATTTACTTTCAAATGTATTTAAAAACACATCTAAAAGAATGCCTAGAAAATAACACCAAGATAAGAAAACGCTGTAAATACAGCTTTCTCATAGTATTAGTGAAATCGATTCACGAGAAAGACATGTGAAGCGACATAAAACGCTAACACACGGATATGTTTCTGCCTTCCCTGCGTCATTACCGTGCTTTCGAGCAATCTTATGCTTAACACATGTAATTCTCTCGCTGCTTGTATCGCCATACTTAACCCTACGATCGAAGTGAATATTCTTGGCGCTAACTAGTGCCAAAAGAAAGAAACACTTGTCCGCAAAGTCAGACAGCAAAAAGAAGCGGGTACAGTTTCCCACCCTTCTCTCGAGCAACACTTTTGGCACTAGGTAGCGCCAGAAGTATTCACTTGGATCGAAGGGTTTAGTATGGCGATAGAAGCAGCGAGAGAATTTACATGTGTTTAGGATAAAACTGCTCGAAACCACGCTGATGACGCCGGGAAGGCAGAAACATATCTGGGTGTTAGCGTTTTCTGTCTTCACATGTCTTCCTTGTGAATTGATTTCACGAATACTATGAGAAAGCTGTATTTTACAGCGTTTTCTTATCTTGGTGTTCAAATGTATTGTTTGTATTTGTATTATATATACCTCCTGATTTAAGTCACCATTATTTTGAGAACTTTTTTGATGAATTTGAGCAAATTATTACCAATTTTTCAAATGTTATATTAGTTTCGTGATTTTAATTGTCCTTATTTTCAGACTAGTGATTTTAAATCGCAAGTCATTAACAATTTTCTTGACCTTCATCAGTTGGTTCAACATAACTCTGTTACTTGATTAACAAATCTTGAATTCGTTCCCATTTTTAATTTGTTGGATAAACCGTAATTAGATTTGTGGAATTTCTTAAAGAGATTATTCAAACTTCATTGGAATAAAAACCAGATTTCTAAACAAACAACTGTATCTACAGTGAAGCATAGGTTATCGAATCTCTTCGAATACAAGATACTACAGAATATTTGATACTTTACCTAAACAATTTACGATATTCCGAGAAGAAATGCTTATTATGATAGCATTAAGTGGATTTTACGTTATGAATATGTATTGTAGCACTTCCATGTGAACGATACGATAAGTGAATCGCTTAGTCATCTGTGTTTATTGAAAGAACCTTGAAACTATACGATGTCTAACACAACAAAATATTATTCATTCAGATATTTTTTTTTTTGATGCTACAGCTAAAATTTTCGGAAATATTTTGTTAATGTAGTATCAATAGATAACGTAATATTATTTTCAATATTTAATTAGGCCTATTTAACATTAAATAAAAAAAAAAACACCGCCAGAACACTTTCTATATACCAGAATGTCAGTAACAGATACAATTTTATACATGTTAAGAACGAAATTGATAACACTGAAAATAGCTCTTGACAATTTTAAGACTGTGACAACTACTGTACGTGATGCTATTATGTGAATATTTCAATTTGTTTTTGAATTAACACATGGGCTGAAAAGTCCCGGGCCTAACACATAGATGACGCTAGTTTTATTGCAGTCACCTTTCTCTCAGTTAGTGCCAACCTTCAAAAGACAGCTGCTAACATTTCATGATATTCTATTCATTAGTTTGTTAGTTATTGTGCTAAGAGTCACGCTACTTTTGTTATTTTCAAAACAATGGATCAAAAACAATTTCGTGTTTTAATTTTACACTGCTTCTTGACGGGAAAAAATACCGTTCAAGCGAAGCAATGGCTTGAAAAGTGTTATGGGGACTCCGCTCCATCAGAAACAACGATAAATGTTGGTTTGCTGACTTCAAACGTGGTCGTAGAGACACCGATGATGCAGAACGCAGTGGACGTCCAAATGAGCCGGTAACACCAGAAAACATAAAAAAAATCCACAAAATCGTTTTGAATAATCGAAAAGTGAAGTTGCGTGAGTTAGCTGACATCGTAAAGATATCAAAAGAACGTATTGGCTTTATATTGCATGAGCATTTGACTATGAGAAAGCTCTGTTCAAAGTGTTCAAGCCCATGTGTTAGCATTTTCGGATCAACTTTTAAAGTCATCTGCCGCAAGCACTCTTAAAATGTGAATATAAGATAAAGATACGTTAATGTATTTCACAAATTTTCAGATTTTCTGTGTTGATTTTCCAAGTGCCTTACTGTTGTCGACTGAACTTCTGTTATGCAAACATTTTGAAGTTGTACAAAGATTATCTGATGAAGTACCAAACTACTTTTTGCTCCAATTCTTGTTCTAGATTGTCATATATAGTCAGCAAAGTGTATATATCATTCCAACACCCCGTTATCGAAGATCTTTGAACCAAATCCAAGATGAGCGAAAATTCAACGAAATTTCAAAGTACCCCTTATGTTTTTGCGAAAAATCGAAGTCACCTAAAATATGTCAAGATGCATATTTAACAGAAGATCTTGATGATTAGAATGTAGGAAAATTATCCATTATGACGAAATACTTAATATTTTAAAATTAGAAAAGGATTTAGCAATAGTTAATTGCACTTTTCACATATTTTCAAATCTTTAGAAACGAATACCGCCTAGATTAGTTCTCTTGTGCCAATTTTAGTTTTAAAATCGTATTCTGTATGATTGGAGATAGGATTCGGTGACTCTTGAACCAAATCCAAGATGAGCGAAATTTCGACGAAATTTCAAACCCCTTATGTTTTTTTGCGAAAAATCGAATTCACCTAAAATATGTGAAAAAGCGTATACAACTGAACATTTTGATGATTAGGTAAGAAAATTATCCATCATGACGAAATACTTAGTATTCTAAAATTATAGAAGGATTTAGCAAAAGTTATTACACTCTGTACTCCACCTGTGGAACATTTAAAAGAGGAATGGACTAATATGCTAAATAGAGTCCTTAAAAAAATGAGTGAATATTTTCACGTTTTTTAAAATTCATTTGTTTGTCCGAACTAATATGGACAGGAGTATAAATAAATTTCTAGTAAATGAACTAAATTAGTGTAGGCAATAAATTATTATAGTATGCAGAGTAATATTTAAATTTCTTTTTATTTAGGTTAAATTAAATTTCAATTGGGTTATTTTCGATTTTATTTCATCAAAATGTAAAGTTATCAGTGATTTTTCTCAACCATGTTCAAGCAGTTTTGTCAACTCACAAGTAGTTGACAGTTAATAAAATTACTATACCTATTTGTAATTATTGTTTTATACATGTAATGAAAATATAATATTTGTTTAAACAAAATTCTTTTCAAAATTGAAATCTGCTCAATCTCGAGAGTGTAAAAAACAGTCCTTGAAAGATCCGAAATTAACTTGCATGACGATGAGTATTCCGCCTGTTTTAGGAGAGCGCAATGACATTGCGTTTATTGTTATCGATTTGACATTGAAAACCCTAGTGTACCTACATGTGAAGTAGCACTATATCAAATATAATTTTCAATATCTAAACAAATCTCACTATGATTATCAGAACATTATCGCATAGTTAGATAATAAATGTATACATTTTTCTAAGATATGATTAAATATTGTGTAATCATTTCATAAGGTTATACCGCCGTACCTTCATGCGTTACAAAGCCGAAAATGGTATATCGTATCTTGGAATTACTACCATAAAAAATTATCGCAATTGATTATTTAGTCCATTTCTAATAGAGCCGTTTAACTTGAACTTATATAGCGTTTACATGTATGTATGTATAAAGTAGCTCAGGCGAAGGCTTCTGTACGATTATTTAGGCCACGGTATAAGCGTAGTGTAACACTTTAGAAGTACGTATCGGTTTGTTCTGACCGCGACAACAAATGTCAATGCCTTGTAATCGTAGCGCAATAAAATTTGTATCTAGACGCTTACGTTGAAATTTCTATAGTTTCGTATAATTTTGTGGTTCCCCTATAAACATTTCTCAACGGTAAACGCTAGGAATTTCCATAACATAATGAAAGCGGTGGTCTCTCAATATCGCTGTTGACAAGTAGGGGAAATACTTTTAATATAAACGTAGATATAAACGCTGCGGAATTTCTATAGTTCCACAGAGTTAGGTAGACGTTACGTGCAGTTATATATAACAAGAAATCATCTAAACGTGTTAAAAAGTGTAGTAGACGCCAGATAGCAAAGAAGTACGGTAATATATACAAATCATTTTCTAAATATGCCGAGGGGAAAATTGCTAACTGAAGAAGAACAAAATCGAATACATTATTATAAGGGAGCAGGTCTTTCGAACCGTGCAATAGCCAAGAAGCTAGGACGATCTCATCACTTAATCAACAATTTTACAAATTTGGGCGATTCCTACAGTAAAAATCGTGCCAAGGGGAATAATCAAAAATTGACACCAGAACAGCGGTCATCGATATTTCGGTTAGCCACCTTTGAAAATATAACCGCACAACAAATAAAATCCTATTTAAATTTGCCCGTAACTAAAAGGCGTGTACAACAAATTCTATCCGGAAGTGAAGATCTTCCACAGGTAAAGAAGGCTTCAAAATCACCCTTACTAGAGGAACATAAAGAGGGAAGAGAGAAATCTCAACAAGATACGGAATGGAAGAATATCATATTTTTCGACGGAAAGAAATTTAACCTAGAGGGTCCTGATGATTGCAGATGTTCTGGGCACAATTTGAACACTGAAGTAGTGGTGAGTCGAAATTTTGGAGATGGCACTGTTACGGTTTGGGCGACTTTTACGAACTGAAATCTGCAATAAAACAGTGCTGGAATGAAATTCCTGTTTTAACATCGGTCCACTTAGTAGACAACACGATGAAACGGATTTTTTGAAGTTTATTTGAATGAAAGATCCAACATTCCTTATTAAATTTAGGTCAAATTATTGTAATTTTTTAATGTATTTATTTGCTTTTGTGTGTGTGTGTGTGTGTAATGAATTTTTTCAATGTTATTTGTCTTTCTTTATATTTTGGTATTAAAGTTTATGCATAATTTGTCGACGGCATTAAAAAGTAACAAAATAATTTATTCAAGAAAGGAACTGACGAGGGAACACAAATAAATGTCCCGCACAGAGTTAAATTAAACTTTATGGGTTTATAGAACGATGTAGTGCAAAAACAATAGGAGTTTCTTAGCTGTTCAATTTCATATTAACTGTGATACTTTTATAAAAGATAAAAAAATATTTAAACTGTTTTACATGCTCTAAACTTGACATGTTATGGGACAAACTTTAGTGTGCAAATATGTTCACGGGCCGTGTTTAAGAGTAGTGCATCTTAAAATAGTCATTTGGAGTGAGTGTGAGTAAGTAGTGTAATATTTTTTTTAATTGGGTTTTTCAAAATGTCTCGCGGGCCGGATCAAATCTTATAGCGGGCCCGTTGTTGCCCACCTATGCTTTAAACGATGGCGTAAATACCTTCCTTGTAGCAAATATTTGTTTAGGGAAATAACTTCCCACTCCCTCACTTTTTATTAATTAAATCGTTTCATATAAAACATCATTTATGAATTTTTTATACAAATGAGAATATGTCATGCCAGATATAATATATACTACCGTCCAAAAGTTTGGAAGCAGCAATGGATTCTACAAAAAGTCTCAGATACGGTAAAATTTTATTGATTATTATTATTATTATTATACATTAATTTATGCAACATAAGTGGCTGTTGTAAAATAAAAGTAAATTAATTCAAATTTATTTTCGTATATGACTTCTTTTGGCTTTGACAATCTCTGCACAAATTTTAGGCATTCTTCGAAACAATTTTTCGAATCAGTCCGCGTCAATTTGTTGCCATGCATTCTGTAAATATTCCTATAGATGGTGGGTGTTCTGGGGTTGAGGCAATCTAGCCCTTCGATAAAGTTCATCCCATAAGAGCTCTGTGGAGCATAAATTCGAACTCTGAGGAGGCCAACCCATTAATCTTAGTTCATTTCTTGCTGCTTTCTCTCCAAAGTTGTACAGATTCGAGTCGTATGTTTGGGGTCATTGTCTTGCTGGAATACCAATAAGACAAACGGCTTACCAACAAGACGGCTTCCAATAATTTTCCCACATTCTAATCATCAAAATCTTCAGTTGCAGATACATTTTGATATATTTTAGATGACTTCGATTTTTTGCAAATTGAAATTTCGTCGAAATTTTGCTCATCTTCGATTTGGTTCAAGGCTCACCGAATGCTGTCTCCAATCATACAGAATATAGAATATAGATGGTATTCGTTTCTAAAGATTTCAAAACAGGATACTTCTATTTTGGAAAATAGCAAAATACTCTTGTTTCCTCTTTGTACTACCAATTTTTACTAAATCACCCGTAGTTGTTCCAACAAAACAACTCCAAACCATAATACCTCTGTGTTTGACGGACGGCACTAAGCAGGCCTCGCCTTTCTCTGGCAGTCGACGAACAAAAACTCTCCGTTGCATATCAAATAACTGTTATACTCGTCAGCCCATAAGACTGCGTTCCAACCATCCAGTGGTCAATTTGCATACTCTTTTGCCTCTGTTAATCGTTTCTCTTTATGCACGCGTTAAAAAAAAAATTTCTTTCTGCGGCCGATGCATCGCCTTAGACGCTGCCGATAATTGCGTCTTGACGGTACTAACAGAATCATTTCTTTATTGTTGTCTTTCCCTAAACAAATGTTTACTATAGAGAAAATATTTACGTAATTGCCTAGCGTACCTAAACAGTTTGTCTTAATTTTTCTTTGATACCTTTTATAGTTTCTGAGTTATGACTTATTACTAGAGACCGGATTATAAGCAAAGTGCATATATTTTATTTTATTTATTTATTATATTTTACGTCTATTTGTAGATGTCTTACACTGAATAGGGTTAATTAATGTTAATTAACTTCAATCAGTGTAATACATCTACATATAGGCGTAAAATATAATAAATAAAATAAAATACTCTACTTATTGTTTTTGCACTACTTCGATCTATGATCAGGTTCATCATCAGTTTTGAACTCTGTCTAAATTCGACGACTTTTGGTATTAAAATGATGCTCTACATGTGCGATGATATTAGTCAACGTGTTTTGAATTAAATCCTTCGCTTCAATTTAAAAAATAATTTGGATTAAGTAGTCAATTTTTAGAATTACAATTATTTAATCAACGATAATGTTTTATTCAATGTACAACACGTCTTATTACTATTTACTACGTCTTACTAACTATTTTCTTGTTCATATAGATTTATTCCGTTTACTTGATCGAGGCAAAGTATAGTTGTTTCAAGTAGGTAGTTTCCTGCTTGAATCAGAATCTCGCCCTTGATGACTGAATTAAGAAAAAAAACAGTTTGAGAGGGAATTTTCTAGTTTTATTTTCATTTCTAGTCTTACTGGCTATTTTCTGAGCAATCAATTTTGCCGAACGCATAACGATTATATATTTAAAATAAATAAGGACTGTTTGGTTTCTCTTGTATAGATATAATTCTCTAAATAGCTGATATGATGAATAACGCTCTAAATTTGAAAGCGATATTTATTTTTACTTTTCGATTGGTAGATAAGATTAAAAATCTAATTAAGCATCTGCGTAATGCAAAATAAGGTACACTGCCAGACAAAAATATACGCCAGGCACTCTTTAAAGGCTAGAAGAATACATTGCGAACGGGTTAGGTTGGATGGTCGGAATTGTCTCTTCTGCGCAAAGAAAATAACTCCTTCAGATCGATGGGACGATAGATTGTCTTCAATTAAAACTTTGTTACCATCTAGTTTTCGCTGATAAGACTTTTTTTCATTATGTTCTTTATACTGCCCTTCAGGTTTATTGTCTTTTGCAGGCAAGTCTAGAACTAAAATACATTTTCTTTTCGACTATACCCAACTGCATAGTGTGAGCAAAGTGTAATTGTTGGTTTGTTACCATACTTTTTCCGAATTTTGTCATGACTTTGAGGCCATCCGCCATAATCGAAGCAATATCTCTTTCAATATCAACGTTAAATTCTCAGTCTTTTTCTAATTAAATTAACGCAGATTTTCAACGAAATACTGTCAAAAAGTCGAGAATCCAAATTTACATTTGTGTATTTTTAGTTGCAACTAGATATCCGCTCATCACAAGTAAAGCCAAATTTAACGTTCTTACTTTTTAAGTAAATTAAGTTCTTTGATATATTCAGCCTTTATCTGTTCGGCAAAACTTAATACTTTTGATTGGATCGTGTTCGAAGACGAGGAAGAACTGTACCCAACCATGGAACCCATTTCAAGTGTTGCACGGTTTTTTATGTAGTTATTGGTCACTGCACCAAAGAACTATAGATCAAATTGTCATCGCATGTGACTGAGAGAAGATTTGTGTCTTACGATTCCAGTTTCTATCGAAGAGTTGACACTGTAGGAGTGTTAAGTTAGGTTTTCTCAAGTGCTACAGTAACCTGTACACAGATTATTAAAAACATTAAACTAAATAGATGAATTTCTCGATTCTCCACGCAAAAACCAATATTACGAAATTTCAGCTTTTCGTCTTTACAGTTACAGCGTAGTTTGAACTATTGAGCAACGGTGTACACACCTATCCAACAAAATAACGTAAATACCATTCCTCAGCAAAACATTTCGAGGAAGTTTATCGCGGAACATACGTTTTTCTTATCTCTCACTTGAAAAACAATCGTCGCGCTATTTATGATCCGATATCAATTCTCTTGGACGCACAATGACTAATTCAATGGTCGTTCGAGCTAGATGAAATTTGGAGATTCACAGGTATCGCAATAACTCCACACCACAAAAAATTAATATGCATTCGTTTCAAGATCACGTGGACTCTCACTAGGTTGAGAGATTACTACGATAACTGTGAATGATACTATACAGTCCGTAATCGCTGTGAAAATTTGGAGGTTATTAAATTCGATTAAGTAACTGTATAAACCACATTCGCAAACTGGGAGATTTTATAGGATTACTGAAATGATTTTATGGATCATATAGCATAACACATTTTATTTCATTGCATAAAATTTTGTTTTGATAAAAAATTAGCGAGGTATTATACGGTATACCAACTTAATGTTTGAAAAATTTTGTCAAATTTGTGAAATGAACTGTCGTCATTTCGGCTCGTCTTTTGTTTTTGCTAGAACTGTCCTTAACCCTTAACCACCGTAGTGCAAATACTGTAACGTCTTCACCGTTGTGCGGTCTTGATGACCTCGTATAATAAACAAACTCTAATTACCAAAATATATTTTTTTATCCATTGGGAACATTCTTATTGGATTGAGTGCACCCTAAAATAAAACGCAAGATGCCTTTTAACATAGTTCGTTCTTTAATTAACATAAACCAAAAGAAATACGTAAATGTCATATTTTGCTCTGTTTTTAACACAAACGCTAGAATTTTTCTTTAGTAATATTCTATAAGAAAATAAGAACAGATTCTTAACAATAAATGATCATGATAATATACGAAATAACCTAAAACAAATAGAAAATTGTAGAGGGTCAAATATCCATGATTGTGTTTACAAATTTTTAACGTACATGCTAAAGCTTTAGGCATATGGTAAATTTTACGCACATAAAAGGTTTTCTCTTAATTCTAGAAGGAGAAGTACAACATGTTTTTCGTTTTTCCAGTTTTTCTTCTAGAACTTCCGCTCAATCATACTAACTCAATCATATCTAAATTCTGCAATTCAGATCTTTTAGTACTTTTATATGTATATTTCGTTCTGGTGGTGCATAATAATACATTTGTCCACTGCAATACAACTTGTGGTAGATCTGCCGTAAATGCTGCTAATAAAGTGCTCTCATGATCAGGATCGCCTTATCGAACCGCTTTGGATGTGGTAGGATTTTTACTCATTATTTTGTGCAAAAAGCAACTCAAATACTAGCGTTACGGTGCTAGTACCGGTCCCTGTGACCGCTTCATAACTTTAGCTGTGTTTTTATTGCGCACCGAAACAAATATCGACTTCAACTTTTTGCAGCATACTGGCAATGCACTAACTTGAAGGTAACGAGAAAAAGAATCCGTGATATTAAAGTGAGGATAAGATAAACAAAAACAAAAATCCGCTGGGGTGACTCGGACCGCACTACGGTGTTTCAAAGAATATTTGCAATAGTGATAATTTAAAACAAGAAAATTGACGCGAAATGAACAAATAAACAAGCAATATACAATTTCAACTGATCTTAATGGTAATTGGTGAATCCTGTATTGAAGATTAAAAGTCTATTTCCTCAAACATTTTTTTTTTAATATTTAATAGTTGTACTCTTGGAAAAGAGCAATAAAATGTATTTGGGTGAAATTTGCACCTAAATGTTTGGACTTTACGGATTATGTGTAACAATTTTATAATTGCATACAGTACTTTATAAAAGGGATTAACGATTTCACCATATGCCTATCAGTTTTATTATTTTAAAGGAATTTCACCTTCAAACTTATCGACGGTAGTGTACATACAAATTCCTTTAAGAAATTTGTCAAATCAAGGATTCCTTGAAATTAGCATCGGTTACATAAAGGTTCCACTGTATTTATATATTATCATTTTATTACAAGTACATTTACAACAAATCGTAAAACTATAAACTGGTTCTAATTCAATTGGCAGGGACTACATGTTCAAACCTTAGTTATATGATGCCTGTCCAGCTAATGTATCATTTACTCATATATTTACAATCACGCGATAGTTTCAACGATTGCCGCGAGTCACGCTGGTATTTTCTCGCTTATCGACAGAAAAATTGCGCAAGCACGTGCTGATAAACACTGGCGAACGCGTTCAAGTAAGGAGGGGATTCTGCACGAGTCATTGCTAATCAAGTTCAGACTTGGAATTCAGAAAATTATCGCGCTTGTTTGGTTTGATATTCGGAGGTTATTTTTAATACTGAGGAGTTTTCCCGCTTCCGGCTTGCTAATACAATGTCGCTACTATGGATCTATTTATAGCTGTGGATGGAAAATAATGGTTTTTCTTATTATCGTCTTAATATAATTTAAATTGAAATACTAAATTAAGGAGAAGTATTATACAAACAAACAGAATTATTCTATGTAATGCTGTAAAATCAACAGAAACTGTTCAAGTCTTCAAAAAACATGTTTTTGAGATAACAATTTTGAGAATAGAAAACATGTTTAGGGAACTAGTTTGAACGCATGCAAAAGTGTTTAAAGCTTAAAAGTGAATAATTTCATCGATATTTCAGTTAACCTTTCAAAAATGTATTTTATTTTTATAATTTCGCTGTTTTGAGTTGAAAAGTAATAATTTTTTTAATGTAGTTTCTTTGTAGTTCAGTATTAATTACGACGCATAATTTGCGGAACTATGGAAATTTCGTTGACTGCAGTATCAGTTAGAGTTTCATTGGCTGTAATATTGTTATTCACTGTAATACTACAGTACACGAAGCAGCCAAAACTAATAGTATGTGGTATAATTTTCATTGGTTCTCTTTCTGAATGGTGTCTAAACTGCCTTCTATTAAAAATACAAATTGTGGAGTTATAAAAAGCTTTGCCTAAATTGTTGAATATGTCCACAAATTGTTATATTTTTTCGAAATGTAATTGCAAGTGCAATTGTCAACGAACGAGTATAATTTTGCGAACTGTTAGTGTTTTTAGTAGCATCTCTAAGAAATTTTAATTATTTCGGACAATTTATCTCTTTTTCCTCTATAAAAATGAACAATTTAAATATGATGGTGCATCCCGTCTGATCTAGGCAATGAATTTTTTTTGTACAGTCCTTGGAGAATGAAAGACCTTCATCTAGGCTTATTTTAATCGTTAACATCTTTTTGTTTCGCCATGTGTATGTTGTTTTATAAAAGACTATTTTTAGTGTTAGATAGGAGTTAGTTTATTTTTCAGTTCGATAACAACTGTATTGCGAGTCGAGCAGACTGTTGCTTGAATCTGTTCTCTTTTGTTTCTGAAAAAAATGGAATCACTATACTTGGATTTTAGTAGCATAATAAATTTCTCCGCTATGTTTCATTTCCCCTTACCAAAGTTACTTCAAAATAATGGAAAATAAACCATAGTTTCTAAACAGTAGTGTAGTTTACAACACTGCTGCACAATAATAAATATGCGTTATTTTCACGCTACAAATTGTACTAGAATGTAGCACTAGGCAATATACGTAAAGGTACACATATCTATAGCAATGTTAGATTTGTACTAGGTGTTACACTAAAACAAAAGAAAACAAAAAAGCAAACACTAAAACAGTGGGGCATGGACCCCCTTGAAGGAACTGTAGTATATTTCTAGTGTTGAATAATGTTGATATTATTGCTGTAGAATTCGAATCATAGTTTGGAATTCCTACAATGAATTCCAACAATTTTAAACAAAACAACATATCGATTGCTGACATGATAAGGAATTTTTTATTGATTATAAGCTATATTTAAACTGCTCGAAAACTGCGATTAGATTCTTTTTCCGATAATCAGCAATATGGTAAAACAACAATAATCACTCAAAAATGTTAACAAAATTCCTTGAATGCCCATTGACTTCTATGATAAAAAATATGGATTTAAAATGATGAAAAAAAAATAAATTTATTAAAAAAAGAAAAATAGTATAACTTTGCGTTGAAATTCTATTTCAAGATGCTAGTAATTTGCAACAACCTTGAATGCTTACAAATAGCCTATTGTCCTGAGGTTTATGCCCTATTAAAAACACTACCACATGACCATTCTCCTAAAAGTGTAATGGCTTTCTAAAACATGATCCGAAATATGTGTAAAATATTTAGAGAATCAATTAGAGCAGCTATGATAAAATACCTGAACATATACATTTGAGGTCAAACCTAGAGAAATAACGCAGTTAGTAGTCAATAGCGATTATGAGTTTAGATAATTTTTTTAATAGATTCCACTCTATGAGAATTAACATGCGTAAACGTGTATGAACTACTTTTCATCTAACCTTTTAATATATAATCGTAAATAATTTTTTAAAACGTTTTCGTATAGCCTTTAGTTCATGGTTCCTTTAGAGAATGCAGTCCCTGAACCTTGTGCTGTTACGCATGCCCAAATTATTACAGAAGATGGATGTTTTATTATTTTCATTGTAGTCTTCTTTCTAATTTGTAATGTTCGCCTGAAGGTCTTGTAATATACCGAGGACACTGTTATCACCTTGATTTTTGATTTATCATTAGATACAATCTGTAGTAAAACAAAAAACCAAGATTTTTAAGAATTCTTTTTTCACTGGGTAATTTTCGTGCTCTTTAACCTAAAAGTAGCTGCCCCCAAATATTCCATGAAATATGTACAGTCCCAGTTCCCTTACTGTTGGTGAATTGGAGGGTGGCATAAGCTTCTGTGTTGCTACTTTTAATTAATTTTACGTTCGGCTTAAACCATTTTTTCTTGCCGTAATATTGCCGCGAGTACTAATTCCAGGAATATTTTATTTTAATAGAATGGGAATAGGATTAATTGTATCTTCTTTAATTACAATGCATTCTCCTCATACTAAAATATATTTTCGTTATTGTGAGAGTTGTTCTCAATTGCTGAAAAGATCCCATGACAAAATAAAACTGAATTCACGACAGGAGAAAAATGTTTATTTTAATTTTCGAACGCAATAAAAGGTGGCAGTACTTGTTTGGTTACACGGAAATGCATCGACAAAATGCCTAGAAAATAGTATCCAACATAATAATGTTACTAAATACAGCTACTTATGGTATTAACGTATGGACATGTTTCTATGTAGCTACCCGGCCTCATCAACGTGGTTTCAAAAAGTTTTGCTCAATACATTTCAAATCCCCTCTCTGCTACTATCACCATATCTAAACTTACAGCTCAAGTGAGTATTCTTGCCCCCAAGAGTAACCGCCTGCCGATTCAAACACAGCGAAACAAGCGGGATAGTAGTCGAGAAGGAATTGTAATGTGTTGGGCAAAAAATCGCTCGAAGAAGAAACATGTGTTAATGTTTTTTGTCTCCTCACATTGTCTTTCCAGTAAGATTATTCGTATGTGCAGCTACGCTATGTACTATCAGTCCGTGCCCTCTCTGGTTTAGTAGTCCATTAGCTGCTCGGGAGAAGGGTTGGAAAACTGACCCGCTTATGTTGTGTTTGAACGGCAGGCGAGTGTGCATTTTTGTGGCATTAGAAAAAGAAATGCTTACTTAAACTGGTGGTTTATCCACGCTGGTATTAGCAGAGAGGAATTGCATGCAATTTGAGGGAGAGAAAGACGCTTGAAACCGCGTAGGCGGAACATGATCGCGTATTAGGGTTGTCTTTCTCCTTATATTGCCTTTCCGGTGAATGATCCCACAAATACCATGAGTAGCTGTATTTAGCAGCATTATAATGCTGGGTGCCACGAAAATGGTTCTAAGCAAAGTAATTTACAGTGACATTGAGGGTACAAGGTAATTATATTATGATTTTTTTTCGACCCGTTCGATTTTACAAATCTGACCCAGCCCCAGATATTTACCGCATCAGCAAAGTACAAATCAAGCGAGCAGTGATGGTATTATCCTAAATAGCATTAACGTGTAATAACTACGTGAATATCAGCATTATTACAAATTAACTATCATTGAATTGCTTAAAACAGGCATCTCCACAAACTTGAAAACATTCTCTAGTGCTTCTTGGTATGGTTTTAAAATTGAGGTAGATGAACTTTAAGTCAAGAGAAATATACATTTAAATGTTTGCACATAATATTCCTTTGGCTAACATAAACAAGGAAAAACTAACTTACTTGTTTGACAGTTAAATAGTATCTCAGACATTCACGGTTGTTTGTCATAGTCGTAACGGCAGTCGGGTTCCGCCGTGTCAGAGGGTTTTTTGTCGCTGACGTTTCGGGAACAACTGCGGTTCGAATTTTCAAAGGTACCTAAATGACAAAAAACCTAGTAACATGGCGGAACCCGACAATTGTTTGACAGTTGTTAGAAGAGAAATTGTGAGAAATGAATAAATTACATATAAGCAAAATTAAAATTTGTAATATAATTAATAACAATTTTAAATCTTAAAATATAAGTCGGACAGTTGCGCCATCTGTTGTGTAGTAGTTGATCTACAAATAATGCGTAACTCAAATACAATAGGTATCTTATCTTAGCTTGTTTTTATTTATTATTTTAGTGGATTCGATGTTATTTCCAGTTTTATTTTACTAGATGGAGGTGAAGTGTCGGAATATACACTTTAAGTATTTAATCACTCATCCACACCAAATTAGTTTATTTGCTTTTTTCCAATTTTGGGAACTGAAGATGTCATGAGCGTTTTAGTTATATCCAAAAAGTACCCAACATAGACAGAATCATTCCTTAATTGTTAGTAAAAAATGATTGATTAAACTAGTTCAAAAGTAGTTTTAATTATTATAGTAGATTATGGTCATGGAAAGTAAATGAGCATTCCAACCCATTTTTACATTCGAAAAGAATTTCCCAACTTAATAATATTTTTAATGTGCGATGAACCTTTGTTGTGGCGGGATAAATTTAATTGCGAAAAGCATATATATAAAGTACGCAGAATGTCCTTTCCTTGTCTTGGGTGAATAGAATTTTGGAAGATGCGCTTAGGAATTCCTAAGCCATCAGAATAAAAATATACAACTTCGCTTTTTTATGTATTTGCGAGCAATACTTAGTAAGACTTTCCACATCTTTTTGATGATGTTGAATAAATTGGGGTGAGACAGTGGTTCAATCATTATTATTCACAAAGTTTGCTATACAAATTAGCCACTATGCATTTCTAATCCTTAATCAATAATATCTTTCCATTGCATCTAAATTTTTCCTTTTATATCACGCCCAATAAGTATTATCAAATGCACATAACGATGTGGAGTCAAGAAGACAGGTATTTTACTATCTGCAAGATTCATCGATTACATTACACAGTCCCCCAGATCAGTTATTGCTGTTGACAACTGAAAAATACGATAAAGCAGCATCCAATTGAAAAGTAATATCTGTAGATCGAAAGTTTCGATAAAGAGATTACATATAAAACAGAAAGGTACGGTAAATTTTCCCCAAACTGCGAAGATGAAGCTCGCGCTTGTCATCTCACTTTTGGTGTAAGTGTGATTTACGTGTACAACCTTAATTTTAAAAATACGATAATACCATACAGAATTTGTGCAATATAAAATAATAATAATATATACATATATAAGGTATACGTAAAGATTTGCACGCTATAAGTTTTGCTTTTTATTCTTGCAGATGTTTAGCGGAAGCTCAGTATGAATTTCCTGAAGGTTTTCAATTCGGAGTAGCTACGGCTTCTTATCAAATTGAAGGTGCATGGAATGTAGATGGTAAGTTCAAATTATATATTATATCTTACTCGAAATAAAGAAGTAAATATTTCAACAACAGTCCTCAAACGTCCTTAAACTCGTCGAAATGATTTCAATACGTCACCTGGTTGATGTTTATAAATATGAAACCAGTTACTAAATTATTAAAGATCCTAAAAATTTGGCTATACGCTTTGTAGCATGAAGAAACTGTTAAGTTAATAGTGTACTTAAACTATGCCAATATTGTATAAGCTGGCTCAAATTCAGTGTTTACAGTAAGCAAATATATTTTGCAGGAGAGATATGCAAAAATTATGTAACCACTGATAAGTTAATTATTTGCATTATCTTATCATTTTTAAGAGTTTTGCGAAAGTCCGTTCTTTTATAATTCTTATTATACGAAGTTATATGTAAAATTTGAAAAATTGTGGTTTTGTATCTTTGATATAATTTTTTTTGTGGAATGTAAAGATGATTTACAATTTTTAATGCCTTCTCAACATGTAGAGAAATTACGTCAACACGGAATGGAAACCATAGCCCTTAAGCCTAACCAAAGAATCTATCACATTTCTAATACATTAATAGTGATGAAATGTTTTGCCGCTTTAGCATGTACATTTAACGAAATTTCTCTAATTCCATATGAACTTAATTCTTTCTAAATTTAGTAATGAGTGCTAGGTCCTCTACTCAAAATAACTTTAAACATCCGAATCTTCATGTTATCTATCAATTTCGCTAATGTTGAAATAGGAATATCATTCCACTACTTTATCGCAGATTTCAGTTCTTTTGACCTCTCTTACCACTATTCTCTAAAGATTTTCAATGTGGTTTAGATAGGGCGAGCGAACAGATCATTATAATATATTGATTTCTCTTTGATAAAACCACTCCTTTGCTTGTCTGGAATTATTGATAGTTGCATTGTCTTGCTGTAAGAAAAATGTTTATAAGAAATAATTTGTACTGAATTTGATTCAGCTTGTACGTATTCAATATTGGTGTTGCTCGTAACTTTCATTTTCCTAACGTTTACAACAGTAGAGAAAGTTGTATAAAGACGAACAGAATTTTTAACTCTACTCACCGAACAAAGGTATTCAGCGGTTTAAAAGTTGTACTCCTTCTGTTCCAAATTATGGTATACATTTCTCTGAAATTTATGGATTAAGACAGTTTCTATGCATTTATAGTTTATTCCAAAAAGAGAGAGACAAAATTCTGAACAGGCTCCCAGCCCAAATTACAACCTATAAATTTGAGAAGTGAATTTTACATGGTAAACTTAAATTTGAAGATCTATCTGAAATATAAAATCTGTAAAAAATAAAATTTGTATGGTTTCTTCGAAGATAATTCTACAATTAATTTTAATGGTGTTCGTATGTGGAATTAAACTAACTACTTGTCTTTAATTGTTTTCTTTATTACTTCTTAACTTTTCACAAATGTTAGTAACTATGTACTATACTACTTTTACAAAACGTGTACATTTCTCCCTTCTCTACTAACACACCCAAAATATTCCCACCATTTTACACCTTTTAAATTTTAGCGGTTTTTCGAACTTAACAATTAAGACAACAGAAATGGTAAATGTAGTAGTTACAACACATGAAAGTAAGGATTCAAAATTGTTTGCGTTACTCAAGTGATTTGCTTTCTCTCGTTTCTTTGAAGGAGAATACACACCTGCATTTTAGCAATGCTGGTGATAGGTTCTGCACCACCTACAGACTTGTAATTTCCGTACAACTAAAGTTTTCTGTATTTGCAATTTACTTAGATAATCTATTAAATTTCAAATCAAAGCTCTGAGAAGAACTAATCTATACCGCAAAGTAGCTAAGGTAATATAATTATGAACAAAACTGACGAAGCGCAAACCTGATATGAATGGGAATGTTTTATGGTGTGATTTCGCTTTACTTTTAACCAATAAGAAATAACTATAACTTGGGTCTGTTCAGAAATTTGTCTCTCTCTTTTTGGAATATATGATAGTATAATCTACATGCGGTGTTTCTAATAAAGTATTAGACGGCTATGTTTAAAAACACTTCAGTTGTTACGCATGCGTTAGTTGAGAAATATCAATTTGTCCAACAATCACAAGATACCCATTGTGTCAAAACTATGGGAGATATTTGCACGAAACATGAAGCAAGTAACGTATGAACAAGCGTATTGGAATTTTTCAGTTCTTGTTACAACACAAAACCGACAGCAAATTAAAGCGCGGTGTTATTGGTCAAACTGCAAGGAAGGTTGATGTTTCTCGACTAACTATTACGCGTATTTGGAATAGGGCGAAGGAACAGTACAGCGAAGGAAATATTTGTTCCAATGTGGCTTCCAGAAAAAGGAATTGTGGCTGAAAGCGCAAAAATTACTCGAAAAATTTGGATAAAATCAAGCAAACTCAACTTAATCATCGTGGCACAATTCGGAGTTTGTCATTTGCAATTAACATTCCAAAATCGACTGTTTTTCGCCTTTTCAAAGAAGGACGACACTTTAAAAGAATATCCTCAAAAGTGAAGCCACTACTAACGGACTGTAACAAAAGAACAAGGATAGAGTTCTGTTTGTCGATAGTTAAATCGAATCGATGTTTTGAAGATATGTACGATTACGTACATACATATAGACGCTAATTAAAGGGTCATACTACATCACGCTGGACAAAGCAGAACCAGAAAGGCATCGTAAAAGCAAACGGTTCATAATTAAAGCTATGTTTGTAGCTGCAATGTCCAGACCACGCTATGACAGTGCCAGAAAACAATATTTTAACGACAAAATAGGAATCTAGCCTTTTGTTTATAAAGAACGTGCAAAAAGAAACAGCTAGAATCGGGCAAGAGGAACAATGGTGATCAAAAACATCGAGTCTATTAACGCAGCAGAATGCAAAAAGATGATTATTGATAACGTTTTATCAGCCATTAGATCCAAATTTTCAAAAGCGCATAAAGCCAAGACAATTTACATTCAACAAGATAATGCAAAACCCCATTCTTGTGACAACGATGCCGAATTACTGTCCGAAGGATCAAGTGATGGATGATGTATTAAATTCAAATCACAGCCACCTCCTCAATGCTATTCAGTCTTTGCAGCACCAAACATCGCCAAAAACTATGGATGAATTAGTAGATCGTGTCGAAACTTGATTGTGTTAACATTCTAAAATGGAGGAGGCTACTTTTCTTATCATTTAACGAAAGATCACTCTGTAAGCACCAGTCGTTAATTTTTTATCACAAAACTAACAGTTCCAATCAGTTGCTTGATCCAAGGTGCGGATATTATGCTGGTAGTATGCTGGTAGTATCGTCGGCAAATTGGTATACATGGGAAAAAGTATGCTGATGCGTTCAACCTGCACTCATCTTGCTGGTTAATTGATACAAGTACAAATGTTAACAATAGTAACAAACGAACTGTTTCCGGAATTGGACCGTGTCATGATAAAACCTTCTCAAACCTTCAGAAGGTTTTCGCCTCTAGCGCGATTAACACGTCGAGACAGTTTACGTTCAACACGATAATACAAAACCACATTCTTGTGACAACGATGCAGAATTGTTGTCCGAAGGATCAAAAGATGCATGATGTATTAAATTCAAATCACAGCCACCGAATAGTCCTGATTTGAATATTTTAGACCTTGGCTTCTTCAATGGTATTCAGTCTTTGCAGCATCAAACATCGCCAAAAACTATGGATGAATTAGTAGATTGTGTTGAAAGTTCCTTCGACGCATTAACTAAGGAAAAATTAGGTAACGTATTATTGACACTAGAGTAGTATTAAAATTTGCGCGAACCATGAGAATGACCGTTCTAAAAATATTCGATACAGAGACATATGTTTAACGTCAAGTATGCATACATATATACATAAGCTTATTTTAATGATACTTTGTGTATTAGTTTAATTTTATAATTTTATTATAATGTGCAATGACTTTGTGTATCATCTTGAAAAGCATTATATATTTAACTTGTAATAACATAAAAATCTAAAAAAAAATTGGAAAAGGTTATTTTGTTGTATATTGACTAAATATTTTGGAAGTAGAAAATGTAGATTGTATTCCATCGTAAACCCCTTTGCTAACAGACTTTAAAGAAATAAAATAAGAACTTCTACTACAATAACAAAAATATGAGAATGTTAATCATGCAAAAGGTTTTACGTTCTGTGTAGCAAAATGCAAATACTAAATGCTTTTTTATCTACGTATAATGGTACCAAATAAGTATGAAAACACTTGTGTGAAATTGGCAACGGCCTGCCGGCAACGGTTTCATAGATTACAAAAACATGTAGATAACCAAAAATTTAGCGACAGTAAATCACTCATATCGAATTAACTAAGTATTATGTATTAATCGCGAATATATACGTCACTCCTTTTACAAACTAAGAAGAGCACCAGCTCTTCCAAGCTGTCAAAGGGGTAATAAAATCGTATCAGCAACGTTTATAATTTGTTAATATTACAATGTAATGTCAAAATGCAGAAAATTGAAGATTATTTTACGAGAATATTCAGCAATAATCATTCTTTTCTTTGGGTTGCTACAACTACCCCTACTTCTTGGGGATCCCGGCATTCTAACCAACAATCTAATAAAGTTGTTTTATATCATTTTTTTTTAATCCTATGTCCTTTGTACCTTGCGGTGTCGGACTATTTATTTTCTTATTTTTATCTTCCACAGGTTCCTGTACTGAGCTAGTTGTTTGGCTTCAATCCATCCCATACTTCTCTTTTCCAATTCTATACACCTGCTCCTTCCAGGTGTTTCGGAGTCTACCTATTCTGTTTTTGCCCTCTGTTTTGGCTTCAAATATCCTCTTTGTGATTCGATGTTCTTCCATTCTGTCTAGATGTCCAAGCCATCCCAGTTGTCTCTCTTCTGTGACCACTTCTACTGGTTTGATACCCAGACTATTAGTGATTGTCGTGTTTCTGATTCTGTCTTTTCTAGTTACTCCTTCTATTCTTCTTAGGAATCTCATTTCCATGGCCGTAACTCTGCTTTTGATTCTATTCGTGGTTATCCATGACTCACTACCATATGTTAATGTTGGTCTGACCACTCTTTTATACACCTCTGTGTTTATTTTTTTTGGTATTTTCTTTTTATCCAGAAACGAATTTCTCAATATGTTATATATTTTTGCGGATTTCCCTATCCTCTCATTTACCTCTTTCTCTATTCTCCCATTGTCTTTAATGATTGTTCCTAAGTAGTTGTAACTTTTAACTTGTTCGAATGCTTTTTCTCCGATTTTGATGCTATGTTTTCTTTCTTCTGCTGCTATTATCATTGTGTTTGTTTTCCTCGTGTTTAGATCCATGTTTATCTTTGTTAGTTCTTCTTGGTATATGTTCAAGTTTTGCTGTAATGTCTCTTCCGAGTGTGCTATCAGTACCATATCATCTGCAAACATTAATTCCTGTACGTTAATTGCATTCATTTTCCAGTTTCCTACTTTCATATTTTTTCCTTTTTGTTTGGCTTTTTTAACAGCGTCGTCTATTAATATAGAGAATAACAAGGGTCTCAATACGCATCCCTGTTTTAATCCAATTTACGATTCGAATTCAGCTGATTCTGCATTGGAAGTTCTCACCTTATTCTTATTGCTTTTATACAATGCCTTAATCATCTCTATCATTCCTTTCTCTAAGCCTCTCCTTTCCAGGCTCTGCCATACATCTTCTCTTCTTACCCTATCAAAAGCTTTTTTTAAGATCTATAAAACATATATGTATTTCCTTTCCTTTCCCTATTAGTTTTTCTCCTAATTGTCTGATTACAAATATTAAGTCCTGGGTGCTTCTGCCTTTTCTAAATCCATGTTGAGTATCTTCTAGTGTTGTTTCCAGTTTCTCTCGGAGTCTTTTTTCTGGTATTCTTGTCAATACTTTTCCTGGGATGCTAGTTAATGTTATTCCTCTATAGTTTGAGCATTTCTTAGAGTCTCCCTTTTTGTATATGGGCATAATTATTCCCATATTCCTATTTTATATCATTATACACACGTAATTGTAAAAACTGATATACATACAATAGAATAACAATGCAACACGCTATATAGTTTAAGAAAAAAACTGTTTTCAAGCACTGCAAAGTATAGTATAAAAAAATAATATCGTACAAACTGATTGAATACCGAACGCCAAGAAACGAACAGGTGACCGACAGTTGATATTTGTAGGTAGAGCTTTACATGAGAAATGTATATCTGTTTCACTCGATTTCATCATGCTATCTCTTTTTAGTGTGTAAATTGGTTCCTGCGCAAGTTTGTTCCGATTTTAATACTACTCTACAAAAGTGCATGGAGTCAACCATAGAACAAGAATGGTGACTGTCGGAGTGGGGGTAACACTAACTTCAGCGCCTCTTACGGTCATCGGGTAGAACCATAGAACAACTGTAGAACTAAATTAATTTTTCTGTGGTCATACGGTCATTTGGTTACTGACTGCGTTTAGTATTGTTATTTTCAATTAGCTAATATACATTATTTTTCTTTGTAATATAAATATATTTTCGCATTAAGTTGTTGCTTCTTTTCTATAAATATAATTTAATTTAATTTTAAATGACTATACTATGTAAGGCTCCAGAAACGAGTGCTTCTACTATTTCTTTTTGTATTCTAATGTTAAATCGGTTAAGAAATCTACTAAAATATTAATAAAGCAATTTCCGCGATTAGAATACACTAAAATAGTAAATAATTATATTCACTATTTTTAATATTCATAGTTATCGAGCCACGCATTACTTCGAACCACTCGTTTTTGCAGTCTTAATTCTAATCCGCTTAACACCATTACAATCTGTACATTTGAAAAACGTGCCTTCAGGAGGTGTTGAGTTTAGTTTTACCTCCACCCCGACAGTTACCATTCTGCCTTGTTCTGTGGAGTCAACCATGATGGCCTCAGGAGGCAACAATTATAAAATTC
Source organism: Trypoxylus dichotomus (assembly GCA_023509865.1). NCBI lineage: Eukaryota > Metazoa > Arthropoda > Insecta > Coleoptera > Scarabaeidae > Trypoxylus > Trypoxylus dichotomus. Next base: position 60,470,741 of record CM042075.1, read on the forward strand.
AGCACATGAACAACGAAAAACTTCTCCGCGAAGGGCGTGTGCCTGTTTCTATTATCTGCAACCAAACTGCCATTGAAACAGCTGAATTGTGTTTATATGAGTTAAATTTTCATTAATGTATGTTTAAATTAAGTCATAGATTGAATTACTAATTTTATAAATACAATAAAGCAGTTTTTAAAGTTTTGTATGCGATAATATCGGACAAATTGAAAAGAGAAATGTATACCATAATTTGGGACATGTTCTTTTATTAAACTGCTAATATTTTGCTCAAAATTCTACCCGCCTTTATACAACTTTCTCTATTCATTACGAAGTACTCCGTTATAGTCGTAGCGGCCGTGAAAGTCCGAGATACTAGAAGTACTCCGTTACTTCTCCTGTGCCTTCGGTTACAACAGTTTTGTGTTTCATCTACGGGGAGTTAACCGTCGGAAAGTTTTTTCTTGAATAAGATAATTCATTTTTATCTCATGCGATACAGACAAAGGGGAGAATATATGGGATCACATGACGCACGAACGATCCGGACTGATTGCGGATGGGAGCACTGGAGACGATGCCTGCAAGGCGTACTTCAAAACTACTGAAGATATCGAATTATTGAAGGAATTGGGCGTCGACTTTTATCGATTCTCGATATCGTGGTCCAGGATTCTGCCAACCGGACACGCTTCCAAGTTAAATACTCATGGAATAAATTACTACAATGACTTAATCAATCAATTGTTAGCCGCGGAAATAACACCAGTCGTCACCATGTTCCATTGGGATCTACCACAACCTCTTCAGGAGATCGGCGGTTGGCCTAATCCTTTCCTAGCCGATATATTTGTTGATTACGCGAACGTACTTTATCGAGAATTCGGCGATCGGGTGAAGGATTGGATTACTTTCAATGAACCTATGCAAATTTGCGAGCAAGGATATTCAGTAGCCGATAAAGCGCCGGCGTATACACAGGAAGGAATCGGAGGCTATTTGTGTGCTCATACATTATTAATTGCCCATGGAAAGGCGTATAGATTATACAACCAGGTTTATAGAGAAGAGCAACAAGGTATGAATCAACGTATTACACTTCATGTATAATGAAATGAATAATACCATACCTTTGATTAAATTTTTATTTAAATTTGGGAACATTAATGTTTTTCGAAAATTGGACTTTGACAACGGTCATAGTAAAGTCAATTTATTGCAAATTTGTCTTATCAATTAGATTTATTGTCATGCTGGAAAAACAAGTGGGTTTATACAATTAATTAATGTATATAGGATTTCCGTCAACAATTCCATGATTTTGTAGTTACGTATGAACATCTTGTTAACGATTTCAAGAACTGTGTGGTTATATAATTCACAGGTATAGCCGTAAACTCCACTCACACAAATTTATTAATTATTCGAAGCGCAGCGTTTCGAGAGCACGTAGACTCTCATTGTCAAAGCAGCTTCGAAACGCTGCGTTCCGAGTAATTAATAAATTTGTGTGAGTGGAGTTTACGGCTATACCTGTGAACATTTGGTTATGCAAATTCATGGTTGTGTTAACAAATTTCGTAAAACGGGGCAGTACCGTCAATCGGGGTGACTAAGTGCCTATCTGGGTTACTCGGTGTCATGGACTATCGTGTAAATGTTATCCAGGTTTAATGTTGACTAACTTTGTTGTTAGCAGAAAAACCAGTGTATTCTGCATGAAAAAGAATTTTCATGCAGAAAATTTTTGGACTGGCCTGAGCTTCAGGATGCTTCACAAATTATAATGAAAATTTTGCCGCCGACTGAAATCAGCAGTCGCAAGTTTCAGGTGGACTACTTATTTTCCATTCAATTTTTTAAAAGGTTCCTAAACTCTGTGCAGTCAAGTTTAAGACAGTTGTACATACAGACTTCCTTCAAAACTTAGTTTCCTTTTAACTGGAGTTTGGTTGAATGTTTAGGGCAGATTCTTTAAAGAATTGAGAAGTTGGTGTTCTCACCAACTCACGGTTTTGTTTGTTTCTTATCTTTTTACGATTTGTAACCTTTTGCCCTTTTGTTATTAAAAATTTTAATAATGTTGACGTTTTACGGGTTTTTAATAACTGGTTTCAAATATAAAATATATATGGATTCCCTTTTTACTTTTTTTGTTTTTACCCATTTTTTTAAACAATTTCCAACATAATGAATCTGTACATTTGAATTCTGTAGGGTAACTAGTTACTAACGTTTCTAATATATTTTCAAAGAGAAACTAGGTGTGGCACTTAGTCGCCCCGACAAACGGGGTGAGTTGTTGCCACAAAAAATAATTCCTCCCTCCCTTTATTTATAAATTGAGAGCAAAGATTGTATTGAAAATTCAGCCAAATTCAACTGATATCAAAGGAGATATGGCATAAAAATTTCAAAATATGGCACTTTGTCACCCCAGCACTTCGTAAATACGGGAGCGGTCTGCTTAAAAAAAGAACTGCAAAATGTATTGAAGATGTTCGACAGAGAATGGAAAACTCACCAAAGAAATCCGTTGCGAAACTGTTAGAGGATGTCAGTTATCAATCGGAACATGCCACATTATTCTTAAAGAAGATTTAAAATTATATCCATAAAAAAATTAAGCTGTTCGTGAACTTCGTTGATTATAATAGAAGAACCGAGTACTGCCAACGGTTCTTAAATAACCTGAATAATAATGATATTCTTAATAGATGTTTCTATTCTGACGAGGCCTGGTTTCATCTTTCGGGATATTTAAACAAGCAAAATATGAGAATATGATCGTCAGAAAACCTTCATGAATTTGTAGGAAAACCATTACATTCGTAAAAACTGTGATGGTTGTTTGGCGGTGTTAAGGCAACGAATTATTGGGTCCATGTTTTTTAACAGTAATAAATCCTGAAAGATACCGAAATGCGATATTGGAAACCTTGATGAATCAATTAAGTGATGATAAAATTACAGAAGGATATTTCTCCAAGGTCTCCAGATCTCGCAATTCTAGTTTATTTTATTTTTACGTACATGAAGAACATGATTTCTAGAACACTACAACACACTATTGAAAAACTTTACAAATGTATTACAGAATATTATAATAATATAATTCTCGAACATTTATCAAACGTATTTGAAAACATGAAATGCAGAGTTCGTCCATGCATCGATACAAAAGAACAACATTTCGAGCATCTTCCTTAGCGTAGGTTCTTTTTTTACAATAAGCACATTTTTGTAAATACTGTGTTTTATTAATCACAGTAAACAAGCTCAGCCTCACAACTAAATTGTAATCAGTCAGATGATAGGTGTCAAAGTTTGGTTTTAGAAAAACATTACTGTTCCACAATGTTCCCAAATTTAAATAAAAATCATAGGCTACTCTAAATGAAAATTTAATTGAAGGTATGGTATTTAAATAATAACAAATCTTCATCGAAATATTGTTAAAAAGATTACTTTGCGTATCAATATTTTTTTTAAAGCTAACAGGTGTTGCAATTTGAGATTATTATCTATAGATATATATTTATATTTTTCGTAGAAGTAGAAACAGTGCCACTAATGGCTAAAATAATAAAATTGAAAAGTGTACTACCGAGCAACGTACGTTTTATTATTGTTGGGAGACTCTGATATCTTGAATTATATTCACGATCGATTGTACAAATCGATTCAAAAAGATGGACATAATCTCAATTGGCAATATTTTCCATGATGATATTTGAATTTTATAAATTATATTTCGTTATACATGCATTAAAGTTTATAGATGTTCAATACACCCTCTTTCGATCGTATGAACAACATCTAGATGGAAGCTGATTTCCTCCCACACTCGATCTGTGGCATTATTGAGTTTTCCGTTATACGAGGGTTGCTATTTGTGTATCCGGAATAATAAATAAACATAAATATTTGCCATTGAAAATGGTTTTATTATTTTTCAAAATATTCTGCGCGATGACCGACGCACTTTTGAATACGTTCGAACGAATCTTCATTGCACTTCTTCCATTCCGATTGAATTATGAACATGAAACATGAATTTTGAACGCATCAATCGCTTCTTCTGACGTCGAAAATCGTAGACCACGTAGTTTATTATATATGATTCGTCAATTTGGATCGGTTAAATATTGAGTTGTTTAGGTCGATGTGTAAAAGCTCGCGTTGTCATGGTGAAGAATGATCCTACGTCGCAGGTTATCTTTTCTTATTTCTTCAAAGGCTTATAGCAAACAAATGGTTGTGTACCATTCAGAATTGACCGTTTTACGATTTTCTAGTGACATTGTAGCCATATGGCCGTTTGTTCGAAATAAAACAGACGACCATTTGTTTCGAGGTGTTCCTGAGATGAACAACTTCTGTTGGGATTGGCTCATCTTGGAAGACCCATACAGTCGATTGCTGTTTACTTTCACAACAATCGATTTTGGACGACCTTCTTTAAATTCGTACCTAAATGCCACGATTGAATTTACTAAATCAATGATATACAGTGGTTTTAGATGGTGTTTCCATCGCCAAAAAGTGAATTAATCGATTCACTGTTAGATAATCCACGTGAAATTGGAAATATTCAAGTCACTAAACAACACAAATATGTCAGATGGTGCCTAGCAACACCATTTTTTCCAATTCCGGATACATAAATAGCAACCCTCATACGGTTTCTCGGGCTATTAAAATTTATGGAAAGAAGTATCATGTAAATTGTGTCTTTCACGAACCCCTAGAGGAAAAAATACAGGATCTGGTTTCGGGAGACCTCGGTGCCCAAAAATAGCTGTGCCAGGTCTTCATTTTCCATGCGATGCATCCATTGTTGAGGTAAAGATTCATTCACGAAACAACAGGTGCCAATATGGTACAGCTCCGTCTTGCTGGAGGATGTAATATTCAGCTCTATTCATTAGAGGAACAGGCCAAGTGCAAACACTCCTCTTCGTTAGAAGTTCGATATCAATAACGACGGAATTCACGTTGTATTGTAGTCGAAGATTTACATTTACTGGACTTACTATTGCAAAAAAAAATCTGTTGCATAGTAGCCATTTCGCTTCTAACTGATAATATTATGTGGCGATTTCCAACATCCTCTTTCAAATGTAATTTGCAGAAACCAAATATAACATGTAGTAGAGAAAATACAGCTGAATGAAATTGTGTCCATCTTCAAATTAGTCTAGAATTTTTTGTCAAAGAATTTGTATTCGTTTCGGCTAACCCATAGTTTCGGTGAAACTATTATGAATACATTTGATTTTCTATAGTACTCCCATTACCTCTTACATAGGTCGCGTTGGTATTACTATCGATACTGGTTTTGCCGTACCAGCTAGCGATTCACCAGCCGATCTCGAAGCATCGGAACAAAACATGGAAATGAATGTAATTATATTAGTATCGATAGAAGAATCAAATCTTATACATTTAATTTTATTTCTCGAAGTACGGCTGGTATGCCAACCCTATTTTTTCTACCGATGGGGACTATCCGGAAATAATGAAAACGAGAATAGCGCAACTAAGTACGGACGAAGGTTTTCCGTACTCAAGGTTGCCCTCCTTCACAGATGAAGAGATCGAGATGCTTAAAGGCTCGTCGGATTTCTTAGGCTTAAACCATTACACGTCGGGTGTCTGCTCCCCAATAACTGATACTGATGGTTTGCGGCGGCCTTCGCACTATGCGGATGTAGGTGTCAGTTGTGTGCAACCCGGCGAATGGGAAGATTCGGGTTCTTCATGGTTGAAGGTGTATCCGGAAGGCTTGAGAATGTTGTTGGTTTGGATACATGAGCATTATAACGCGCCGGAAATAATAATTACGGAAAACGGGTTTTCGGATATCACCGGCACCTTGGAGGATTGTAGAAGAATTAACTATTATAATGTAAGTAGAAATTTTTGTGCTACATTACAAACTTAACCCAAACATACGGGAATGAATGAGAATAATTAGTTTAAAGTGTTAAATGAAATGTATCTACAATTTAGTATTGCCCCTTTCAAAGTATGATCCTTTGAAATGCACACATCGGCTCTAGCGAATTTTCCATCCTCTTCCGTTAAGCAGTTTAGAACCTGTGTCGTGACTCTTTGGATGTTATTTATTGTTTCATAATGGGAGCCTTTAAATTTTCGCTTGAAAAGTTGATTGGAAAAGAAAATAATTACATGGAACCATGTATGGACTCTAAGGCGGCTGTGGGAGTACTGGAATGTTTTTCTCTGCCTTTAAGGTATCTTTAAAGTGATTAAGATGGGATACAATTGTGGGACTTTGCTATGATATAATTTGGAATTTCTCGTATAAATTTTTCTGCCCTCCGGATCTTGTGTTGTTAGCCACTTCTGATATGCTATTTTCTTTCCATTTACCAAAAACTTTTCAGTGTCATTCCACTAAGCATCATTTTTTCTTCTGATTTTCTTCCCTCTTTGTTCCAACATATCGTTTGCGGCCTCGTGAATACACTTTTTGAAGAAATTATACTGTTCTGCGACTATAGCATCTGTTGAATTTTCCAGCTTGGTAGGCAACCTCAATTTATACCAAAACACAGTCGATTCATCGGAAAAACTGTCTAGATTATATGTGGACCATTGGGGTACTTGACGAGTTGATTTATATTTGTTCATTGGTTTGATATTTAAATAAAAAAAATAGCTTTGCTTTTGTGAGATAATGGTCAGATCCAGCTTCTCGCTGTACTCTCACATACTGGCTTTAAGACTGACGCTTGGCTTAACAATTATGTAATCTATGATAGACTGTTGTTTCTTCGTAGATTGAAATCAGGTATATTTATATATTTCTTTGTGATCAAAGAAATCATCAAATCGTATTGATTATATACTTCTATTAGCCGCATCGCGTTATCGTTAATCACATCTTCACCATGTTGGTCTACTATTTTGTCTCCTACTTTCTTCCCTATTCGTCCATTAAAGTCTCTCATTAATACTATGTCTTTCCTATTTCCCACAGTATCTAAGATACCTGTTAGGTCTTCAAAGAAGTCATCCTTTGTATCTGCAGTTGCATGGTTCGTTGGGACGTAAACCCTTATCAGTATTAATTTGTGGCCAGATACTTCTAGATTCATTGTTATTAAACGTTTGTTTATAGCCGACTAGCTTCTAACCATGTTTTGGAATTTTTTATATAATGCAATGGAAATTCCTGCTCTTACCCTCTTATTTTTCTTCACTCCACTATAGAAGTGGAGTGAACAAAGTTTCTTCTTGGTTCCATTTAGCACTGCTATGTCGACATTATAACCTTTTAATGTCGTAGAAACCTCTTGATCTTCAGTGCTAATCCTTGAACATTCCAGCATCCGAAAATCAGAAAAAGAAAGGAAAAAGAAAGAGACCAAAAGAGAAAGGTGGGATCTCGACGTTTCGCCTCTAGCGAGGTTTATACGTCGAGTTACCGTACCACTTTGGTTTACCCTATTTCTCCCGGAGAAGCCTTCTACGACGGAGGCGAAACGTCGAAATCCCACCTTTCTCTTTTGGTCTCTTTCTTTTTGCTTTCTTTCTATTTCACTCCTCCCCCCCCTTATCATTCTTCTTTCTTTTTATCTCTTTTTTCTTCTTATTGTTCTTTCTCCTCTTACTCTCATTTCTTTTTTATATATATCTCATCATGACACGGTCCAATTCCGGCAGTAGTTCGTTTATTAGGATAGTGTTGGGTAATGAATTTGCTGGCAGAACTGAGTGTTGTTTGGTTCAGTTGACTCTTCGTAGTATTTACAGAATTACGGCCATCGGTCTTAGCACCTTCGTTATTTAAAATACACGTGAAGACGGTACATTGTTTTTTGTGTGATAGATATATTCTTTAATTTTGATATTGGCTAGATGGATATGTTATTGTTTATCTTTAAAAAAAGGTAAACAATAACATCTACAACGTATGATAAGGAATTCTCTATGAGAAAGGAATTTATTCCATCTTCGCCTGCCATTGAGGAATTCAAGTTTTTTCACTAAGAACATTCTTATCGGTGATTTTCAAAAATATAAGGAATTAGGTAAAAGTTTTACCGTAATCGTTTATAAAATAGAAATTAACTAAGGCCATTTTACATATTAAACAAAATTTTGTTATTTGTATCGGAAATCAACAAAGCTACATCATCAGCATACATATTTACCAAGGCGTTATCATGGGACCAATAATACGTCCCCGGGGAACATGAATGCTACCAACTAAAATATTGCTAGCAGTATTGTTTCTGTTTCCATTGCAAAAAAGATGCATATTAATGTACCGAGGTCATCCATTTAAGAAATGTTAGTCCGCTAATTGTAAAGTCTAGAGCTGGATTGTTGCAAAATATACCAACAAGGCATTCACCTACATCAAGATGTGGAATCAAAATTGTCTAAAAAGTGTTTCATTCATTGTTTCTAAATTCATGTTGCACTTCAGATATTATCGAATTTTTATCAAGGAAACTTTCCTAGCGACAATACTCAAAAGTCGACGACACCGCAACGAATCGATAAAATTGAATGGCTTGTCGGTCTCTCTTTTTAAAAACTGGAGTAATTTTATTGATTCGGACTTTTAATTTTTTTCATGACTATCGATAGCATTTTCCTTCTCTGCACTGGGGTACAAGAGAAAGATGTAACCGAAACATTATTGTTAGTAGAACAGCCGGTTCTGCAATGTTGATATATTATTAAAGATTGAAATAATAATGGCTTTGTCATGAAACCACTATATAAACTTGTTATCTATGCCGGATCTTCATTACATTTCTTCAGCCATTTTTAAACTCGTGGCCTGTGCATAATCTTATAGTGTCGAAATCAACTGCCATACGGTTTGTAAAGTAAAAAAAACATTGGTGTGTATTTGAGAGGTCGCTGCTTTTATTACAAATCCCATCCATTTAACGAAATTTATTTTTGCATTTGGTACCACCAAGTAATTACCCAACTTTGTCTTCTAAGAATTATCTAAAAATAACTAGAAATTGTCATTCTTATTACGTCAATTCCTATCTACAACATAATTATTTCAGAAATAATTATAGATATAGATAGAAGCACTTGAGAGTGATATTAAATAATTGAAATAAATAATACTAAAGTGTTAGATTGCCGTTAGCGATAAGGAGAGATTATGAAACAAAGCAACTTTAATCAAAATTAGATCGTCATCAGAGATTTGTTGATGTTTTCGCCGAGTTAACTGACTAATACACTTGAAAGTACTCCATTTTCTGTTAGGTCACACCGATATATTTTAGAACATGTGTAGTTTTATCAGAATAAAGAATGTTCTAATATAATCTACAAAGGAACTGGCAATTGTTGCAAATGTACTGATTTTGATAACTGAAATGTCGCTGTACGAAGAAAAGTTGGTTATCCTATATTTGTTTTTGTAAACCCTTAGTTATGAGAAGAGCCTCATAGTACTTATCATTGTGTTTTCTCAAATTCTGTGCAGATTTTATGAATGAGATATTGCATTATTGCCTTTGTAATTCATTGATGTGTCTCTTACGCCAATGTGTGTAACATAGTACACCTTTTTATCTTCTAAATTCATTACCAAACACATTTGGAGCAACATTGTCGAGTCAGTGTGAATTCGTTATAGGAAATAGGTGAAATAAAAAGAACTAAAACTTCACAATATCTGGATTTCTTTAATTAATATTAGATCAACCGGTTTCGTATAACAGTTTTATACATCCGCAGGCCTAGATATTTTAGAAAGAGACGACAAAGTAAAATAGATATTAATAGTAATCACAAAGAGCGTCATAGCAGGAAAATAGTAAAAATGAAATTAAAACAAACGCATTATAATAATTGTAAAGTTTGTCTTTCATTATACACACATATACCTATGTACTTATATAAATTTACACATTTCTACAGTATTCAGCAAAAATAAATAAACACACGTCATCAGTAATCATCCTTACTGCAGCTTATACTTTCTATGTTTATTTGGCACACTCGGATTACTGGTCCAATTGTTAGGTGGTCCTCATAAGGGCTTGATATTCATTTAGTGTTACCTAGGGAGCACGTTTAACATTCTACCACATTAAAATAATTGTAAAGTTGGATAAAACAAGACAATTAAAAGTTATCAATGTCTGTACAGACAAGTCCGACTTGTGTTATTTTAATTTCTTTTTTACTATTTTCTTATTGCTGTGACGCTTTTTGCGATTACTATATCTCGTTTATTTTATACTGCTTTTCTAGAATTTCTGGACATGAGAATATCTAAAATCGTAACATGAATTTGGTCGTTCTTGGTCGATTTGGTCGATCAATTAAAGAAATTCAAATATCGTGAGATTTTGGTCCTTTTTGAATTTGATTAAATCACTCTTTATGTGGACTAAAAGCAATAGTAAAATTCACCTCCAGGCTGGCTGAAATTTAATGTAAGCTGTGGGTGATATAGATCTCCAAACAAGATGCAAAGTTTCCAGGTCTAGTTTTTTCAAGTCCAATTTCTGATTTCACTACCTTTCATAGGTTTGATTGCACAATATAAAATAACAAACTAAACTACAGAGATAATATTTACGAGAAATTTATTAAAGAAACAAACTCACTAATTTACATTCCGGTTTGCGTGAACTTTGGCCCAATTCAGTCCTTTCCGTGTGTGTATAGAACTTAACCCTGGTTTTCTTACTGCTGCATGACCCTTCAGACTGGCTTTTATTATTCTCTGCTTTAGTATCGACACACTGGTTGATGCTGTTGTTAATTGAACTCTCGTAATTTGCTGTGCTGTAAGGTGGCGATTTCTTAGGGGAAATCACTTGGATGTATTGGTCGTCTCGTTCCGTCGTTGATCTGGACCTTCAACTTCGCTTTCTGCTTTGAAGCCTACTGGTCTTTTCCTGTCTTTTAATCTCGTACACATACATCACTCAGAAATATTTCATTGCCGAGTTATTTCTGTATTTAAAACATTTTTTTTCGTGTAAAACGCATTTCGGAGCGCGTTTCAACGTCCAATTCCTCCTTTTAGTATATCTTCGATCAAATAAACTAACAATGAAATACGGCTTTCCTAACGCAATCGCAACCCGTATCTCGGGAATATACTGGATCCATACTGAATGTATAGTTTATTATAATTATTAACCCATTATTGCTATAATAAAATTTCATACAGGAATACTATGGCATTTTTGAATGGATGTGTCTTATTGTTATAAATGTATACTATCAATATTAGATTGTAAATGCCATTATAAGAAGACTAGCATGAATTTCTCTAAATATTTTTAAAAATTCTAAGTGTAACATAATACATTAGGCGCGATTAAGCTTATGAACGGTAGTATATGTATGTGAAACACTTACTAAAATTTACTACTTAAAAATATCAGAGCTTTTCCTCTTAAACAAGAGTGATGACGTAATTACTCAAAATTTTAGGAAAACCCATATTTCAATTTCACTTGAAAAAAGTTTTATCGCATTATACAAACTGTAAAATGCGAAGCAGAAAGCTTGCTTCATTTTTACATTCACCACCTCCATAGTACATGTTTTAGACGTCTTACGACATTGATCTACCTAATCTTCATCGCCCATAATGCAAAAAAATGTTTTCAGTCGTACCTAGAAGAAGTTCTCAAGGCAATTCACGACGATGGCGTCAACGTTACAGGGTACACGGCGTGGAGTTTCATGGATAATTTCGAATGGAGAAGGGGTTATACGTAAGTCCGCAAGAAACGGTGATCAATTCGATCATTAAGAATGTTGTATTTCAGCGAAAGATTTGGTATCTACCATGTCGATTTCGAGGACGACGATAGGCCTAGAACTCGCAAGATGTCTTCCCACGTCTACGAAAATATCATACGGACGAAGAAGATTGATTGGGATTACCCCGTTCCAGGTTTTCCAGCGTGTGATTGGGGTGGCGAAGAGGAAGATGAGGAAGAAGAAGGGGAAGGAGAGAAGTGATCCAAAACATGGATTAGTTTAAGTGTGGTGTAATTATTTATAGTACTTAATGTGTTCAGTAATTAAATTAAAAAATTGTTTAAGTCGTATTGCGGAGTTTTATTTGAAAATACTTCGTAATTAAATGAAAGGAATTTATTTATTCAAAAAAGAAGAAGAGCAGTGCGTGGATTTTTATCGCCAAAGAGAATAAATTTGTTTTACAACACAATCAACCATAAGCTTTAATCTACAGCACTAGTATATAAAATAAAATGAGTGCAATTCGTTCAAATTAGCAGTAAGAAATCGTAAACAAACCTATTATGGATTTATTAAATTATTTATTTTCTCTTGACCGAAGAACAGAAACCAGTTAGCGTGAATTCGTTTCAAAAGGTTCGTTTCAACACTGGAAATTCTAAAAACGCCACAAAACGTCGAATCAATAGATGGTCCTCCGTACAGTTCGAACCTCAGTCCTGACGATTTCTTTATCTTTCCGAAAGTTGAAAACGGATTGTGTAGTCAAAGGTTCCAGTCGTCAGAAGAAGTAGTGGTTGCCTCCAAAAATGCAATTTTGACTGTACTAATAAACGAGTGGAATAACTGATACCAGACTTGCTTCGAGCCCATGCAAAAGTACTTTGAAAAACAATAAAACGATCTACTGCTTTATTCCAGCTCAATATGCAAAACTTAAAAGACAACCCTTGTAATACTCTGTAATCATAATGCTCTAGAGAGTCTAGAGTCATCACTTAATTTTAGTTTTCCATCTTGTACTTTATGCGAGCTTTTTGAAACTTTGAGAAGAAACACACACACATAAGAAACTAAATATACTTGCATGGTCCTTTATTTAAGGACGGCATAGTAAGAATTGATTCCAAAACTAATTTTTAAGCCACAATAGGTTCATCTTCAGATTCAGTGTAAAGCCTCAGTTAAGCAGGGAAGGGTAGTGTTGAGCTTAGGGCGTTTTATAACCCTTTAGAAAAAGAGGCGGATCTCCAGAAATGATCGTGGGATTCCACGTCTTTTCTCTTTCCGTTTCTTCATTTTTCATGCCCTGGCTTCTGCCCTTTTTCCTTTTTTTGCCGTTTTTTCCCTTTTCTTGTCCTTTCTTTTCTCCTTTTATTTTATTTTTATTCTTATTGTCATTTTCTTCCGCAATTTAACTTAACCATAACACGGTTCAATCCCGGAAACCGTTCGTTTATTAGTGACTCTGGCCGTGGAAGCCTATGTTCCAAAGCAGAGAGAATGAAGTTGTTCCACTGAAAAATATGATTGAAAACTATGACTTTATTACGTTGCTGGTTAATCACTGTAAAATTTTACAAACTGTTGATATAATCTCTAAATCACTTCAATCTAAAACCACAGATTTGTCACAGGAGCTTAAAAAGTATCGTCGTGAATTTGAGGACCTAGAAACGCAAGCGCATTACATATTTCGGGGTTTATTAATATCTGACAGCTAATTAATTACGTTCAATTCGGCCGTTACTCAGTTAGAAGATTTGTCTGCTCTTATAGCATAATAATTGCATTTAATTTCGCTTAGTAACAATTTTTGCTGTTTACTCTGAAATAGATATTAATCATAATTGGACATTTCTTTTTGAAGGATGTATAAATCCAACGGATTATCGCTCGAACGCTTAACCTCTTATGTAACCCAAATTTTCGCACCATAATTTTTATTTGCTTTTCTTTTGTTATGTCAAAATAATAAGAGTTGGGTAGTACAACCAGCAACCCATAATAATAATATTGATTGTAATAATATCTATTCCCAACCTATCCCATACCTATAATTATGACGTGATACAATATGTACACTGCTACAAAAAAGTAATATAATGCAAGGAAAATACTGAAAATGATGCTATCACATCCCATAACTGGCCTTTTAACTAACCAAAGAAAGGAACGAGAATTTAACAAAAGTCCCCATTTCGGATTCGCTTAGAAACTGCACAGTTGAAGATGTATTTTAGTTTTTGGGATAAATTAAATTTTTACTTGTACTATTATTATTAAAAGTCAAGTGTTCAAAATCATGCTTATTAATAAGCGGTGCTGATGGCATCTGAATTTATGTAATTGCTCTGGTACTGTAGAACTTTGATATATAACAGAAAATATTGATGTTGGTAGAAACACTTCAACTAGTGCCTGTCGGACTTTGCGGACCAATGCTTCATTCTTTTGGCACTAGTTAGCGTCAGGAATATTCATTTGTATCGTAGAGTTAAGTATGGTGATAGAAGCAGCGAGAGAATTACATGTGTTAGCATAAAACTGCTCGAAACCACGTTGATGAAGCCGAGAAGGCAGAAACATGTTCGTGTGTTAGCATTTTATGTCTCACATGTCTTTCTCGTGAATTGATTTCAGTAATACCATGAGAAAGCTGTATTTAGAGCGTTTTCGTATCTTGGTGTTATTTTCTAGGCATTCTTCTAGATATTTGATAAAAATACTACAAAAATTAAATAAAGTAAGTGTTCTGCGAAAAGATAAACAATGAAAAAAATTACAAAAAGTATTTTACAAAAACAAGAAGCTATAAATTTAGAAAGATGCAAATATTTGACAGAAAAAAATCAAAAATGAAATATTACAAATAGTTTATAAAAAGGTTCAAACATTTCGTAAAAATATTATGAAAATTTAATAAAGTACAATGCTTTGCAAAAGGATTACAAGTATTCCGCAAAAAGTTACAAAAAATAAAGAATGCAACTAATTTTCAAAAAAAAAGAAGAAATAGGAATACGCATAAGTAATTACAAATACTTTGCAGAAAATAGTCGTTTGAGGGATTGGTAAGGGTATGTTGAAGTTTTTTAAATGGCTCGGTGGTGCAATAGTAATAATAGTACAATATTTGTAATATTTTAAGGGTGATTAAACACCTCTGGTGGTGTATATACAAAAATAAATTCATACTGTAAAGCCTACTATATATACTATATAACTTAGTCAAAATCATTGGCATCTGTTTATCAATTTTTTTTTTTTTAATTTTGTCTTCAACGATTTGACAAGTGGGTTTTCAACAATAACCTGAACAGCAACAAATTGACATTAATGTTAGAAGATTCTATAAAGAAATTAGTTACGTCATTTGGTAATGTGAAGCGTTCCATGTATAACAGTTTAAATTATATCAAAATCGTTGGCAAGATAACCTCAGAAAGTACTAATTGAAAAAGAAAATAATATTTATATTTTTTGCGTACATAACGGTCTGATCATAAGCTGTGTGTTGTAACAAGGTAGCGATTTTGTACCTTTCCACATCGATTCGATCAACTGTATGTAGGTAACTGGTTCTTCGATAAGTTAGTGTTATTTCGGAGAGATGTTTTTCGTAGAAATATTTTCCGTGAAATTTTTGGCCCACGTTCTCATAATTCTAGTAAATCACGTAATAGCGACTTTTTAGAAACCGTAATTTATTGTTTAACCTAATTGGACTAAATTTGCTCCGGTTTATGTACCGAAAAAGATACTCCACAATTGATGTTACTGCGTACACATGTACGAGGCACGGTTCAAAATTAAAGGCTGATCACGTACAAAAAATCGATTTGTAATATGTAACATATTCTCTTTTGTACATCTGAGGAACAACCGCTTATAATACTGGTGCAGTCATATGTAGTCTCCGCAAAGAGGGACAAGTTTCAGTGCCGTGCGGAGAACGCTAACTACCGCCAAGGAAAGACACTTACTTGCCGCTCATAAACAGCGTTACAAGCGGGTACAGTTCCCCAACCCTCCCCCGACCATGAACTGTTAAACCAGAGAGGGCGCGCACAGAAAGTGTATTGGGTAAAACTGTACATGTAAAAATTCACTTTTGACTATCCGTTGATTTAGAGTGATAATGGCGGAGAGGGAATTGCAATATGTTGAGCTAAAATCCCTCTCCTTAGATTGTCTTTCCCGTAAATGATCCCACCAATCCCATGAATTCTTGTATTTAGCAGCATTATATTATATATTGTGTTCTAAGCATTTTTCGATGTAATATTAACGTCTGTCGAAAAATTTGTATTATAAGTGTTACGATCTCCTGGTTTGTAGAACAGCGCCGCTGTAGCCTGCTCGTAAATTCCTGAATTACTTGACCAATACTTACTTGTAGAGTATGTTCGCTTATTTACTAGATGAAAGGTTGTACAGTGAAGCTAAATGCGCATGCGCAAAAAATAGATTTAAAAAATAAAATGTGTACACGGTTTCCACTTTTGCCTATGTACAGTTGCGATGTACGTAAGATATATATATTTGCAATAATTGCAGTTACTTGAGCTCTCTTATACTTGTAATGTACATTAGCATGTGTATATGTATGTTTCCCTTTGGTAGGAATATAAGGTACTGCCTCAGCATGTACGTTGCAAAGCTATGTTTTAATTGTGTTTAAAATGTTAAATTCTTATATGCTTTCGCAGAAGCTTTGTTGTACTAATGCCTCTATCTGTATGCATGCACCACTACCTTTCTATAGGGAAGCCAACCCTAATTACTTCTTAAATTTATAAGCGCACCTCGGTGCTATGCTTATTCATATGTCCCTTTCCGGGAGCCTAATACATTTTCCTTGTTTTAAATTTGCCTAAGAGACTTGGCCCTGTATCATTGGCATGTATTTATACTTGAACCAAATACGTTCGTTATTTACACATTTATAGGGGAAGGGTGGCTTCCCCTTAGAGCTTGAACGCTTGGTTGAGGGGGACAGTAGCGATAATAGCCGATCTCAAAACAAAAGTAATGTAACAGCTACCAAAGGCGTTCTCGTTTGAAATAATACGCTATGTGCAATCTTTAGCTTTTTGCTACTGCGCCCCAAAGAAGGGAAAAAACCAGTAGCCAACAAATGTGCGAAATGCGCACCGACAAGGAAAATGGACCGATGAAACCGACATTACATATAGAAAAATGGTCCGTGAAACTCGTCCGCTACGACGAACAACTAAATGAAAAAATGTCCAAGTCCCGATACGACAAAGGACCGAACAAACGTACAAAAGACAACGGTCGCTGCGGCCGCAACGACCGTCAACAAGAAGCGGAGTGGTCACACTTGTAGAAGATGTCTATACATGCGCGCCGACGACCTTATCAAAATGAATCCCGACACAAACTTAACAAAAAAAAATATATATATAGAAAGACGACAACGGACACAGTAGCCTCGACGAACGATGATAGAAAATCGAGAATTTGTACTTATTAAAGAAATCTATACATGCGCTCCGACAACCTTACCATGACTCCCGCCAGAATCGTAACAGAAGACTAAATAAATGTATAGACGACAACGTCCTCGACGATTCCCGCCAAAACTTGAAACTATTAGAAACTTCCAAGATTCGTCCGACGATGTTACTGTAAACGTTACGACGAAGTACGAAAGGTGACCGAGAGTGCACCATCGCTAAAACCTCGACCGTCACGCGGGCGTCGACTGCCTATGCTTGTATATATTAAATATTAAGGAAACTCCCATTATTTGTTCGATGACGTTGTACTTAATGATTTTTAAATTAGACACTTTTAGCTAGAGTATTGTGAATGGCCGGCTTGCATACATATACAATGCGTAATGTACATACATATTAAAATAAAATTCGATATATTCTACAAAGAGCAAAATAAATAAATGATAAAAATGAAAATAAAGTAATATTCTAAATGAAAATAAGGTAATAATGCTAACCCATACAGTTGCAAAGAAGATAAAATCATATAAAGTACATAAAGTAGTAAAAAAAATGGATAAAACAAAATGCATTTCCTTAGAAACTTAAAATTCATTTCCAAAAACACAAAAACAATATTAAGTCTTTAACAATAAGCATCAAATAGGTTTTGAGTATCCTCGATATCCAACATATTTTTCGCTAAACCAGATATGATATCTATATATTTCTATAAAACTGCCCTCCAAAAACTGAGTAGAGAGTTGAAAATTTTAGTGCAAAATTGGCTAATATTCCAAACAGCTAAAGTTTACGCAGAAGGCCTGAAAAATTTATTTTATGATATCCAAGTAAAATATAAACACTCTGTGTTTTACAAAAAGTATATTTGTATTAAGTATACATTTCGTGTACGATTTATATGCATCTTTAGTACTTAAGTTAAGTTAAGGTGTGTAGACATAGGTGTTGCCCCCTGTTTTATTGTGGTTTTTGTGAGTTTTGTAAGTGTTTCTATATAATAAAATCTATTAACAGGTAGTTAATTATTTGGTGAATCTAATCGCTTCAATAATACAAACAATTTATTCGATGAATTTAATGAAATTATTGTTTGTGTATTGTGCATACGTATATTCTACAAATAATATATACAATTTCATACTGTAGAGATTAGTCTAGCTTAATCAAAATCATTGGTTTTCACTGTTTTTTTTTAATTCTCTCTTAACGATTCGGTAAGTGGGTCCTAAACAACAACCTGAACGGCAGCAAACTGACATCAATCTTAGAAGATTTCGCATAATAGGCTTTTTTATGACATCGTATCGGTAACGGTTTTAACGTGTCTTAAAAAGATTCCATTATATGTATCATGTAGGTTGTAAGTGTTCGCGAAATGCTAATATATAGTTTGCTAAACCTGATATGATATCTGTGAATTTCTATAAAACTCCAAAAAATGTGGAGAATTGAAAATCTTAATGCAAAATGCTAAATTCTCAGACGCTAGAATTTAATGGTATCAAAAGTGTTTGGAACGATTTGACGATTATTCAAATATTATACCGAAGCCGTCCGAAAATGTACTGTCGCTATATCAACAGACATCGGATTCGAACGCCCACAATCAGATACTCTACAGCTCTATTAGCAACATATCGTTATCGAACCTTCAAACGAGTACAAAAAAAAATGTGATTTTTTATTTTTTTGCAAAGTATTTGTAATCTTTTCCTAAAATATTAATTTTTGTAATATTTTTATCAAATGTTTCGACTTTTCTGCAAAGTATTCGTAACTGCAGAATTCTTGTATTTTTTACATTTTATAATTTTTTGCAAAACATATGTCCTTTATAGTTTTTGTAATCTCTTTGTAAAGCAAATATGTAAATTTTTGAAATCATTAAAAAATTGTAATTTTTTTATTTCATTACTCATCGGGCTTTAATTTTGAACCATGCCTTATTTAAAGAATCAAACGGTGTTGTCCACCTCCTAAATCAACTACACTTATTAGTCTCGGCAAAGTTATTATTTATTATATAAGTAATATTTTTTAATGATAAAAACGACCGTTCCACATGGAGTGATGTTATATTTGCTAATTTAAAGTAATCCTTGTGACAACTTAGTGCCTCTTTCGATGTACTTTCACAAATTTGTCTTAATATGAGAACATCTGAAACCTTGACAATAACACCTTCAATATTACATTTTCCAATTTATTCGAAATACGCCGTTCTTGAAACGTACCTAAATGCGACATTTTCTAAGTATGTGCGTACTGACAAGTACTCACAACTACCAGTCGAATAATACTGCACAAGCGTGCTTTGATACGAGTACTCGATTCTCCGCGCCGCGTGTTTCCTCCTACACGTTCTCCGCACGGCACTGAAACTTGCCCGTCTTTGCCGGTACTACTCATGAGATGAAACCTACAAGCAAATGAATTACAAGATCGCAAAGTAAGATTTTGTTTCATATTAATTAAGTAATACTTAATTAAGTATATTACAAGTTGTTTCGTAAAAAGGGGAAACCTGTTTGTCAATGACAAACAGTCATCAAGCAATCGCCACGCTGCTCTAATATTGTATACGTCAAGTATATAGGAATAAATTTTGATATACTCTTAGCAGTTCTTGGTAATCGATAAATGTGGTCATTCAAAAGTAAGTGTTTTCATATATATATACATACATACATATATCTCAATTATTGCTGTTGTGTATTGCATTTTAAATTCTATTTTATTTGAATTTAAAAAGTTTTAATTGTATACGTTATAATATAGTCTATAATATAGCGGCATCTTTATTATAAATTAGGAAGATTTATGTAAAACAGCAATCTATGCATTTGATTAGTTATAAATACTTCACGGAAAACAGTTCTTATAGTACCGTAAGATAATCTTTGATTTAAAACGTATTTAATATTTCTTATATCTTAATAATCAAAAGTTACGTTTGAGACATCTTTCAAAAGAAAAGAAAAAATACTACTTAATCATTGATGTGTATTTGAAATAAGAAAAGTTGCAAAAAAGAAAATGAATTTTATTCGAGCACATATATCGGTAATCAATATATTATCGGTAATATATTCGTTCACTTGCGGGTATGTAAACTGTACCATCTTACTTGGTACATTCACCATAACAGTCAATAACTGGCAAAATTAAAGAGCATACATAGAGTGTATATTATTTGAAAGGTGACTGTATTTGTTTAGCCCTGGTTATGGGGGAAATGCAGGTCAAGAGTTGCTGCAAGCGTAGTATGAGTGGTAAATTTGCATTATTACATAAGACTGAAAAGATAATTCCGACAATTTATCGG
Organism: Trypoxylus dichotomus; assembly: GCA_023509865.1. NCBI lineage: Eukaryota > Metazoa > Arthropoda > Insecta > Coleoptera > Scarabaeidae > Trypoxylus > Trypoxylus dichotomus. Next base: position 60,491,285 of record CM042075.1, read on the forward strand.
GTCTATGAACCTTACTTCGGTATGACCGTCAATAAACAAGACAAATCGTGGGTATTTGAAACATTGGGTATCTGGATAGCGACATTCTTCACCTTTTGATGGAATCTTGAATAAAAAAAACACGGCCATTTTAATGATTTCTACTACATTTATATCAATTTAATCTATTGCAGTAATACTTATCCTTTTGAAGCTAGGCGAATACATCGTTATCCTAATTTGTGCGGATTATTCATATATAATATAATAATAATAATAATTAGGGTTAGCTAAATCTTCAGCGCGCCAGGTCCGGACTCACCCGCACGCACTACCGATATGAAAATTTTCCCAATTCATTGAATCAATCTCCGTTTCCCTGCTGTGCATGCACGTATGGTATATGTGTATATTATGTATCACATCTTTTACGGTTATGTTTCTAACAAGATAAAAGCAATTGAACGTATAAAAAAAGGTTCTCGGATTCTCCAGCTTAATTAGATTTTGTCGAGCCCTATTTTACAATTACATATTACTATTCTTCGTGAAATATATACAGAGAAACTGTTAATGTTCTTCCATATAATGAAGTTGTACCATACGTGTACACATAGCAGGAAAACGGATACAGATTGATTCAACGAACTTAGTCAATTTTCGTATCGTTCGTGCATGCGGGCGAGTCCGGACCTGGCGCACCGAAGATTTGGGCAACCCTAATAATAATCCGTGTCTTCACATCTCACAACAGGGGACATCGGTTGGCAATGATTTATAATTAAGTCTGCGTCGGTGGTGCGTCTTAAGATATTCGTTGTCAACATTTGGCATGGAGGGAAGAAAATTACAGAAGACCCCAACTCTGATAAGCAGTCTCGAGATGCGAATTCGGGTCCCCGAGACTGATAGCCAAGCGTGTAAGCCACCAGACCCGTTAAATATGGATGCCTCAAAGCAGTTTTGTTGCATAATCGAAGCTTTTACCATTTCATTCCAACAGGTTATGGTATTTCTATGAAAGAAATTTATGAAGATCTGAAAATTTTCTTAGAAAAGATAAAGGAAATACTTGTGCAAGTTTTAGAGTTATTATGCTTATTCTGGACAAGCAACGAGGTTAGGCGAAATACTGTTACTTTTTTATGTCTTTGGGAGAATCCTAATAGGAAAAACCATTATATTAAGTAAAGGCGGCCACTACGAAAGACCTTTATCTTAGGAAAAGACGACGTATGATATCAGCTTTCAGTGGAGAAAGGAAAGATTATAATACCACGTCCACGCGTACAATTGGGACTCATGAAAACGTCGTTAAGGCAATTGATCCACCTTTGCGATCAAGAAAAACTATCAACAGAAGTTTTTCTTGGACATAAAACACAAGAAATAGTAAGTGAAAGAACATTTGAAATCAAACTCACAGCGTAGAAAAAAAGCAGTGTGGATATTCATGGTACAAGTTTTTATCAGTAGTCCCGGCATCGTTTATGATCGTGACTTTCATAAGTGAGCACAGGCGATGGGGACGCAGGAATGTTTACGCCTAAAATAATAATAAAAAAATATATTATACAACGTGCTGAAACACTTGCTGTTTTAAGAAGTTTCCACGAAATCCCAAACTGGGTGGCATCTATTTGTTTCAGTACGGCGTGCGAAATAAATATTTTTCAATGACGAAAACGACCGTTCCACATCCAGTGATGTTATATTTGCAAGTTTAAAGTAATCCTTGTGACAACTTTATGGATCTTCCAACAGACCTTCACAAATTTCTCTTAGTATGAGAAAATCTAAATCCTTGTCAATAACACTTTCAAATTTTCGTAGTACACTTTGATTTTTTACCATCTTTCGCCTTCCGCCTTATGCAGGTGTGAGTCAACATCATCCACAATTTGAACAGTATCTAGAAACGACACCGAATCATTTTGTAATTTTTCATTTCCCTCCGCTAGTCCATAGTAGTTCTTGCGAATACCTTTTAAATCACATTTTACCTGACCATGCGTGCTTTACCCCTTCACGTTGTTCTCCGCACGGCACTGAATCTCTCCCTTCTTTGCCGAGACTATTTATCAGTTTCTTTGGGAAACAGAAAGAGCAGAAAATTACAAAAGTTTAGTTACGATTCAAGTATTTCACACTGCTGACTGCAATATATCCCTTAAATTTTTTGATGTTTATCCTGGAAATGGAAAAGCGATACTAATATTAAAGACTAATAGAATCTTGTTGTGTATGTTACCAGATTAGTCTTCGATATAAAGAAGAAAGGCTGTCGATGTTATTTAGAAAAAATAATCTTTAATAATTTCGTTACATTTTTAATCGTGAGAAGTAATTATTGAAGCGTCTTATAAACAGAAAAATCTTTTTATTAAACTTCAAACGAAATTAGAGCTAACTTCTATTCCCTAATTAATATTTTTCCAGAAGCGTAAAAGATGGAACAAGAAGTCTAAGAACATACATATATGCGAAACGCTTATGTCTAGCGATACATGCAAATCAAATATACTATTCACTACTGAAAATAAACAGCAATAACAAATATAATGATTTTGACCTTTTTAACTATTCCTCGAAACTATTAATATTCTTCATGGTTAAGCGTGTTTTTTAGTCTCTTTTAGAGTATTTGCCTTGTGACTGAGATGCTTAGATAATCGTTATAATTTATGACAACTTTAACGCTGCAACAATTTCTTAGTGCAATGAAATACATTCTTACCAGCTTGGCATTGAATTCAATAACGTTCAACTAATATTTAATGAGATGAAGGGGGAAAAATGTTTATAAGGAGCAGTGTAAACAAAGGAGTCTCACGTATATGTATCATAATAATAAACAAGTGATAATTTAAATAGTTTCTTTTTTCTTGGTGAGGATCCACGGAATCGCCTTCCAATAAAAGTAAAAGTTTAAATGTATGTAATATTTTTTATTCAGTCTACGTTACTACTTCGAATTTAAGGTGACGTACATTTATCCTACCGTCCGAAAAATATACAATAAAATTTTTATTAGGCAAATATATTACGATAAAAGCCGTAAGGAAACGATAAAGAGATCATAAAGATATAAAACAACAGTTGAAACTCATCAAGTAATAGTTTTATCTGCGTTTGAAACAAGAAAATGAAGATCCTGATATTCTTAATAAGCCTGGGGTAAGTTTGTATCTATATTCTATGCGATTTTTGTTCAAGAGCAGACCAAATGGTTTGTTTAGGTGTCTATCACACGCTTCTGGTTATGAATTTCCTAAAGATTTCCTGTTCGGTATTGCTACGGCATCGTATCAAGTGGAAGGAGCTTGGAATGTTAGTGGTACGTAAAAATGATTATTAAACATTTGAAATAATTTTAATTCAACTTCGTGCTGACCTATTTTTCTTTTATTGGAGAGATATTGCTGATTAGAATTTGCTAACAATAGGAAAACTGTCATAAATTTACAAATTAATTTCTAAGAAAGGGTACTATCTAGGAAGTGTAAAATCTTATACATTTTTTATGTACTACTAAGAAAGCTTCGCAGTATACTAAAGCCGCATGTACCATTGAATTAAAATATGTTTTAGTAATCTGACGTTTTTTGTTATACTGTAAGTAGCTGTCAATAGGTAAGTGTATGAATCTATGATTTAATATTGTCTCCTTTTAGAGTATGATCCTTTGGAATGCACACAGCATCTCCAGCGAGTTTTATATTCCTGGTAATAATTCTGGAAGTCTTGTTAACGTTATTCTGTTTAGACCCTGAGGCGTGACTTTTTGGATATCACTTCAACTTCATGCACAGAGTGATAACAGGTGACAAATTATGAGGATTCAAATACGAAGTGACAAAGTACGGAGCGGTATACATCTGCAAAAAACTCACTTGAGCAAATCGAACATCGAATCCATGCTTATCAATCAAGGAATTCATACCGCAAGGCCAGATAGTGAATTAAACCTTTTATCGCGAGGTCCTTGAACGTTTGCGGAAACGAGTTTTGCGTGTACGACCTGATATTCCCAGCTCATGGATCTTGCGTCACGGTAATGCCCCAATCACAGCTCATTCTTGGTTAGAGAATTTTTGACAGAGAAAAACATTCCGGTACTCCCACACCCAGCCCTACAGCCAAGACCCTACATGGCTCCATGTAGGGTGTGTACCATTATTTTCTTTCTCCAACGCTTAAGAGGAAATTGAAAGGTTTCCCAATATAATTTCCAAAGAGTCACGACGCAGGTTCTAAACAGGCTAAAAGAAGAAGACTTCCGGAATTGTTACGAGGTATGAAAACACGCTGGAGGCGATGTTACATCTCGAAGGAGAATACTTTGAAGAGGACAATATTAAATTGTAAATATGTTCAATCAAACACTAATTTTCACTAATAATTCAATTAAAAAACCAATCATTCTCATTAATTCTGAAATGTACCGCGTATATTTAAAAATTTGCATTTGTTGAAGATTTTTGACAGATCCACCGTGTCTCTGAACTGTTAAGTAATTTTGCGGAACTGTCGACCGTCTAGGTAGAATTAACAATATAGAGCGACTCCGAAAATTATGGCCAAACTTTCAACTGGAAAACGTGCAAATTTATTTTTATAAGTACCGTTTTTTTTTGTTACACATTGTTCCCTTTTACTATGACGTATTTTAAATTAATTTTCATGTTTGCATCATCAATGTTTTTAAACTTTAATACTTTTCGTTTAACTATGGTGTAAAAGTATCAAATGTAGAAACAGCATTGCCTTTAAATTATAAAACAGAAAACAAACGGTAAAAAACATAAAATTTATTTCAAGAAATGATTAATGCTACGCCCTTGAAGTTCCACACACTCATTGCATCTCCAAAGTAATCCATCATAAGTAGCACGTTCTTTATGGAGCTATTACGTTCTCCATAAATAATAAACAAATATTAAAATAATCTTCGTTAGTATAATTTTAATAATTGCATTGTTTTTAAGTGAAATCTAAGTGACAATTCATTAATACTGGATTGTTTCGTAATGGTCAGAGCTAACTTAGAAATTCTAAAGTCATGAGATTTAGAAAAAACTTCATAAGTTACATTCTTACGTCATATACAATGGTAAATATTTTCTGTAATGAAATACTTCCATAATGCATATTCTCCCAAATTTTTTGAAAAGTATCTATTTTAAATGCGTAAAGAATACGTCGGCTTTAGTATTCTGCCAAGTTTTCAAAATGTTATAATCTATACTGTTTCGTATATTGATCGGTGCTGTTCTTCATGAGGCACCATGTATAGAAAATATATTGGCAATATTTATTACTAGAGACCGGATTATATGCAAAGTGCTTATATTTTATCTTATTTATTTATTTATTACACTAATTGAAGTTAACTAGCGCTAATTAGTGATTGCATATATTGCATATTTAGGCATTTGTATGCATATCTTTACAAAAGTTGCATATATTGCATATTTACGCTTTTTCTTATCCTTTCTAATAACAAAAATTCCTAGTAATTCGTAATGTAGATCGACAACGGACAATTCTCAGAACGATAAATCTCTTACATTGGTTTCTCTTATATATTTCCAAAAACTGCACGTGTTTAATTTCGTCTAACAGAAGGGATGTGGTAAATACGTTTTATTATTATTAATTCTCAAATAAACTATTCATTCATTGAATATCACTGAGCGAAACAGCATGTAATTGTGTTACGTTTTTAAATACTGTGCGTACATACGATGAGTATAGCGAACAAAATTTCTTTATGGATTCAGCCGTATCCTGAACTCGTAAAGGATGGCGACAAAATATTTTGTCGAGCCTGCAGTAAACTGGTTTAATTTTAGCATACAATTGTTTTTAAATTCTTTAACTTTTGATATAAAATGACAATTGTTATTGTAGGTGTCTTGTGAGAGAAAATACCTGATTGATCAATACACTAAAACTCCATCACATATTGGAAAATGTGAAAAACTGAAGCGATCCGCATCTGTGCAACAATCTATGTATCAATGTGTAGCATCAACTTCATTGCTCTAGAAAACTGTAAAAAGGTAGTAACATCAACAGAATTGCTACAAAACATTTTGTATATTAAGTCAAATTATAGCTTTGTTTCAAGTTCTATTCGTAAACTAGAAATGTCACTTTTGGGAATCAGTCGAAATAGTAGAGGAATTTGATATGCTATGTAAGAAGATTAAGGGTACAATAGGTAATTCTATGTACAATAAATTAAAAAAGTGATAAATAAAAATGCGGGGTATTTGAAATTGAAGAAAGTTAAGAAGATTTTGGAAGGTGAAACAGTAAACGATTTCGGCTTTAATTTTAGTTTAGAATGTATTGCAAAGTTAAAAAATATACAAATTACATTTGTGGATGTTGAAAGAAGCTTTTCTATTTCGAAACATATGTATTCTGGTAGAAGGCAAAACTTTCTTTTACACAATTTTGAAAAATATTTAATTATAAATTGATTTAGAAATATGTTGAAAAAAAATATGCAATAAAGTTAATGTTTCTATGAAATTTATGCTCTTATTTATTTTGCATATTGTCGCAATTGTTTTGCATATATGCCCGAGGTTTATGCATATTTTCTAAAAAATCGATGCATATATATGCACATATATTCCAGTTTTTCTTTGCATATAATCCGGTTACTATTTATTACAATTCTATAAATACAGCATTATCGCAAAAATATCCTATGGTGCTTCAAATTTCATGTATAAAAATAAAAAGTTTAGAGAATTGTTTTAATTGTGTGACGAGAAGTCCAGCGAAATTATAAGCTACATGGTTACGAACTTATCGACGGCAGGATCAAATGGTATCTGCCAAGAATTCCACAATTTCCACTTTGTCCCTGTAGAGGGTGATGCATTGCTACTTGTTTCCCAATAGCGAAGCACTGATACTATCCCCAATGAGGCTGGAACCCAATCAGAAATTATAATTAGACCACCTACCGTATAATCAATGACGTTGGCTAGCAACTCATGGTAATCTAGTATGGGTTTTTCTGTACTTCACTGCTTTTTACTGACTTTTATAATAAAGATGATAAGCATGGACCTGATTCGGGATTTGTCAGTTAGATAATTTCCGGTACATCAAAACATTTCGGCACTCCCACATCCGCTCTACAGCCCAGACGTGGCTCCATGTGCAACGCTTAAGGGGCATGATGCAGGTTCTAAGCAGCCTAACGGAATAAGACTTCCAGAATTATTATCGGGAATGGAAAATTCACTGGAGGCGCCGAGTGTATTCCAAAGGAGCAAACTTTGAGGAGACAACATTAAATTGCAGATACATTCAGTTAAACATTATAAAACTAATCATTCTCATTAATTTTGAGACATATCTTGTAATTCTTACTTTGAATGTTTGTTGCTGGAAAAGAATAGTTTATAAATGTATTTGTAAATTTATTAATGTGATTATACATTTTTCACAATTAGGTAAAGGTGAGAATATCTGGGATAGACTCACGCATTCTAGACCGAAACATATAGTAGACGGTAGTAATGGCGATATTGCTTGCGATGCATACCATAAAACCGTGGAAGATGTCCAACTCCTCAAAGAGCTAGGAGTGAATTTTTATCGATTTTCCCTTTCTTGGTCGAGGATTTTGCCAACCGGTCATTCCAATAAAGTTAACCCCGATGGTATACGCTATTATAACGAATTGATCGATGAATTGTTAAAGAATGAGATAGTACCTTTCGTCACCATATACCATTGGGATTTACCTCAACCGTTACAAGAAATTGGCGGTTGGACTAATCCGTTGATTATCGATCATTTCGAAGACTATGTCGATGTAGTCCTCAATAATTTTGGCGACAAGGTAAAGAATTGGGTTACTTTCAATGAACCGACTTTGATCTGCGATTATGGTTATGGGTTGGCTACAATGGCTCCAGCTTACAGCCAAACTGGGATTGGTGACTATTTGTGTGGACATAATTTACTTTTAGCTCACGGAAGGGCTTATCAACTTTATAATGAGAACTATAGAACGACCCAGAAAGGTAAAGTATTAATTTTAATATTTCGAATGGAACTTAAAAAAAAGAAAATTCTTTCAAATCTGTTTAATTCGTTTCAAGGTAGAATTGGTATAACATGCGAAAGTAGTTGGTATGAACCACGTACACCCATGGATGAATGGGATATAGAAATGGCGGAGAACGGTATACAAATGAATGTAAGAATATTCTTAGATACGAGGTGGCAGCCAAAAGTTTCCGAAATATAGTGACAAGAAAATGCAAAATACGAGGGTGGATCTCTATGCTATACCCCTGATTCCCTTACAGTAAAACTAGAGTGGCATTATATTTTTTTATTTTTCGACATAGTCTCCCTCTACACTAATGCACTTGGTCCATCGCTGCTCCAACATCTCAACAGCCTCCTGGAAAAATTTTTGTCCGACCTCTGCAAACCACCTCTCTATAGCTTGAAATACCTCATAATTACTGGAAAATTTTGTCCGACGTAAGATTTCTTTTTTGGGCGGGTGCTTAAATTCAAAACCTGCTTAGTGTATAGCAGGCATAGAAATACTAGACATATGGTTGGGAGTATTACCCTACTTCCTTGAGCATCCCAGAACACAGATAGCAAAACCTTTCCAGCAGACGACACGACCTTAAATTTTCGTGGAGAAGGAGAACCGTGATGCTTCCACTCTATACTATGCACTTTGGTCACGGGATCATAGTGACATATCGACTAAGAAAGTTCTCTTTATTTGCTTGGTACATTTTCAAAAGACGCTCACATCTTGCACTTATCTTTTTTATCACCTTCCAAACAAAATGCAGCGACTGTGAATTATATAACCACACAGTCTTTGCAATCGTTGTGAGAATCTAGCTCAGTTCGAAGTTGTCCTTCCAATTTTGTACAAATATCCATGCTATATTGTTTCTCTCTCTCTTCACGCTTAATTCTTCCGATAAATTCCGTTGGCATAAGCTTGCTCTCGATAATCCATTACTGCATTCCGAAGAGTAACGACGTTTTCTGGTGTAATGATAGTTGATTGACGTCTGGATCATTTATCATCATCAACTAATTTTCTACTACTCTTGAATTATTTAAATCTGCTCTAAACTTATACTTGAGCCAAAGCGCCGTCTCTAAATGCTGTCTTCAATATTTAATGTGTTGTCTTGCCGACTCATAAACAAAACTTAATACGAATACGCCATCGTAAAAAATTGCAAATTCCACCCAACACTACAAAGAACACTGTTCAGTGATCAAAAACATTACAATTATATCGTTTCATCTACCGATAAAGCTGAGAATTCAGGAACTTTTGGATACCAGCTCGTATGCTGCTTATCATTGAAACTGCACGACGCCTTAAAAACAACGAAAATTTCATAAAAATTAGTATGAGATTTGTTTTTACTAATTTGGGTGTACCCAATCCGGAAGTCATGTTAGTTTTTGCGTATTACGTCAAAATTTAACTCTATACTATAGTATGCTCTTTGAAGAATCAATAATTCGGCTAAGCTATTACTTAAGAACTGATAAAATACAAGCAGAATATAAAACTTTAAAAATTCTTTTATTCACTTAAAAACAATATTATTCACGTGTATAGTACTAGTATTTATTTTAATAATCATTAAAAAATTACAAGAGTACTTGTAAAACACAAATAATAAATAAATTTTCGTTTGCTATACTTGCTACTGTGTATTTTTGTTTGGCAGTCCCTTTGAACACATCTAAAATACTTAGAAAATAATACCTAACATAATAATGCTGCTAAATATATAAATTCATGGTTTTGGTGAAATCCTTCGCGAAATGTGTTTTTAATACGTCGCTGTAAGCCTGAGAAATCACTCAGTGCGCACATGTGCAGCTACCCTACGCATTGTTGGTGCGCGCCCTCTCTGGTTTAGCAGTCCGTGTGTTGCTCGGGAGAAGGGTTGGACAACTGCATCTGCTTGTTTTCGCTGTGTTTGCACCGGCAGAGAGGGAATTGCACCGCATCCCGTTGTTCTGAAGAGTTTAATAATATTTCGTACTATATATATTGACAAATTGACACCGTCAGCGATTTGCGCAACAGATATGCCTTTTGGATGCAAGTGAATTATTACATTCCTTATTTCATCAGAAATAGTTTATCACGCGGCATTTTTGTACGTTGAGAGTAGATCAGTGCACAAATATGTTCTGAAATGGCACTAGTGATTTGTTTACAATTATTGAAACGTGAAATATTATCATATATGTATTTCAAAGCAACTAACATAGTAACGAGAAATGGACCAGGAGACTTAAGCTGTTCTTATATTTTGTTCAATCAAATTATTGTACAAAATAGCTAAGTTGGAGATTAATATGTTTTAAAGTGTTTTCAAAAATATTCTGATACGATATAGAGAGACCAAAACCACAAATTTTCAAATAATTTTTTTATTTGTTGTAATACAAAAATTTACAAATTTCATATTTTTGAATGGTTGTGCCAACCTTACTGAGGCAGGGCTAGTGTAAGAATTCTTACCATAGCCTCCACGATAAATGATGATACTTCCTTACCATAGTCTAGACAGGTGGATTGGTGATAGGCTAGAAGATTGTAAAGGTTATGGAAATAATCGATTCTTCTAGGCATAGCATGGCCTAACGTTGTAATTTTTTTGTGTTTTGACAAAATAAAAATGTACACCAAGTTTTATATAAACACGTCCAGTTTTAAAATTCAGGACAATGCATTTTCAATGATAGCCACGACATTAAACCGTATATATCCAAAATATTACAACTTCAAATATTCTAAAGCTTGGTTGGTTCGCCCATCCCATCTTTTCGGAATCTGGCGATTATCCTCCTGTTATGCGAGAAAAAGTGGACGCATTGAGCGAAAGAGAAGGTTTCACGAGATCTAGACTGCCCTATTTTACTAAAGATGAAGTGCAATTACTGAAAGGCTCGTCAGACTTCTTTGGCTTAAATCACTATACTTCTATCTTATGTACAACTATGCAATGGGAAGTGGTAGGACCGTCTCACCGTCTGGACATTGGCGCGGATTGCGCACAAGATCCGGAATGGGAAGGAACAGCATCGAGCTGGATTAAGGTGGTCCCGTGGGGACTTAGGAAATTGCTGAATTGGATTAAAACGGAGTATAAAAACCCCGAGGTCATCATCATGGAAAACGGATTCTCGGATAGAGGTGGGCTTAAAGATTGTAGAAGAATTAATTATTATAATGTAAGTAAGCTTGACACCGTTCTTTGTTAACACGTGTATACTAGACAATTTGCAGAGATATCTGACGGAACTGTTGAACGCTATTCATGAAGACGGCTGCAATATTACCGGTTACACGGCTTGGAGTTTTATGGATAATTTCGAATGGAATCAGGGATATACGTATGGTATGCGCTGAACAACTTAATCTACATCTTAACATTTTTGTTTTAGCGAACGTTTCGGAATGCATTTTGTCGATTTCGAAGACCCAAATAGGTCAAGGACTGCGAAGATGTCATCTCAAATTTATAGAAACATAATACAGACGAGGAAGATCGATTGGAGCTATACTCCGGATGGCTTTACAGCGTGTGAATGGGACAATTCCAAGATTACAACTAATTGACATAACAAACTTTATCATCGTATTGTAGGAAATTTACTATTTGTAATTAAATGAATATTTATGATACTTTGAATTAGTTTGATTGCTAATTGAAGACCTTGGCGAAAAAATATACGCCACATTTAAAAAGAGATTTGAAAACTTAAAATCAATATAAAGTTGTGCATGGTTATTTATTCCATGGACATTTGCGGTTAAAATAATTTAAAAAAATACTTTCTACAGATAATTTTATATGATTGGAAACTAAGGAAGTAATTCTGTATTTCGAACAAAGTAGGCATATAGTGACGTCATGTAAACAGAAAATTGTTACTATAGGATTAAATGGAACGAGCGGAAATGTAAATAAGCTTGACTAGGTACAATTCGATAATATAAACAGTTTAGGGTACCGGTCATTTCACGATATATGTGCGTAATTGAAACGATCAAAAAATGTTTACGTAGACGTTTTCACCGCCGACACCGGTTGTTTCCCGATGTATGTATGGAATTCCTGTAAACGTTGGCTCTTTCGCCTCCCGTAAAATAAAGTAGTGTGCAGCCAAAATCAGGTCAGAACAGATATGGCATCCACGTCTAATAAAAGAACATTTTCAAAATTAAGTGACAAAGTCAAAATCATTGGCGAGATTAAAAAAGGTGCGAGGGTGACTCGATTGGCAAAAAATATGGAGTATCTAAACAATCTGTAAAATTAAGCGATTCAAGCCACAAATTTTACAACGTGTGTTAGATGCATACGGAGGCCCGGTAAATCGCAGAAAGGGATAATCATGCTCCAATCAGCGGTGAATTAATTAAAGAGACAGCAAAATTATTGAATAGAAACCTAAAAGAGACCGAAAATTTTGTAGCCAGTGATGGCTGACTAATAGGATTTAAAAGGAGGTATGGAATTCGACTGTTGTCGATATCTGGTGCAAAATTATCGGCACCATCATAATTAGTGCAACCGTCTAAGGAAAAGCTAATGAACAAAATCAAAGAACCATATTTAAAGGAGGAGCAAATATACAATGCAGATGAAACTAGTCTTTATTGGATATTATTACCTATGAAAACCTATGTTGCATCACATGAAAAATCTGCTCCGGGTAGAAAGGCGGAAAGACAACGTATAACTTTTCTAGCGTGCACTAATGCTAGTGGTACACACAAAATAGGGCCACTAGTAATAGGAAAGGCAAAAAATCCTCGTTTATTTAGAAATGTTAAGTCCCGTTGATTATAACTGTTCAAAATCTGAATGACCAAACGCAGATTTCTAGAATGGTTCCAAAAGCACTTTGTCCTTCAGGTATGGCAATAAAACTGTAATAATAAGTAATGTAATTTATTGAAACATATTCGATTTGTAGATGAAAGGTTTCTCAAGAAATCAAAATCTTCTAATAAAGGCGGTGTTAATCTTGGATAACGCATCAAGTCATCCGCCAGAGGAACAGTTAAGAAGCAACGATACTTCAATTTTTGTTATGTTCATGCCGTCCAACGTAACTCCTCTTATCCAACCGATGGATCAAAATGTAATAAGAATGACTAAATTGTATTATCGAAAATTTCTATTTTCGTCTGCGTTATCAAAAAATCCTAAAAACATTTCTGAATCCTTAAAGCAAGTAACTTTACGTGAAACAATTTTAAATTTAGATATGGCGTGGAATGTCCTTAACCAGCAAACAATAAAAAATTGTTGGAAACATTTGCTTTACTCCAGTGATGAATATGACCATGAAGGTACATTGTCTTCATCGTAACCATCCTCCAGAGGAACAATTAAGAAGCAATGTACCGCTAACCATCACTAGGAAACAGTTACTATCTGATACTGAAGTTATTGACAGTGCATCATTGGACGTTCTCAAATTATTAAAAGCAATAAATCCTAATATTGTTTGCCCAATTACTGATGTTAGTTTATGGAATGAGGATAAAGAAATTGATGATGCACATGAGATATATATATATATATACGGAAAAATATTCCCGGGTTTCTGGCCGCGTGTGCTGTGGACTAGGTCCTAGTTATTATCTTCTACATACGGTGACCGCGAGAACATCCGTCACAGCATATATGTCAGTGGTGAACAGCGCCTTTAAAACTTTTCGAAGGAATAAACGCAGGTAATTTCTTTTTTTTGTCATTTTTTTTCTTCAAAATTGTATATATATACAAAGAAATTACTTGCGTTTATTCCTTCGAAAAGTTTTAGAGGTGCTGATTACCACTGACTTATACGAGCGCTCATAAGTTTAAGATTTTCTTAAGAAATCTGTATTACGCTTTAATTAGAAAGGGGGCAACACATTTTTAATGGGAAAAAATAGGTATACTTGTTAGAAGTAATATTAGTAAAACGGAGGAGTTTATATTGGGATATTTTTTTAATTTTACAAATGCCATGAATAAACCTTAAATAAGAATTTTGCAGTCGCCGAATTCTGTCCCAATCAATATTATCCAATCAATTCTAGTAAACACTCACGCAGAAATTAAATCTTGATAAAACATGAGATTCATATAACGTTTCCTTTAAATTTATATCTAAACAATATTCGCTGCCATACAAAATTCTTAGATTATAGTAAATAAAGGAGATATATGTTCTTTGAAACGGAGTTTTATATCTAAATAAAGTCCTAAGATACACACACGCAATCCGATACAGAACTAATTGATAAATTTTGATTTGAATATAATTCCAATCCTGAGAATTGTTAATAGCGACACATAATTTTAAGTCATCCTCGTATAAGAACTTGTGGCAACCCAATTGATAGCGCAAATTATTTATTATTATTATTTTATTAAATATCGGAAACAAAAGTGGGCCTCGGATACCCTTTGAGGAACTCCAGAGGTTAGCGTGAAGTAATTAGATTCAAAGCCTACAAAAGTGGACGAAAAGCTGATGCTGTCCAATTTCTTAATAACCAAGCTGTGATCGATTCGATCAAAGGCTTTTGTAGGGTCGGTATATACAAAATCCATCTGCTTTCCAGCATTTACACTGCAGGATAAATATTGAGCAATTGTAATAAGATTAAGTATTGTAGATCACTGAGCAACAAAACCGTGCTGGTTACCTGAAATCGAGAATCTTACTTGAGAATAAATGCTATTGAACTAAACTATAACCTCCAGACCACGAAACTGAAAAGATTTCTGGAATACGAAGAGTGTTTGAAGTCATGCTTATATAAATAAATAAATATTTCACAATCCAAACACGGATTACATCGAAAAGTAAAAAAGATATTTCAAGTTTTTTTCATTTAAAAGCATTGGAATATCTAAGAAGATAGTAACAGAAACAAATTTAAGAAATATATATATATAACACTTTCGAATAAATTCATTTCATTCAAAAGTGATTTATTAAGGGCCTATTTCGGTTTTGACATGTAATCTGCCAACTACTTATATTAATCTTAACGATATCATCTATATAAAATGTACGAAAAAGATAAATCGCGTACCACTCAATATCTCCGTATTCAAAGTTGTATTATCTTTATGGTAAGGTGTTACGAAAGTAATGAAAATATATTTTATGATACTCTGTTATTATTGTTATGAATACCATTACATGATTACTAAATATATTATCCTGTTTTTTTTGTTATATAAAGTCGAAGTATTCTATGTAGATATAGTATTACAAATTATTTATCACTTTCTCCAACATTTGCGAGATTATGTAAGTAATTATCCAAGCTATAGACTACTCTTGGAGCAATAAACACTTTCAAATATCTTAATTAAGCATTTATTTTTAACATTATTTTTCATTTAAGAATCGTTTGTTTTTAAATAGTTTTGGTTAATAACCGGAGCTACCAACTCATATTGGCATATCAGTGTCGCCACGTAGAATATGCGTAGTTTACTTACGCACAGCGATCACAGGCTGACATACGAGGGGAGGTCCAGAAGTTCGTGGAATGGAGGGGCTGGAGTGGGGATAGGGGCGCTCGCTAGGTGTCATTCAGACTGGCGGCTCATCATTAGTATATAAGTTAGTTGCCTGCTAATCTATCTGGAAGAAAACTGAAACTATAGAGGAAATTGAATACCGTGCTGTGATAAAGTTCCTTACAAAGCAAGGAAAGAACGCACAAACCATATTGAATCAAATGGAAACCGTTTATCGGGAACAGTGCCCTAGTAAATCAATGCTTTATAAGTGGCATGGTCTTTTTAAACATGGTCGGGTGTCGATTGAAGAAGACCCCCGCTCAGGACGGCCAGTTGAGGCCACCACATCAGACATCGTCAAAAAAGTGCAAAAATTTCTACTGCAAGATGCCCGTTTGAAGAAAAAAACAATTATCTGCATTAGTTGGAGTATCAGATACCACCAGTTTGCGTATTCTACATGACCACCTGGGTATGACAAAAGTCAGTGCAAGATGGGTACCGAGGATGCTCACGCCGCTGCAGAAACAGCAGCGCGTCTGTGCGTCCAAACAATTTTTGGAGCTGTGTGGAGACAAACTTGCACAGATTTTGGAGTGGATTGTTACCGGAGATGAAACATGGGTTCATAAGTTTGAGCCTGAGTCCAAACAGGAGTCCATGCAATGGTATAAAAAAGGGGACACCACCGCCAAAGAAATTCAAAGTGTCAGAATCGGCTGGAAAGTTGATGGCTACTGTTTTTTTGGGATTGTGGGGAGATATTATTGATTGATGACAAAGAAAAAGGTAGGAGCATAACCGGAGAATATTACGCAGCGATATTAGAAAAATTAAAGGAGGCCATCAAGGGAAAACGTGGAGGAAAATTGACCAAGGGTTGCTCTTGCAAGACAGTGCGCCGGTTCACAAGAGCAAAGTTGCAATGGCTGCTCTGCACAGGCATGGCTTTCAATCAATAGTCCATCCACCCTACAGTCCAGACCTTGTTCCCCAATTAAAAAAAAGACTTACGTGGAAGAAATTTTTTCGACGACAATGAGGTAAAGGAGGCAATTTTGGCCCATTTTGAGGCGAAAGATAAAAAATATTTTTATGATGGTTTAGAAAAATTAATTCATAGATCTAATAAATGTTTTGTGCTTAAGGGTGATTATATTGAAAAGGAAAAAATAGATTTATTGTTTTATTTTATTTGAAACCCTTTCATTCCACGAACTTCTGGACCTCCCCTCGTAAGTATGCTATATGTACAGCATGGATTTTATTAAACGACTTACCGACTGGATAATTTAAACTTTTAACAATCTATTGGATGGTCTCGAATATCTTGTGTCCTTTCGGGAAAGAAGAAAACGAAAAGAAATCGTATATTTAATAGAGCATTGTGGTAACAAATCAAGCAGATTTGAGTGTGTAATTCGGGGTAATTTTCTATTCAGCAAGTTTTCTCTACATAGCGTTACATCTTTCAGTAGCTTGAGGGTTTTTAATTCAATATTCTGTCCGGATTCTACCATATGCTCTGTCACTATTACATCCAGGTATGAAAGTTGTCAATTGAAACTTGGCGGCACATATGGTGATTTGTTCAGATGGTGTAATGGCTTAACATACCAGTCTAGCAAACATGAGCTAGAGGTTTAATTAAATTTCACGAAGAATTGATTTGATCATATTTAACGTTGGTAATAACAAGGAAATTCAATTATTATTAAAAAAGCAACAGAAGTTATTCTAAAATATTTTAACCTCGAATTAAAGTTGTATTTTTAACTTTTGGATAATAATAGCCTAAAATGGATGACATCCATGTTCAACAGAATATACATATTCGGAAGCACTCCGCATGATTGGCTTAGATCAAAATTTATCACCTTGCCTAAAAAACCAGGAGCTAAAAAATGTGAAGAATATAGAACAATAAGTTTGATGAGTCACCTTCTAAAACGTTTCCTCAAAGTCATACATAAGGGAATTTACAGAACCCGTGAAGAACAAATAGCATATACTCAATTCGGATTCAGAAATGCAGTGGGTACTAGATATACAGCATACAGATGCCGGGACATGAAGTGTGGGATGTATGCACATTTTGTTGACTATCAGAAGCTGTTTGATAGAGTAAAACACCAAAGGATGGCAGAAATTCTGAAAAAGGTGCACCTAGATCGAAAAGACATCAGGATAATAATTGACCTAAACTGGAATCAATCTGCTTTTACCAAAGTCGGGAAGGACACAACAGAAGAAACAAACATACTACGAGATGTAAGGCGGGGTTGCATTCTCTCTCCATTGCTGTTTAGTATATACTCAGAGTATATATTCGGGGAAGCTTTAGAACACATGGAAACTGGAATTCTTCTGAATGGAGATACGGTTATTTTCGCTGACAGCTTGGAAAGATTACAACAACTTATGGATAGAATAATATATCACAGCCAGTTGTATGGTCTGGACTTAAACACCAAAAAGACAAAATTAATGGTTATTAGCAAAGAACAAACTGACAACTATCTTCTCAGAATAAATCAAAAAAGAATAGAACGAGTGAGCAGTTTTACCTATCTCGGAACTAGAATTGTACTATTAAGATTAACACCGATGATAAAGCGAGCACGTCATGAATAGGCAAAACGTCATCAACATTACACAATTGAAGATTGTCGAAAGGTAAGACAAAACAACTTAAATGAATATGTAAATCAAGTAATTTTTTTTGTTTGAACAATGTCTTTTCGTTAAAGATGAGCGATGAGTAAATACTAGAAGCCATGACCGAAAGAGCTCAATTTGTTAGACGATGGCCATCTGAACGGTTTGGTGAAGCTAGTGTACTAAAGACGGCGAAACACCCTCCACCAGTTATGGTATGGTCCTGTATATCAACCGAAAGCCCTGGACCACTATATTTTTGCCAAGGCACCATGAATTAACATCAATATAAACGTGTGTTGGAGGACGTCTTACTCTATATGAAAGGTTTAGGTCCGAATAAACACATTCGTGCACGATAAGGCACCATAGCACGTAGCTAAATCCATCCAAAGTTTTTTGGAAACGCACGCTCTGCTAGTGTAACCTTGACCGGGAAATTCTCCCGACCTCATGAAATTGAGAACGTGTGGAGTGTTCTAAAATCACGCGTGTATTTGAGAAGAAACACTACGAAAGAGCAATTAGTAAGAAATATTGAGGATGTGTGGCAAGAAGACTATAACGGTCTAAGGAGGGATTACAAAATATTTGTTACATAGTTGTGACGATGTCTATAAACAGTTCTGAATAAACTTACGCTTGTACAATACGTTTTTTATTATATATTTTAACAAAATCGTTATTTTAGCAAGCGGCCCTAATAAATTGGGCAGGGACTATATATATTGCAATCAAATTGTATGTTTCACTGCCCATTTGCTTATTATAAAACGGGTTTATTTCATTGCCGTTATCTCTACTTATCTAGCAATTATGCTTAATAATAAATGTATCCATTTTAATATGAAGTTTGCGTGTGTTATTAATTCTTATACAAACAACAAAAGGTCATAGAAATCCAAAAAATAAAAACCAAATGAAAACTTTAGCTAAGATTAATATGCTAATTAGTGCCGCATACAAATAGGTAAGTGACAGCTATTAAAATGTTATGTGGGGTCCATGTTCAGTCGCTATCAAACTTGTATCAGCTAACAAAGATTTAAGAGTGTTTTATATAAAATACAGCCGAATTTATCATGCGTGTTAAATTTACCACACCCGTTACTTAGCGTGCAACTCAATATGGTATTCTACAAACGGGTTTTAAGTGAGCCAATTTCCATCCACATTTGAGAACTTCCTTCTGGCTAAATTATCGTTTTTTATCCAATTTCCCGGATGGATATTGAAGGATTGCGGTTTTAGCGAAAACGTAAACATCATTGCCGGCAATCAAACTGTCGTGAAAGTGTCGTCTGTAATTCCGAATCCGATATCGAGAACGCCGACGAAATCGGTATAAATGATGAATATAACGTATATAAAGCAAACAGCACAAATTACAGGGTCGCCCTGCCGAGCGCGGCGTCAAAGCAAACTTAAAATTTATAAATCAAAACCCAAAGATGACGCGGGTGGAAGGTGTGTGCGCGTAGTACTGGTAGAAGACAAATTTCTTGGTTGAAAAACATCAGAACCTGTTTCCTGGTTTGGTATTAATATTATTCCGAGCAGCAGCAAACAAAAGTTAAAATAGTAATAAATGAATTACTTCCGGAATTGGAAGTTGTTATAACCGGGTTCTATTGTATATAAAAAGAAATAAGAGTAAGAGGAGAAAGAAAAACAAGAAGAAAAAGACAAAAAAAAGAAAAAATGATAAAGGGTGGGGGGAACTGAAATAGAAACAAAGGTGAAAAGAATAAGAGAAGGAAATAGAGACTATTTCAGTTCCCCCCACCCTATATCATTTTTTCTTTTTTTTTATCTCTTTTTCTTCTTTTTCTACTTTTTCTACTCAAATTAGGAATGAAACAATTGTCACCATTGCGTGTGTATCCGATAAAAGAAGGATTCATATTAAAGGAAGTGACAGAAAATAAACAAATGCTATCGATCAACAAATGTTCATGGCACTCTGCTGTGTACAAAAACCACACGTTAAGTTATTTGGTTACCTGATAAAAGTTGAATCTATTCTTATTTTGACATGATCACCCAGCTCACAGACGAAGAAATAGCGATATGCCGATTTCCTGATAAATTATTGTGACTAAAGTAGCTGTAATGTAGAGATTGATTATACTTGGTGAACATCGACAGCAACCATGCACGAGCAATCCTAAGAAAAGATGAAGTGCCGTTATTTGAGTTAGAGCAAATTAAGAATTGACTTTACATTACTGATAAGTCATTTCGGCAAAGTTGGGTAAGTTACAGTGCAGTGCGGAAAACAACGTGGAGGGGCCGAGCGGCCGTATGAAGGCGAGTTTTCACTAACATTTACGTACTCGCATCATTTATGATCGTGGCCTTCATGTGTGAGTATAGGCGATGCAGACGCAGGAATGATTACACACAAAATAATGATAAAAAATATATATGACGTACTGAAACACTTACTGCTTTATGAAGTTTCCACAAAACTCCAAACTGGGCGGCATCTATTAAATATTAGAATCATTAAATATGTTTCCACACTTGTTTCAGTCAAATGAGTATTTGAATATTTTTTAATGATGAAAACGACCGTTCCACATCGAGTGATGTTATATTTGCAAACTTGCAAGTAAAAGTCCTTGTGACAACTTAGTGACGTACCTTCACAAATTTGTCTTAGTATGAGAAAATCAGAAACCTTGTCATTAACACTTTCAAATTTTTGTATTACACTTTAATTTTTTTCGCCTTCCGCCGTACATAGGTGCGAGTGAACATCATCGAGAATTAGAACAGAATCCACAAACGACATCGAATCATTTTGTAATTTTTCAATTCCCTTCGCTAGTTTGTAGTAGTTCTTGTGAATACTTTCTAAATCACATTTTACCTGACTATCTTGAAACATTTTCTGGCTTTTCTTGATAGGTTTGGTGTGTGTCGGATCGAACTGTAAAACTACCTTATTTACATCATCAAAATGTTCACAGTCGTAAAATCAGGCCTTAACCATGTTCTCCTTCCACCTTGAGACATAGTTCGTGAAATCCTTTTGTACGTTTTAGGGGGTTTAGAAATACTGCCTTCGTATGAGCTATTAAAGCATTTACTCGTGAATAACATTTAAGGATCAATTGCGCCACAAGATTTAAAGCGTGAATTTTACAGATTGCCACTCTTTTCTTTAAGAGATCTGCCTAAGGAAAGCATGTTAGCGGAACCGTCACTCATAAACATTAAAAGTTGGCTTGTTAAAACTTGAAATTTGTTCACTTTTACAATTTCATCGCTAGTACATTTTGCAACTCTTTTGGAAGCAAGTAAAATAGGGGATGACGGTTCAAACTCTTCCATTGTACGTACCATCACATTCACCATAGAATCCTTTTGCCGATCGATTGTTTCGTTCACACATAACTAGAATTTTTTATCTTTCAATTCTGCTTTAATACTTCTTTCAACACAGTCAGGAACAGGTTGCATAAAGTTTCTTAACTTGGTAATGCATAATCCAAATACTTGCTTCAGAAGGAGACAATGCTTGTTGGTCTAGTAAATTGTACGGTATATTACATAGAATAAAACAAACACCGATATCAAATATTCATTGTTCGCTGTACCGTTTGCCACGGATTTCAGAACAGTGTTTTACACTTTGTAGGTGACGTTCACACTTCTACCTGCTGGTACACGTCAAATAATTGTGGCTCTTTACAGATTTAATTCTATCGCCTTCGTACTCGAAAATCGGCATATTCGCTATTACGTTTTCTAGCTTATTCGTAATATACCGTTTCCGAAACGTACCTAAATTCGACATTTTCTAAGTATGTGCGTACTGACAAGCACTCACGACAACCAGTCGAATAACACTGCACAAACGTGCTTTGATACGGGCATTCGATTCTCCGCGCCGCGCGCTTCACCCCTACACTTTGTTATCCGCACGGCACTGAAACTTGCTTCTCTTTGCTGGGACTACTAATGAGATAAAACCTATAAGCGAATGAATTAGGTTAAGTAAGATACAGATACATAGTAACTAAATATAACTAGTTGTTGTCGTAAAAGGAGGAAACCTGTTTGTCAATGACAAACAGTGCTCTAGCAATCGCCGCTTTTCTAACATTCTTTAGAAGTATATAGCAATAAATTTTGATATACTCTTAGCAGTTTTCGATAAACGGTAAATGTGGTCAATAAAAAGTAAGTGTGTTTCTCTCTCTGTCTCTCTCTCTATATATATATATTCCTACATGTTGGTTATTCGCATCATCGAAGAAATTACAAGGTGTTTGGATTGATGGATATAGCGACTGGAAGCATATTTTGGATGCTTTGCTCATTTACACTCATGTCTTGTATACAAACAGTGGCGATTGCGTTGTACCCTATACGAAGAGTAAGAGTTCATACGTAAGAAGGAAAAAATCTCTTTGGCGCTAAGTGGTAAAACGAATTCTTGACCTCAGAAACTTACGAAATCAAATATTTTTTACGTTTATTTTTTGTAAAACATCCGGGTAATTATTTTGTTCAATATATTCCAGCGCTATTGCACTACTGTAATATAACGTAATTTTTGAATTTATACTTTATTTATTGGGAAGATACTCGTATGTATATTTGCAAATCAAAAGTGATGCGTTAAGTGTAGAAAAAATTGATAAGATTCTCACGTCAAGTAGCTATAAAAAATAATTATTTCGATAGCCGTTCTCATTGTAGGTAGACAGACAGAGAACTTGCTACAGTGTTCTTCGAATATAGACGATATGAAACTTTACGTTTTACTAATATTTTTAGTGTAAGTAGGATTTAGATGAAATGTCAAAGCAAATTTAAGGAGTAAAATATATTTTAGGTGTTCAACTAATGCACAAGATACTTTTCCGGATAATTTTCGTTTCGGAGTCGGTTCGGCAGCTTATCAGATAGAAGGAGCTTGGAATACTAATCGTAAGTACAGCAATTAGAGAATGCAAAAATTAGAACAAGAATTAAATTCAAATTTTGCACAGAGAAAGGTGAAAACATTTGGGACGCTCTTACTCATTTCAATCCGGAGTTTGTAATCGATGGAACGAACGGAGACATAGCGTGCGATAGCTACAATAAACTAGAATCAGATGTTCAATTAATTAAGAACATGAGCGTTGATTTTTATCGATTCTCATTGTCATGGTCTAGGTTGTTCCCTACGGGACATACATACAAACGTAACGAAGACGGTTTTAACTATTACAACAGATTGATCGCCGAATTGAAAGCGAACGATATTGAGCCATTCGTTACTATATATCACTGGGATTTACCACAACCCTTGCTTGAAATTGGCGGATGGACGAATCCGATTATGGCAGACTACTACGCCGATTTTGCCGATAAAATCTTCCTTCATTTCGGCGATGAAGTAAAAAACTGGATCACCTTCAACGAACCTTATCAGATTTGCGAGCAAGGTTTTTCGGATGGAACCTTGGCGCCTGGATACAGACAGATGGGTATTGGAGGCTACCTATGCGGTCATACGGTGTTGCGAGCTCACGCCAAAACTTACCAATTGTACCAGGACAAATATAAATCTTCGCAAGGCGGTATGTTATATAAAATCTTATCTCCTTTATACCGTTAAGTAGATATTTTGCACAATCAATTTGCCATGTTAAAATTATCAATCTGTAAGATGAAACTAAGAGATACCTTTAGAAAGCTGCAATTATCAGCTTGACAAGATGTCATTGAGTAAGATCGAACTGATTTTGCTCTGTGGAATCTTTCACAAAATACGATATAAATCGCCAAAACATTCCTAATATATAGGGTGCGTCAAATGTTTTTAGAAATTAGATGAATCTTGATTACCAAGTCAGTTTTGTGAAACTATTCGTGAATATTTGATTTTTTCTTTGTAGTGTGCAATGTGGCTAAGTTATTCCATGATTTATTAACATTTGAAAGCTAAGTGAAGAGAAGTATTGTCTTGCATTAAGAAATTAGATTTTCTCGCAAAAATCTGTCTCTATTCAAGTAAATAGTTTTTCTTCAAGACTAAAGAAAATATTTAATATCAGAAAATAATATTCTTTAAATTGCATCAAATAAATATTTTCTTCGGGTTAGAAAATCAAATAAGAGCTGCAAAGAAATATTGTGTATAATAGCGTGAAGTTTTTGTATATATACATATATCTACCATAAATGCGACATTTAATTGCCCGTTATCGGCTATGTTCTGTAACTTCATTGAAATATCTCATACCTGCGACATACATTGTGATAGCGTTTTAAAAATACTCGATGTTGCCAAGATATTTTGTGTTAACGTCCTTTATTAGAAAATAGTAAAAAAGGAAATATTTTGCTATGTATATAGTTGTAACTTATTATTATCATTAGTTTTGTACTTTAGTACTTTTATAATAATATTTTGTCTTTAATTTTTATTATTGATCTGTTGGACAGAAATGAAATAAATAAATTTTTAACATGCTACTTGGTATAGAAGCATCCTGTATACATGATACATACATACATAATTTTACAAAGTGGACGATACAATCCCGCAGATATTCGCAGATCTTCAGGAAAATATTGAACTTGTATTTAGATATGCTACACATGTAAATCCGAAAATAATCTTTATCAAAGTCATCGCATTTCTCAGATGCAAACTCCAAAAGATACAATCTCTGATAGAACTTTTACACGTAATCGATGCGCTTTTGATGATATTTTGCGATGTTTTTAAGAGGCCGTTTATTTTCGGTCACGTTATTGGTTTCTACAACAAATAAGTTATTTAATCACTAATATATGTGGATTAAGTTTTTGTCGCCAAAAGTATTTACACCATACTCTCAGAGAATAATTGCCTTACCGGTAGACAAAGTTAGTACAACGGGTAAAAACAACGAAATTAAGCATGGTACTCCTAGATTGAGACGTAGGTTTCTTTTTGGTAGCACATGTTCTATTGCACAGTCTTGTCCATAAATATTGAGCACTCGCCTTAACTTCGAGTTTTTTGAAGAATATCAAATTAAAATTAATTGAAACAATTTGTATAGGTTTATAATGTTTATTATAAAAAAAAAAATAATATTTAGTGAGTCCACCTTTTGCCTTAGTTAACAACAGAAATTCTTTTTGGTATAGAGCCCACAGGCTTTTAACAGTCTTCGGGACCTATAGTGTTCCTCTTTAGGCGCAAGCGGTTCTTTTAGCTTTTCTTTTGAAGTAATTGTGCGACGCCCATACATGTTCTATGGAATTCAGGTCCGGTGATTGGGCAAACCAGTCCAGGAGCTCAATATCATTTTCCCAAAATCAAGCCATTGTACGGACAGTTTTGTAACAGATTGCGTTATCCTATTGGAACTTATCGCCGTTCATGCTTGTATCGCTAACAAGTGATGTAAAAGAGGGTAGTAATAAGGATTCTAGGACGTTCATGTATTTTATAGAATCCATACGGCCTTCACACACGAACGTTTGTCCCACTCTAGAAGCGCTTATGCAGCCCTAGATCATCACGCTGCTTAATATTAAAATTAATATTTCGCGAGCCCTCTCCTAATATTTTATGTCGCTGCGAGAACAATTTGCACATGCATATGGATGCGTTTGAACGAGTCGTGTTGCCACCAACTCCTTGCGATGAGATGCAGCCCTAAACCTGGATATTGCCACCTCCATGATTGACAGTAGCTTCTGAACATGATTCTGTAAGTGCTTCTCCAATACGCTGTCGAATATACTGGCGCCTGTTCGATCCAAATAATTGAAATTTAGATTCGTCGGTCCACAATACCTATCCCTATTCATCGTTTGTCCAATTGTGATGGTCATAGCATATTTAAGCCTTTCTTACTTTATTGCTCAGTTGAAAAAGACGTAATCCCGATTTCTTCAAAGATCGACTTGGAGTCGAAATATGTACTGATGTGCCTATAGCATCTTTTAACTCTCGCGCCAGCTTTTCTGTTTCTCAGAGCTGTTACTTTCAACAAGTTTGCATCCACTCTACTAATTTTTTTCGTTCGTCCAGGCTTCAGTTTATCCACCACGTCATCTATTTCGTCATATTTTTTAAGAATTTCTTGTACACTGCACGTAGAACACTTCATGCTCTACGATTTCTTCTTCTTTATCTCTGTTTAATGACGATACTTTATGTAACGACTGTATCACAATTTGCAACACCATCTTTCACAGTGTACTCGTTTCTATACTATTATTTCTTCTGTTAGGAATCTAACATAAAACTCTTCGCACTTCGGAACTACAATGAACAATAAACACAGACAAACAGGCCTAACCATAAATTGTATTGCTTCTCAATACAAATACCGAAAATTACTCTGCCTGCGGCATACCTGCTCATCTGCTTATTTATCGCTTTTTTGTATAGGATTACGATTTCTAAGTATTCTTTTCTATTTATGTGTTGGCATAGCATCTGCCAGATTCAAGGAAATTGTAAATATCATTACAATTAAAAATATATTAAGCAATGTTCCGGAACTCTGACCATTAGTTAATATATAAACTTTCAAAAATATACCTATGTGCCTCTTTCTTTTGCACAGTAGTGTATATTGTATATTGAAAAAGTAAGTTTAACATTTATTTAGAATCTGTTACGTTTATCCAAAACGATATTGTCAGATGTATACAGTATTCGTTGTTCGTTATAATAAACGTTTACAATCGGCATGGAAGTTATGTAAAAAAATAGATATGTTGAGAAAATATATTTCTAACTAATGGACTATTAGTCAGCCGACCAGCGAACCATCAACATCGTTCTGACGATGCCAGCCGCAGTTTCTGATGAAACTTTGACCTATACCTACTCAAGGCAATGGTCTACTAGCCCCAATACGTACTGCCAGTACAAACTCAGACTCTGGCCGTGAAAACTTAAGGTTATTTATTACTAATAAGATGACAGGTCAAAATATTTGATGACAGGCTTGTTATTACAATCAAATGCTTATCTATATATTTCTTAAGGTACACGTTTTGCAATTCTGAAAATCTTTTAGAGAAAACGAGCATAATTGAGTACGTTGTTTGCTAATTTTCATAGTTTTAATAACCATGTAGGTTCGAATTTTACCGGACACTATCAAACATTTTTCATTAAATTTTAACATTGGAAATTATAAGGAAAATTATGTCAGTATAATCTCGTATATTTCACTTTTCAATTTCTTCTTGCAGGCGTAGTAGGCATCACTGTTAACGGAGTATGGGCAGAACCCCTATCAGAATCAGACGAAGACCAAGCTATCGCGGATTTATATATGAGTATGAATGTAATTCACACCTAATTATTTAATAACCCCAAACATCTCACATTTATTTTAAATTTCAGTTCGCGTGGTTTCTAGATCCTATTTTTGGAAACGGTGACTATCCGGCGAATATGAAACAAGCTATTGATGATCTTAGTGTCTCGCAAGGATTCAAAAGATCCAGACTGCCAGAGTTTACTCCCGAAGAGAAGGAGATGTTGCGAGACTCAGCGGATTTCCTGGGTCTAAACCACTACGGTTCTGTTCACTGTAGAAGAATTGAAGATGTAAATGTCTACGAAGCTCCGTCACATACGCTCGACTCGGGGGTTGAATGCCACTTCAATGAGGAATGGGGCGAAACGGCGGCACCGTGGTACGTGACGAATCCTGAAGGTTTCAGGAAGATATTGAACTGGATCAAGGACAGATATGGAAATCCAGAGGTGATTATTACTGAGAACGGATACGCTGACAATGAAGATGAATTACGTGATTGTGGAAGAGTAAACTATCATAATGTAAGTATTAGCGTCCAATTCTATTGCCGGATTGGTAAAAAATAAGCTGAGAGTTAAATTCAATATATACGAGGTATATCTTAGATCTTAGGTTGCCCCCTTCAAAGTATGCTCCTTTAGATTGCACACGTCTTTAATTCTCTTTCCACTCCTGGTAACAATTCTGGTAGTCTTGTTTCATTAGACTGGTTGGAACCGGCATCGTGATTCTTTGGATGTTGTTTATTGTTCTGTAACGGGAACCTTTCAATTTCTACTTGAGCGTTGGTAAAAGAAAATAACCACATAGAGCCATGTCTGCACTGTTGGGAAGGTATGAGAGCATTATGAGCAGATTGTATTTCTCTGCCAGACATGTGCAAACGCTTAAGTGCAAATTGAAATTATTTCTGAATTGCTAAGGTAAACACTTCGTTTTAAATAATCTCAAAGGAAGAAAATCCAGAGGTGTTAAATCGCATGATCTAGCCGACTAATTCATGCTAGTTCTTCGAGAAATTGCTTAATTACCAAATGGTTGATGAAAAATATCTATTGTTTCTGCGGCCGCACTATCGACAACCATACTTTCCAACTTGTCGAACAAAAGGTATTTAATTGCATTTCAATATCAGGTTCCAGTAATAGTAACAGCATTGCTATATTTATTGTCAAAGAATGCAGGGTACTAGGAGCTCAACCGTTGATTGGAGAATTATAAAGAAAAACTGATCCCTACGAAATTTCTAGTGTTACAACTTTACGACATAAACGATTATAGCTTACAAAAATTACGAATTAGAAAATGTACACTACCGTAAAAACGCTAAAACGCAGACAGCTGACTGTAAAACGTAGTAATATTTGTATTCTTCGCGAAGAAGGATATACCGAGAGAGAAATTGTTCTACTGTTAAGGAATTGACTGAAAGGTGCATTACACATTGGTCTGGAAAAGAGAGACAGGACGAAATCTTGATAGAAGATGAAGGTGGCGCCAACGGGTGACTTCTGGAGCTGAAGATAGATATATAGTAACAACTTCGAAACGAGATTGTCGTTAATGGCACTGGATATCGCAACGCGCGTTAATACACAACGACAAAATGTTTCTATTATCACCGTTAAGAATTATTAGCACTCGGTTTAAAGGGATGCATGCACTGCAAAAAACCGTTTTTTAAATGCGTAAATAAAGAGAAACAATTAAGATGGACAAGATAGCATGCAAACTAGTCACGGGATGATTGAAACGCAGTCTTACGCAACGGACGTCACCGGCCACCAGGGAAAAGAGCTAGCTTGCTTAGTATCGTCTGTCAAACACGGAGATGTTATGGTTTGGGGTTGTTTTGCTGAAACAATTACGAGTGATTTAGTGAAAATTAGTGGTGCAATGAAAAAGGAAGAGCATTTTGATGATTTGGAAAATCATACTATTCTGTGTGACTAACAAGACATGCCGGCTCGAATCTTTAAAATCCTTTTAGAGCACAAAGCAGCAAGATATGAACTAAAATTAATGGTTTGGTCTCCTCAAAGTCTGGATTTATCTCCTATAGAGGGGATAAGCTTGATCGAAGGGGCAACCTTAGAAAATCCAACACTTATGGGAATATTTACAAAACGCATGGCAACAAATTGACGCGAAATGTTTCGAAAAATTGCTTCGAAGAATGAAGTGATTTCGTTTCTAGTTTCTTTTAGCTGTCAAATATTATAAGCAATAGATGTTAAAGCTTCTAGGATAACCTAGTAACAGTACGAGCAGATCATCTGGTTTCACAAAGATTTTCATAAGTTTTCTTTCCACCTAAATATTCTGTTAATTTATTGTTTTGATGTGGTTTCTAATGTCTTAGTAGCTTTAAAATTTGTGGGAATTACACATGTGAAACATGGTTTAATATTTCAAATTTCTCATCGATTTAGAACAAAATACAAGTGTTTTTTTATTCCCTGTTTAGGAATATCTGGAACAACTTTTGGTAGCCATTTATGAAGACGAATGCAAGGTGACGGCCTACACCGCATGGAGCGTATTCGATCTTTTTGAGTGGGAGTACGGACATACGTAAGTCTTAACACAAAGAAATCTTATAATAATTAAACTAAGCTGACGTACAAACTTAAATTGCAGATATACCTTCGGAATGTATAGAGTTGACCATTTAGATGCAGCCAGACCGAGAACACCCAAAATGTCGTCCTATGTCTACAAGAACATTATCGAAACTAGAAGTATTGATCCATCGTACGCCCCCGAAGGTTACGAAAAGTGTACAGGTTGCACATTATCTAGTGCGAGTGCATTGATCTTCAGTGTTCTTGCATGTTTGTTTATTTATATTAGGCAATAATACAGAATAATTTACGTTTGTATGTATATACTAAAATGTATGGTCTTAAGTAGTATAAAATAAAATACATTGGTAAAATTTGATGATCTTATTAGTACGAACCACTCACTCAAGATAATTTGGAAATCTGAAGCAGCTCCGTAGGTCATGAGGAGGTAGGCAACGTGATTAGTAAAGCGAGGATAATGATACGAGGGTAAGTTGAAAAATTCGGTAACAAAGGCATAGTAAATAGCAATATTTCAATGAAATGTGTTTTATTTTTCGACATAATTTCCCTGAAGATTTATTTAGTCGATGCTCAAGTTTCTTTAGTCTTCATAATACCCATTCTCATTGAGTTCCTCAAAATAGTCGTCCACGGCAGCTACCAGCTCCTCATCCGTAGCAAATCTCATACCGCCGAGGTGGTTCTTAAGCTTGGGGAAGAGATGATAGTCCGACGGAGCTAAATCCTGTTAATAAGGAGGATGCTCAAGTGCTTCGAACTTTAATTTGATCAATTTTTCTTCGAAAATTCAGCCCTTGTAAACTGAAAAGGACTTCCTTTTGCTTTCTTCAGGATCTTTTTCGACGATAGCTACCTTCAATCGATCCAAAAGTTTAGAATAGGTCAAGTAATTGTTTGTCCCTTCAGAAGGTAATCGATAAGAAAGATTTTCTTATCGATTACCTTATTCCCCTTATTCAAAAAAAAATGGAAGCCATCACCCTTCCTGCCTGAGAACGACTTTCACCTTCTTTGGAGCCGGTTCATCACGTTTAGTCCACTGTTTTGGTTGCTGTTTACGTTCCGGTGTGTAGTAGTGGATCCACGTTTCATCGCAAGTCACAAATTGGCACAAAAAATCTGTTGGATTTTGCCGAAACCGCTCCAAAATGGCTGTAAAACATTCCATGCGTTTGAGTTTTTGCGGTGGTGTGAGCAAACGCGGCACTCACCTTGCACACCGCTTAGATTTAGTCTAATTTAACATTTAAAATGTATGCCACCCGTTCTATGGAGACGCCTGTAGCCTTAGCAATATCTATCACTGCTGATCAAAACATTATACACACTTCTGCAGAAGTGGCTGTTTTTGGGCGTCCAGAACGGGAATCATCATTTACGCACGTGCGACCTTTTTTTAAATTTATTCACCCATTTACAAACAGTCTTAAAAGAAGGGGCATCCTCGCCTAACATATTTACCATACCAGCATTTCTTTGGGTAAAAAATACTTTTTTCGCAGATATTTAATCACTGCGCGAATTCTAATATTATCCATTTTTAAAATGGGCCAAAAGTACTCTGCTTTTAACGAATGTATACAACAAACTACTTGACAGATCGACAAGAAGCTTAACACGTATGTCATTGAAACATCACGTTATACAACAGCGTTAAAGGTTGCTTTCACACAGCGCCATCTTATAGTTAGTTACTGAATTTTTCATTTTACCCTCGTAGCTCGCTACTCCCAAGCTAGAGATATACAGTGGTTAAATAGATGTATTCGCCCATGTATTAGAGTAAGTTGAAGTAAAGTTGGGACTCCTCCCCCCTCTCTTCAATTGTACCCCTCATACTTTACACTGGGTGAAAAGCTGCAAGCTGTGGATTGCATTCTGGGTGACTGTAAATGAAAAAGACTCCAGGTGTAAACGTACATAAGCACGAGGTCGCAACACCGATTTGTTAATATTTGTCGGTTCGTCATAGCTCAGTCGATATAAAACGAGCGTGATATTCGTTTTCTCGCTAGAGCTCATTCTTGATCGCACATTTGATGATATGAGTAACAGATTAATAGCAAATTCTTTAAGCGATCAATTGTGAAAACGATTTACGAATGTAATATAGTAATATAAAAATTGGTTTGAATTGTTGCACAAAAAATAATTCACACTGCGAAATAACCAATTGTTTAGTTTCATATTTAAATACCAGAAACGTTGGCTCGACTAACGGAAACCAATGAAACCTCTAAAGCTAAAATATTTGTAAAGACACCTTGGGGTATTATACCTCCATCATTTCAAAACCTGCTCAGTTAATTTGTTTCTCTTACTTTTAAGTGGCACTAGACTAGGAGGAAGGACGCCATAAACATTTAGTTTTCACCTTGTAGAATATCTAGGGTTTTTGTTATAAACGTAATGATTTTATAATATTGTTGCAAAGTAAGGAACTCATATTCAGAAAACCAAGAGATTTATAACTTAAAAAATAGAGCAAAATTGTTGTTTCTTGATCCTGAACTATTTGTTTGATATTGTCATACCCTGAGTTCCAGCAAATGATTCCAAGAGAGCTAAGGGTATGGTCTAAATATGGGTTAATAATTTCTTTTTGGTCTATAAGTTTTTCTCCATAATTGTTTACATTTGGCAAGTGCATTTGTGAATCCCGAGTTTCCATTATTTTATTTCTACCTGTTGTGGCAGTTAGATTAAATTAATAACTGGCATATCGTTTATTGTAAGGTAATGTAATTATTAGATTCACCATGTAAATAAAATGATCCATCTAGAAAGCAAATTTTGAGCAGTAAAGTGTCATCATTATTAAGCTTATCCATCATCATTTCGGACACAGGATTTATCAAATTCAAATTTAGATAATAAGCTAAAATTAATAATTGCTTCGATAGCCTATATTTCAAAGTAAGATCCAGGTTCTAATAGATATATTGCTGTCATTTAATTACTATGTTACTTGTTTAGCAACACATGTATCTGTGTATTTTGCGTATGTTAGAAATAAGATATATTCATAGTGTATTAAGTATATTTTAAGTTTTTAAGGTAATGTTTGTTATATCATTCCTTTATTTGTTTCTGTTTTATCAATTATTATTTCTTTAATGTATAGTGCTTGGCACATCGGACTTATAAGCTATATAAGCTATTTTCTTATCACACCAGCAGAAACCTTAATGTGTAGATACTATTTATAAAATGTTTCATGGTTTTGTGCGAGGGATGTCCCTTAAGTTTTGAATACTGGGTCATAAAGCTCGCCACTAATTAAATGTCAGTAGTAAAAATTAACCTTTACTTTTAATTAATCCAAATCCAAAGTTTCAGTACGAAGCGTGTAGAGAATCATGGGGATTTCAAAAACTTTAATTCAAAAAATTTTGCATGAGGAATTGTGGATAAAAAAATTAATTTTTCGTTGGATGCCGCATTTGTTGATCGAAAAATAGAAAGCAGCTAGAGTGAATTGGTGTCAAAAAGCTCTAGACCGCTTCAACGCCGGAAAACTCCAAAAACGTGTTCGACATCGTCAGTGGTGATGAATTTACTATACGAGCCAGAAAATAAATGCCAGTCGTTTGTTTGGGTATTCCAAGGTGAATAGAAACCGATAACATGTCTATTCTCGAAGTGTCTCCAAAAAGATGGTCGCAACATTTGTCTCGAAAGCAGATCAACAATTCCTCTACAAGATTTAAGAACTGTTATTGCCGCTTGGTATACAACTGTTTGTTTGCCGCAAGTTATCGGGGAGTTTCGAAAAACCAACCACGAACGACGAATCATCCTCTACCAAGGCAATGTAAGTTTGCACACAGCACTCAAGATGATTGAATTTTTAACGCAACAAAACGTCAAATTGTTAAACCACAAGTCCCAACGATTTCTTTACCTTTCCGAAAATTAAGAACGGACTGCATGGTTAAAGATTCCAATCGCTATAAGGAGCAGTCGATAGCATCAAACACGCACTTTTGTGCATTAATCTTCGTGAAGGATATTTTGACAACCAATAAAGTCTTTAAGAGCTATCTACTGTTTTATTCCAGTTCTATATGCAAAACTTAAAAAATAACCCTCGTAACTTTGCTTCAGTCCTTGCTTCGCAACGGCGAGGGGAGCCTAGGAA
Source organism: Trypoxylus dichotomus (assembly GCA_023509865.1). Lineage (NCBI taxonomy): Eukaryota > Metazoa > Arthropoda > Insecta > Coleoptera > Scarabaeidae > Trypoxylus > Trypoxylus dichotomus. Next base: position 60,525,534 of record CM042075.1, read on the forward strand.
GCATAAATATATTATCACCATACCACAGGCGGGAGTCGAACCTATCACTTCTGGCGCTGCTATCATTAAAAGTATACCTTTACCGCTGGGTAATACACTAGTTTGTTGATCATCTTGATTTTTTCTAACTATTGAAAGCAGCATATATTATAAATTATACAGTGAGATTCCAAGGTATCTTACTATCCTGCTAACTTTGGAATGACAACAGCACAATGTTATTGGAAAAAATACACTTATTTTAATTTTCTTTACAGCATACGGTTTGATCTTAAACTGCAATTTTATTGTTTTAATGCCGTAATTTATTAAGTTTATATTATGATTCAATTAATTTAATTAGGAAGCTCGAACATTACGAACGTTTTTTAATTCAGGATTACAATGCAATAGATTAGGTTGTAAATTATTTATTGGTTTATTTCATTTAAAAATGTTTTTAAAATTTTGTTAGGTAAAAAATATAAATGAATATCAATTGCGAACGATTTCGTGCTATGCAAAATATAAGTACATTTGTGTATATGTCGCAATTAGTCAGTTATCCTTTGATGATAACATCTACATATACAACATAATAATTCAATCATCTATGGTGTTGAAAATAATTCAAAATAAATGTTATCTGAATCTAATCAAAGTTAAGTATTAAAGTATTAAAACCAGAAAAAAACTATTGAAGTATAGCAGGAATATTGATCGTTTATAAATTACTAGTTAGTTAATTATTTACATTTTTAGCGTTATGTAATATACCGATTAAATCTATAATTACTACATGCTTTATTAGTAAATAATAGATAAGCGTACAATATGAAATAATTATCGATCAATACTCTGCGAAAGCTGTACGGGCAGTAAAGATATCACATGTACTAATCCTTTAATCCATGTAGTATCAAAACTGTTCATCATTTCTGTTTGCGTGAATTTACAAGAGCAACTGTTTATTGGATTTACCATTAATATCTACACGGATTTTATAAAGGGTGCCTGATATGCAAAAATAAATAAGTACATACTCATTGAAAAAGAAAGATAACTACGTTTTGGATTCTTTTTGTCATATGATAGCTCGACTTCAATATAAATTTTAAAGACACGCAAAACATTTGATATGTAGTTTAACTTACAGCCCTGTGATAAATATATTTTAGAATAAATTTGTACTATTTCTTTTATTTTCCAAAGGGGCCTAATAGTCGTATCCATCTCCGAAGATGTTCTCAAATGCATCTCTCTTCCAAATTCAAAAATCCAACATAAACAACACTTCCGAAACTCCACGAACTTGATTCTAACAGACGCACCAGCAACATGAAAATTATAAAACTACCTTTTTACTCAAAAGAATTGAGCGTAATTTTCTGTCATTAAAATATGAGTGTGCCCTTCGTATTAGAAAATACCTTTACACATTTTAGATAGTCCTAAAGATAAACTGGAAAAGAAACAAAGGTCTGGAATTTACCAATCATTATTATAGTCGAAAGCAATAGGTTGAAACCACATCCTAAGCAAGGTCCGGAAGAGTGCATAGTGGGTTGGCCATGCAAACCCACTATGGTCAATAGTGATGGAAGTTATGTAATAGTCAATAATGATGGAAGGTAATGTTAATTACTCCCTTACTATCTAGGTTTGCTTAAAATTTAAACACACGACAATACAAACTGGAATATATGCGCGTATATATGCATCAATTTTTGAGAAAATATGCATAAACCTGGGGCATATATGCAAAAAAGAATTGCGACAATATGCAACATTTTTACATAAAATAAATAAGAGCAGAAATTTAAACATTAACTTTATTGCGCAAAATGTTTTTACAACATATTTCCAAACCAATTTATAATTAAATGTTTTTCAAAATTGTGTAAAAGAAAGTTTTGTCTTCTATCAAAATACATATGTTTCGAAATAGAAAAGCTTCTTTCAACATCCATAGATGTAATTGATGCATTTTTTAACTTTGCAGTACATTCTAAACTAAAATTAAAGTCGAGATCGTTTACTGTTTCACCTTCCAAAATTTTCTTAACTTTCTTCAATTTCAAATACCCATTTTTATTTATCATTTTTTTTAAATTTATCGTATATATATCGTATACCTATTGCACCCTTAACCTTCTTACATAGCATATCAAATTCATCTACTATTTCTACTGATTCCGAGAGCGACATTCCTTGCGTTTCTAGTTTACGAATGGAACTTGAAACAAAGCTACAATTTGATTTAATATACAAAAGGTTTTGTAGAAATTCTGGCGATGTTACTATCTTTTTACAGTTTTCTGTAGCAATGCAGTCAGCAGTGATTTCAAGAATTATAATTTTTATTCCTTCAAAATTATCGGCGTAAAAAATTGTAGCGTCTAACCATGTACCCCATCTCGTAATAATCGGTTCAGGAGGCAACTTAACACCGGGAAGTTGCTCCTTATAAAATTTAATTCGTAAAGGTGCTTTTAAAGATACCTTTTGAGATTGCTAATTAAATCATTAATCAAAGGAAATTGATTCCTAATGTCTTCAGCTACACGATTGAACCCATGAGCTAAACAAGCGGTATGAATAATCTTACTATAAAATTCTTCTAAGTTTTGCGCGGCTTTTGTCATGTATGGTGCAGCGTCGGAGAACATTAGTAAAATTTTTTCACAAGGTATACTTCCAGGTAAAAAGAAACCTGATAAACTTTTTTGAACGAATTGGATAATTGTTACATTATTTACTTTTTGAAGTTCTTTACAATAAATTAAATATGATTTACCTACAATATCTTCATGAAGAATTTCTATTAACAAATGGGCAATATAAAGGCAACATTTATCCGTACTTTCATCTACCACGATATAAATAAAATTATTCCCTACCAATTGTTGAAGTTCTGCCATTGTTTGCTGGTAACAAGATGTGATATATTTTTTTCGTAAGGTACTTTCGTTAGGTATATTATGTTTGCAATATTTTTGTATAAATGATTTCAAATTAACAATGTTTAATCTTGGTAATGATATGTTAAACGAAATTAATGCATTACACAGATCCGTATTATATTGTTCTTGTTCTGAGTTTCGTGAAGTTGATATGTAGATTGCTGCACAGATGCGGATTCTTTTAGTTTTTCACATTTTCCAATATGTGATGGAGTTTTAGCAGGTTGATCAATTGGGTATTTTCTGTCACTCTTGTGAGAGGTGTCTTCACCTACAACAACAATTGTCATATTATATCAAAACTTAAAGAATTTAAAAACAATTGTAAGCTAAAATTAAACCAATTTACTGCAGGCTCGACAAAATATTTTGTCGCCATCCTTTACCAGTTCAGGATACGGCTTAATCCATAAAGAAATTTTGTTCGCTATGCAAATTTATTCATCAATTGTAACAATCCCTTCCGTAAATGCTATACCATCTTCGCAGTTCTTGTTATTGTTAATACTAAAGGACCAGTTGACAACGTTATGTATTCTAAAACGTTTACGAGGTTCTAGAATATCAAGAAAAAGTTATTTCTGTAAAGTACCTAGAAGATATCTGGCCATGAAATATAGTATGAGTGCGAATCAAATACGAAGGGTTTTAAAACATTTATTGTTACAGTAAAAAATAACTTAAATACACCTTATTTTTCTATATAATCTCCTCTTTTATTCGCATTTTTCCCACCGTACCGGAAGTTTTTAAATTCCGTCATCAAAGAATGAATATGGTTGAGTCTGTAACCAATTGCACTTGACCATTTCTACACCTTCGTCATCGTCAAAGTGGTGACCTCCAAGTTCTTCTTTGAGTGGCCCAAACATGCACTAGTCACACGGTGAGAGATCGGGAGTGCAGGGTGGATATTCCAGTGTTTCTCAAAATGTTGATTAATTTACTTTGGATCAATGCAGCTGTGTGTGGCCGAGCATTGCTATGGAGTAGAATTGCACTCGGAATAGGCATGTCTCGCTTTTTTCGTTTATAGGTCAGTTTCATTTCACCAAATGGTTGGAAATAGTACGCAGCATTGACTGTATCCCATTCGTGAAGAAAATCAATGAGCAGTATGCCTCTAGAATCCCAAAAAACCGTTGCAAGAACTTTTCCAGGTTTTGGCTATTCGCGGCTGCTGCTTCTCTAGGTCGTCACTCCATGCTTGCCTGCTTAGACTCCGGGGTGTAACGGTGCACCCACATCTCAACACAAGTAACACTGTGTCCATCACATGGGACCATTCAAAAGTTGTTACGAATTTGAGGGAACTGATACGGTAAAGCCTGAAAAAACTCACCACCGTAGTAGTCGTAAATTTACACATCTAGGGGGATTGAAAGCGACTTGAACTCAGTGGTCTCGTGGTGAAACGTAAAGATTGTAGGTTCGAGTCCCTCCGAGACTGATATTTTTTCAGTAATTTAATTACGTTGGATAATTGCAAGGAAATTGTAATTTTATCATTACTAATGTCGACGGTGGTTTAGTATTAATATTGATATTAGTTTCACCGTAGTAGTCGTTTAGAAGAAGAAATTGTAACTATAAATTTAAAAAGGAGTCTTAAATTACCGTTTCTAAACCATCTCTTGCTATTTTCTTAATCCTTACTGAAGCACATCGCAACGCTGCTGTGTATTTCTCACAACGGTCTTGCGACATGCAGCAGCCCAGAAAAAGCCCCATCCAACTTACGAGCGAAACTTCGGCAGACTTATACAACTCCTACGCGGTTTCAATCCGGAAATCTAATTTCCTTTAGAGAAAACAAATACCGCGGAAGCCTACAACAATATTTACAGCAAATACAACTTTTGGGGTACACTAGGAAAAAAATAATCATCCAAAATTGGAAGTTGTATTCCTTAAAATTAAATTTTATTTTTTAGTATACTTTCCATTAATATTGATATACTTATTATAACGCTTCAGCAACAATGCGATACTCTGTTCGGATACATCCGAACGAGGTTTTAATTTACATTTTACATATTTAGTGTTTTCGCATTATAACAATTCATATGTTTGTATTCACATTAATTTCTGTTTTCCATTTATTTGTACAGAGGTATGTCTATTATTTGCTAGTATATTTGCTATTATCTTTAACGAATGTTGTAAGGAAATCGCGGCAATTACCGCTATCAAATCAATTAGGATTATGTTCATTACTAATGAACGAACTACTTCCGGAATTGGACCGCGTCATGATGAGATATATATAGAAATGATTATTTTCAAACTTTTAATGTTTTATGATAAAGTTTTTTTTAGTTATTATTTTTATATATATAGAAATAAAACAAGAGTAAGAGGAGAAAAAATCAAAAAGAAACAGAGATAAAAAGAAGAAGAATGAAAAGGGGGGGGGGCGTGAAATAGGAAGAAAGGTGAAAAAGAGTAAGAGAAGGAAAGAGAGACAGAAAAGGGGAGAGGGGGAGAAAAAGAAAGAGAACAAAAGAGAAAGGTGGGATCTCAACGTTTCGACTCCTTCAGGAAAAATAGGGGAAACCAAAGTGGCACGGTAATTCGACGTGTAAACCACGCTAGAGGCGAAACCACTTTGGCAGAAGGTTACGGTGACTCGGCGTGTTAACCGCGCTAGAGGCGAAAACCTTCTTATTTCTTTTTTATATATATCTCATCATGACACGGCCCAATTCCGGAAGTAGTTCGTTTATAACTAACTCTGGCTGAGGAAGCCTACGTATTCATGTTCATTACTATTATGTTAATTATTCTCTTAAATCATTAATTACCAAATTTCTAAACATTTCATTTTCCAGAATAATCTAAGCAGCTTAGGATTGCTCATTAAGGTAAAACCGAAGTTGCTTCTAAATACCGTCAGTACACAATGTAAGTTGTAAACCATTTGAATACAGTTCAAGGGAACTTAAGTCAATGCAACCTGTAGCTCAGTAGAAAATATTCAATATACTAATTATATTACGTGCAGTGTTTTATTCATCGAATGAATAATCAAAAAAGGTGAAAAACTCCAGGAACAGATTCTTACACTCTCTGACTTTCAAAATGTGGCCAAATTGCAGCCTTCACTTCTTCAACGACATCGACTAAGGTCCTTTTTTAAATATACAAACACATAAGATGCACTGAGGCCAGATCTGGAACCATACGAAATATGGTCATTTTCCAGTTCTTTTCCCCGAATATTTTGTATAAGAGGAACGTCTCCACAAACTCAAAAATGTGTAGCCGTTTACTTTTGTAGCGGTTGACAGACCCCGAACTTTATTGGCGGGGCTTCTGTTTTTCGCTTCCCTTCTATCGACTCTCTTTTGGCCAATGGATCATAGTACATTCATCATTCCGGTGGATTTTTCGATGAGAGGAAAATGTAACTTACTGTACGTTTTCTAATGTTTATTATTACTTTTTCTTTTGTGTACACATGCGCAACCAGATGCAGATTAATAAATATTTTTCTTATAATTGTTTTGTTTAAAGTTTTGAAGCAAGCGTCAAATTTTATATGGAATGCGAGATGTCCATACTATTATGAGCGGTAGTGTATATGTATTCCCGCTAAGGTTCAACTGGAAAATCTTTTATTTATGAATTCTAGATTACCTACACCTTTACGAGAGAAAATTTTACTAAGTTAACTTCATTTTTAAAGAATTTAGGTTTCCGGGTTGTAATTGTACGAGTCTGCCAACGTATCGTTCCCAGTTGTATGGAGATTCTGCTCGGAACCCAAATTCTTTAGAAGAGAACTACGACCGCAATAAGTTTTGAGGGTATTGCGTGAAAAAATAAAAAAGATATGTCTTACATATCATTTTTACAATCTGCATATCTCAACAATGCAATAATAATCACTTGGAAACATTATAATGTCAATTGTTTGCATGCAGGTTTATTTTTATACAAATGTGATGGATGCCTAAATAACGTATTTTTTTTAATAAGCCAATTGGCACATGTCTAAGTCTATTCGTTATCTTTCTTTCCCAATTTGACTTTATTTATCTACTGAGATAATCTTAATTCATATTTGTATAGAATTTAAATAACTTATTGAATAGCCAATTTCAAACGATGTGATATCTCTTTAATCGAACTAATAAAATAAATCCGCAGAGATATCTCTTTACTAAGGGGTTATATATAAAACCCCAGAAATAGGAGTTCTTTCCAGATTCGTCATGATGCTGATCAAAGCACTGTTTTCTATATTTCTCCTGGTGTAAGTACCTGTGTTGCGAAGAATTTGAATCTCTAATGCGACAGCTTCTGTTTTAGATGTTTAACTGAGGCGCAGGATCGGCAATTTCCTGTGGACTTCAAATTCGGCGTGGCCACTTCTTCGTATCAGGTGGAAGGTGCTTGGAATATAAGTGGTAAGTGAAATTCGACTACTGTATGATATTTATTGATCGGGCTTTCGGTATATTAGGATACACTCACACGTGCAAAAAATTAATATTTGCTGTTCTCTCTACTAGTTTAAACACCAAACGTTGCCCGTGCAGAACCTATTAGTCTTACTGCTTCAACATTAGTTAGAGCAATGTACAATTAAATATAGAGTTTAGGTTGCCATTCGTAGTACTTCCTTAAGTGTAAGGGGTACCCTTACTGTAGAATGAGGAAGTTTATCTTCTCGCTTCATAAAAAAGGATATTCATTAATTCGCATGTTTTGAGGATGGTGCCGATTACCCGAGTTTTAAATAAACTGCATTGTGAGAAACTAATTTCTGTTCATATTCCAACCTATCAGCTTGGATTAATCAGCTTAATAGTAGTGTTCAATGATAAAATTTTATTTTTTTTTCCAATTAACCAACGTAATTAAATTACTGAAAAAATATCAGTCTCGGAGGGACTCGAACCCTATATGTTTGGTTCGGGTCCCTCCTAGACTAATGTTTTTTCAGTAATTTAATTACGTTGGGTAATTGCAAAGAAATTGTAATTTTATCATTACTAATGCCAACGGTGGTTTATTATTAATATTGATATTAGTTTAAGTAGTATTCAACTTTAAAATTTGGTTGGTGTTGAACAGCGTTCTTGATTATAGCAAAATTAATGTTTATATTAATAATTGTTGTAATACTAATCTGAATTGTTGGTACAGTTTGTATAATAAGAAACGTAGAGTAATATCTTTTCTAGGAAAAGAGATAGAGGTACGGTAATTATATAGCAGATCAACAATCACTCTTCCTTTAGTACGTGTAGTAAGTTGCAAGTTTGTTCTTGTTAGCTTCTGGGAGAGATAGTATATAGGCAAATATAAAGCAGCGTTTTTGTGTAATCACCCAAAAGATCCAAGAATGAGTATTGCAGCAACTGTCAGGTACTTACATAAAACACCAGATTGTATATGACGTTGGACAAGGCGATGCCAATGGACGGAAGCTGTAGATGATGTTACAGGACGCGGTCAATCGCATACAACGAAATCCAAAATAGGCACAATAGGGCAATAATTAATTTATTCAATAAAAAAAACGCATTTAACATTGCGTTAATGACCCTTAGAAGCCAATAGATTCAGCATGAGGGTGCAATTATACAAAAAAGGACTACTGAAATGTACAAAGTTCTGGTTTGATTATTGGTACTTAGAATTGGATTTTACAAGAAGATAACGATCCAAAACACCGAAGCAGACTGTGTACGTGCTGGGAGTTGGAAAACATATTACAAAATTGGATTGACACTCGCAGTCCCCGGATGCTTATCCGATCAAGAATGTGTGGGCTGTCATGAAGCACAAACTCCGAAGTGAGTGTAGATACAAAATAGAGAGCTATCTCGTAGGGGTAAAAAGGATAAAGCATTACCTATCTCTTACGCTGAAAATTTAGTAGCAAACATGGAAAAACGTTGTCAAGCTATTCCAGATACTAACGGAGATTAGTCTCTTTCTTAATTTAGTGCGTATTAACTTTGAAGATGTTCATTCTAAAAATATAAATATATATTTTTTTTAATCAAATTTTATTTGAATTTGTGCCATGCGCTTCTTGTTATACAGACTGTACATGCAAAGAAGAGGTGAATGGACTTTACTCAATGAATTTGTCGTGAAAAGTCAGATATGGAAAGTTTGCATCATGTTTAGATATCTACATCACACACTGTTTACATTAAATTTGAGCCAGGCTGTAGATGAATCTTTTTCCTTCGGTCTTCGTAAAGAGTGATTTGATCAAATTTTAAAATGGCTGAAATAACAAGGACCAAAATCTGACGATATTCTTTATTAAATAAATAAAAGTATTAATTAACACCCAGGGCCGCTTTGATGCTTTGTCACGTTTATGTGCAAAAGTTTCGATGACTTGCATGAATAATCAGTTTTCAAAAGCTGTTTTATCAGTTATGTGTCTTTTTTTAGGCTATTGAGAACCGAACACGGTTATTGTATTTATTCTAAAATATCAATTACGTCGACTATTTAGCATTTTTGTTTTTAAAGATTTATTACATTTAATCTATCATGTATTGATCTGTACATTGTGTATATGACTGATGTTCTGCTTATCCTTCAAAACAAATCGAATTAAGATAATGGTTAATTTACGACATTCATAGATTGAATCTAATAGGTTTTTTGGTGTTATTAGAGACTAAAGATTTACTTTATATTGACACAGTCGAATTAAAGTAAAAGAAATTATTTCAAATAATATTTAGTTTCAAATGAACACTCGCTTCTTATCAATAAAACTTTTGTTTGAATTTAAATTATTATGGTGTATTTGTAAATAAAAAATAGTCAATATAAAAAGTTTTTGCATGAGTTCAATTTAGCCGAATCGATGTAGTATATTTTTAGCAAACAATATATCTGTAATAAAATATAGTTTCACTTTCTGTATGATGTTTGAGAATATTTCATATTTCTGGCTGATTACTCCCACCAAAATACTATTCCTAACCACAAATGATTTTCAATTAATAATGCAATCCATCCTTTAATTCACTCAGAAATGAAAATTCAGCTCGTTCCCGTTTTATGTCTTAATATTTTATTTAGTTTTGGTGGTATATCTCTGCTGCAGTGGATATCCTTAAAATTTCCAAATATCTGTTCCAATTGATAAATCGATTTGTACGGTGTGAAGTCGATACCTTTTGTATCTGTTATAAGATCCAACAATCTTCAGGATACAGGTTTGATTTTGACGATACAAGAAAAAAATGTACTAACTCAATTAAGAACCTGGATAAGAAATTTTTGATTTTTTTTTCAATGTACGTACAATTTCATTGTATAGATCTAAAGATAACAGTAGGTCCAATACCATCTTTTGCACCAATTCTACAACAATCTACGAGGTATATCTCAGAATTAATGAGAATGATTAGTTTCAAAGTGTTTAGTTACAAGTTAATATTGTCATCTTCAAAGAGCTTCTTTGGAATACACAGCGTCTCCAGCGAGTTTTCCAGTCATGGTAACAATTTCGTTAGGCTGTTTAGAGACTGCGTTGTAACTGTTTGGACGTGGTTTATTATTCCGTAATGGGGGGTTTCAATTTCTGCCGAAACGTTGGGAAAAGAAAATAATCACATGGAGCCATATCTGGACTGTAGGGCGGGTGTTGGACTACTGGAATGTTTTTTTCTGATAAAAATTCTCTAACATACGATAAGGTGTGAATGCATTATCGTGATATAATTCACAGGTATTCATACACATTAATAATTTATTTGGAACGCAGCGTTTCAAGAGTAAAGAGTAAGAGAAAATGTATCGCACATGTATGAGTGGTCCCGGATATCTTGTATATTTTTGGGAAAGGAAGGAACAAAAACGAACTGTATCTTTAACAGGGCATTATGATAATAAATCAAGCAGTCTCGAGTGTGTAATTGAGGGTAGTTTTCTATTCACCACATTTTTGTTCGATTTCATAAATATCGTTTCATACGCGAATTTACTTTTTTATACAGTCTTTTAATTCAATATTATGTCCGAATTTTACTATATGCTAAATAGTTGTGGTTTATCGAAACGATAGTGCCTAATATGTTCTTCCGATTCTCCTTTTTGTTTGTCCAATGTAAATTTTATCATTATCACTGCATGTTTTGATCATATCGTCATACAAGATCCACGAGTTGGCAATGTCAGGTCACACACGCAAATCTCTTTTCCGCAAACGTTCAAGGATCTCGCGATAAAAGGTTTGGTTCACTGTCTGCCCTTACGGTACGAATTCTTTGTGGACAATTCCACGGCAATCAAAAAAGCATGGACTTGATTCGGAATATGTTTATGCGAGTTTATTTTTCCTTTGTTCCTTTCGGCACCACCTTTGCACAAATTTTTCGCATGTCTAGCTCCTTTGTCACAATTCGACTTCGCAGTCGTCTTTGAAAGCTTTGTATAATCTGAAAATTTGTGCTGATGATAATGCAACATCTCCATATGCTGTTCTTATCATTTGCAATGTCGCTGAAGCAATATTTCACCGTTTAACGTAAATATTGCATATCGTTTCTCGATATTTGCCTGCATTTTATGTGCTAATATCACGTATAATGAAATTTACCAACTGAGTGATCTGCGCCAGTTCTGATTGTGTAGTTACCCCCTCCACTCACATGTAGTTGACTCTAGTCTGCTGCAGTGTTGTCACATTGAGCGTAGACAATTCATTCTCAGTAATTCTGAGACATACCTCGTATGTTATGTACACTGCCGTCTATATTAGTTTGTACATGCAAATAAATTAAGAAAAAACTCATTTTTCTAAAACTTAAAATTTTAATTGCATTTTATTAATAGCGATACAAATTAAAGTATAAAAGTAAAAAAAGTAATTATAACGAAAGATAAACAAAAACTTCTTAAACATTCCGTTCATCAAAGAAACTCCCTTTTGCGCGAAGAACAGCTTTCACAATCCGAGGCATCCGTTCCACTAATTTTTTGGTATATTAGTCCATTCTTCCTGTAAAATGTTCCATAGGTGGCCTAGGGAGATGGGGCATACTTTTCGGACCCTCCTGTCCAATTCATCCCGTAACAGATCGATGGGGTTTAAATCGAGGCTTTGCGGCGGCCGGCCATGTCAGCATTTGTAAAGTGCCATTATCTTGTTCTTCATTTAAGAAACCTTTACATATTTCACTGCTGAGTGTTTGGGGTCGTTGCTCTGCATGAATACATAATTTTTGTTCATTAGACGTTGGCCCGATGCTACTGCATTTTCTTGTAACATTTCTAAATAACCCTCTTTCCGCAAAATACCTTCGATTCACTTCAAGTCTTCTGTACGCGCCTTGATTGTCCAAACACTTCAAACTTTGTCTCGTCAGTCCATAGCATCCTTTTCCAATCATCCACTGTCCAATTTCCATGTGTTTTTGCCCACTGTAGCTGCATTGTCTGTTTCGCCGTCGAAGTAGGGGTTTTTTGTTGCAATGCGGCCGTTAAGATTTGCACTGTTTAACCTTCCTTTCACAGTAGTAACAGAATTTTTTCTTGCATGGTCGCGATTCATTTCGGCGCACATTTCTGGTGCTGTCAGTCTCCTATTCCGCTTGCTCAGCAATTTTATACGCTCATCGTCGACGTGAGTTGTTATTCTCTTACGACCTTCACACAAAAAGATACGCTCTTAACGCATGCACAGGCAAGTTTATTTAAAAATTAAAGCATTTATCAATATATAATACACTTTCGGGTGGCCTGCTCCTACCCCAAAGAGTAGTACATTTATTACCTGCGATATTGTCTCAAAAATAATCCTATTTGTGGTGATGAGGATTATTCTGAAAATTACTGTATTGGATCATAAAATATAATAGGTTTTTAATCAGTCTCTAATCGATATTCTTGGAAGTTTGCCTATACAATTAATAAACAATAAACTTCATAAAGGACCTAATATAAATGTTATTTATATATAAAAGCAATTACATTATCTTTTAGTAGAATTTACATCTTACTGTGTGTCCGAACTTATATGGACGGTAGTGTAGATGCTTACTCAGTAGGTAGTGTCCAGTCCTGTGATAATTTCGTTCATCCCTACCCAACATCTTAACTAATTTTTATAGATTAATTCGGTAAAGATTTACAATTGGTGTTGTAATCTCTGCAACACTTTTCTGGGAAACTTGTAACTTCAGCTCGCATTACCATATAATATGCTCATGTTACATGTCTAATTTTTTATTGCTGAACGGTTCATATTTTACTTCTATTACATAAGCATGTTTATAAACTTTCATGGGTAATTATTAAATTTCCTTTTCCTTCCATTCGATGCTATTAGAAAACAAGTCGATTGCCCGATTGATGATAATGTTATAATGTATAACCGTGTATGAATGTAATCCGTAGAAAAGGGTGCAAATATTTGGGATCATCTAACGCACACGAGTCCCAATTATGTGGTGGACGGGAGTAACGGAGATGACGCTTGCAACGCATACTACAAAACCACGGAAGACGTACAATTGTTGAACGAACTGGGAGTGGATTTCTATCGTTTTTCCATATCTTGGTCTAGGATCTTTCCCACCGGTCATACCTATTACATGAACGATGACGGCGTACGTTACTACAATGAGCTAATCGAAGAGCTAGTCGCGAACGATATAATACCCATTGTCACCATGTTCCATTGGGATTTGCCGTTGGCGTTGCACGAGATCGGCGGCTGGACCAATCCTCTTCTGGCGGACTATTTCGTCGACTACGCAAGAAAGTTATTCGAGATGTTCGGCGATAGGGTTAAATACTGGATTACGTTTAACGAACCGTATGAATTTTGCCAGCAAGGTTATTCCACCGGTGGATTAGCACCGGCCTACCTACAAGACGGATATGGAGGCTATTTATGTGGTCGTACCGTACTTCTGGCCCATGCAAGGACGTTTAAGCTCTTCAATGAAGTATTTAGACCCACTGTAACCGGTAAGTTATATTATTATTATTATTGAAGTATGCCTTGGCGCTAGTGTCTGTAGTCACTACTACATAACAGCAATTCTTATACTGCAATAAAACACAGAGATGAATGTTCTAACGAAACTAATATTTAACTCTGTGTATATAACCATTTTGTTTTGTAATATAATCTTGTCCACATCATTTCATAAGAGCTATACAGGGTTTATATACAGACGCCAGAATTATGGTAGATATAGGCGGAAGATTAACTAGGGAAATACAGGCAGGGACACAACTATTAGGCATCCCCAATTTCTTCAATTATCTTTAAGATCAATAATGAACAAATAAAACAAATATTACAAAAGAAAATATTTATTACTAAAAACTAGAAATTTAATATTTGGTTGGCCCCCCACGGGCTTTTATGACAGCTTCAATCCTTTTAGGTAAACTGGCCACTAACATATGGCAGGTTGAAATTGGAATGTCCTCCCATACTCTTTAAAGTATTGCTTTTAATTCTTGTTTGGATTTGCATTTGTGTTCGCATACTTTTCGCTTTATAAATGCTCGATCGGATTTAGATCCGGGCTTTGGGGTGGCCATTCCAAGATGTCAATGTTCGCTTCCCGGAACCACGCTAAACTTGCAGCAGTAGTGTAGCACGGTGCATTATTTTGCTGAAACAAAACTTCGTCAGTATTAGTTCCGAATAATTTTTCAATTGAGGGCAGTAAAACTTCATCTAACATGCTGGCGTAGGTCCTCGAGTTCATTCTACCAGTGCACACGAACATCTCTCCAACCCCTGTCGACGTTTGATGTTAGGCACCACACAATCTGCATGGTATTCTTTACCTGGCCTCTGACGCACTAGCTCGGCACCAGGTGTACCAAGAATCTGTAATAAACCTATGCAGTTAATTCTTTCAACTCTCGATTTTCTTTTAACACAATTCGTTTAAATTTCTATAAAATAGTTACCTTATACTGAATATAAAACAATTAATTATATTTACCTCTATATTATATTACACTCATATGTCCAAATCACATTCGCCCAGTCCTTCTCTTTCCACGATTTGTGTTTATGTGCCCATGTTAATCGTTTATTTTTATTTATGTCCAACAGTCACGGTTTCTTTTTAGCTTTTCTCGATGATAGACCGACTTCTCTAAGACGTCTACTTACTGTTTTGGGCGATAAATTAACGTTGAGTTGTCGATTTAACGCGCCAGCCAAATCTTTAGATTTCGACATTTTCAGTTACATACACATAAACTAATCACGAATTATTCCGCAAATACAGCAATATAGCAATAATTAGTTCCGCAAATACAGCAATAAATGGATTAACAACGGTATTTCTCACTCGAACCCTTATATTTATACTACGGGTATTTCTAAGAAGTGGCAGGTAAAGACTATTTGTCTGATAACACCGCTATATTAAATCATCTAAAGGCTGCCTCATATTCATGTCCCTGGGTGTACCAACAAACAAGTTAGAGTTAGACAAGGCTGCTGTGTGTTCCCAACATATTTTACATATATATTGATGCTATTATAAAGGAATGGAAGAAGAAATATCCTAAAGGAATACGTGTAGAATAGAACACCACCCTAAACTCTGTCTTATATAGGACAAAGGTCGGAGAAGTGAATCTCAATTTAAAAAATTTCCAATATATTCATCGCAGTATTAATATGACATGTTTCGCTATCACTTTAGCTTCTACTTCCGGAATTGGACCATGTCATGATGAGATATATATGAAAAGAAGTAAGAGTAAGAGGAGAAAGAAAAATAAGAAGAAAAAAAGAAAAAGAAAAGAGGAGAAGCCTCCTACGACGAAGGCGAAACGGCGAGATTCCACCTTTCTCTTTTTGGTCTCTTTCTTTTTCTCTCTTTCCCCCTCCTGTCTCTATTTCTTTCTCTTATTCTTTTCACCTTTCTTTCTATTTCACGTCCCCCCACCCTTTATCATTTCTTCTTTTTCTTTTTATCTCTTTTTTCTTCTTATTTTTTTTTCTCCTCTTACTCTTATTTCTTTTTTTTTATATATCTCATCATGACACGGTCCAATTCCGGAAGTAGTTCGTTTATTACTAACTCTGGCCGTGGAAGCCTGCGTATTCATTTGTGATAGATATATATGGCAAATTTTGTAAATTGAGTTTTACTTCCCCGACCATCGTTGAATATGAATTTCTAACAAGTATCTGCCGACTGAATAGGGATCTGCCTTATATGCTGACGATTTAGTACACCTAACAGAAACAGAGGATGATCTACAGAAAGGGCTATATACATTACAAAAAATTTGCCAAAATTACGAAAACAAAATATTGTCAAATAAAATCAAAAACATGCCTTTCCTGGATAAATATCCAAAAAATAGTTATAAACGATACTGTACTGGAACAGGTGAAACACTTTAACTACTTAGGCTGTGATGTATCTTATGATCGAAACAAAGACAATAAATTCACACATAACTGTGGAACCATCAACAGAACGTTAAAAAACAAAGGGATTCTACAAAACGGTAGCAGTGCCAATCCTCTTATACGGTACTAAAACACGGACACGACGAAAAAACAAGGAAGCAGGATGCAGACAGAAGAATGAAAGGTTGCACACGATCTGATAGAATAAGAAATGGAGATATAAGAACAGAACTAAGC
Source organism: Trypoxylus dichotomus (assembly GCA_023509865.1). Taxonomy (NCBI): domain Eukaryota; kingdom Metazoa; phylum Arthropoda; class Insecta; order Coleoptera; family Scarabaeidae; genus Trypoxylus; species Trypoxylus dichotomus. Next base: position 60,542,106 of record CM042075.1, read on the forward strand.
ATCTTTGACATAGATTAGAGAAAATAGGAAAACAAAAATAAGTTGAAGGAACACGTACAACGGATGCAAGTGATGACCTTGTCAGCCAGAACGAGATTTTATAGATGTTTAGGAAGAAGAAGTGTAGGTAGACCAAATTAAAGATGGGTATCATAACAGGCAAAATCCTAAAACTTGAAGTGAAGAAGAATAAGAATCTCGTCCGTTTAAGTTAGGGGAGAGTAAGGCAAAATGACATATGTTCTAACAACCGCCTGTTCATATTTACTGTGGATTACATTCATTGCTCTTGTATCATCCCCGATAAATTTGTTTGTACGCAATATTGTTAGTAAGGGAGACCCATTTACAAATAATTCTACCGAATGATGTTCTGTGTGTTCCGGTACGTAAATAAGTAACTACCTACTAGGTGTTTTAAAGATAATTAGATATTACGGTTTCTTAAGTCAAATAACAATTTTCTTCAAAGGCAAACGTAAATTGGACTCCATTCTTAGATATCAGGATTTCTGGTGAATTTGGAGATATGAAAATAGTTCTCATTTATAATTTTAAGAAATAGGCTTTCTATTATTTAAATTTAAGGACAAGTCGGAATCAGTCTTGACAGTACATGGTTTGAACCGGAATCAGAAGAAGATTCGGAGGCAGCAGAAAACAGCCTCCAAATGATGGTAAGGGCGATACAACTATTAAAACGAAATAAATTAAAATCATATCTTCTACAAGCTTGGATGGTTTGCACATCCGATTTTCTCGGGCGATGGTGACTATCCAGCCATCATGAAGGAGAGAATCGGCAACTTGAGTCTAGACGAAGGATATCGTCGAAGTAGATTACCGGCTTTCACCACGGAAGAAATCGACCTCATCAAAGGTTCCGCCGACTTCTTCGGTCTCAACCATTACACCAGCGCCATTTGCAGAAGCGCTAACGGAGATGAATATCCGACGCCATCTTTTAATAAGGACACAGGCGCTTACTGTTACAAACCCGACGAGTGGGATACCGCGGCTTCCACTTGGTTGAAAGTTACACCGTGGGGCTTTAGAAATCTGCTTAATTGGATAAGAAGACAATATGGTAACCCTCCGGTACTCGTTACCGAAAACGGATACTCGGATAGCACCGGAACTTTGAATGATTGCAAGCGAGTGGACTATTATAACGTACGTATTGAATTATTAAGCATTAGCGTTTAATATCCAAGGATCGCTTCTAGGATTACATGGACGCTCTTCTAGGAGCAATTGTGGAAGATAACTGCAGGGTAGTCGCGTATACGGCATGGAGTTTCATGGATAACTTCGAATGGACGCAGGGTTATCGGTATTTAGCGAATAATTTTTAGGAGGGCTGTTTTTTTTCAACCTCCGATAGGTTATAAAAACAAGACAAGTATAAATAACAAAACGAATTTATTATCAAAAGTTATGTAGAAACATGGTTACTTTTCTGCATAATTACCGTGAAGATCGATGTTTTTTTATATATATGGACGAGCCTTCTAATTCCCTTTGGATAGAATGCTACCGCCAGTGAGTTGAGATGGTCTGTGATATTGTTTCGAAGTTCCTCTGTACGTTGCAGTGCCTGCTGTCATAGCCGCAGTTTCAGTTCACGAAAGAAATGGTAGCCGCTTGGGGCTGAGTCGAGGCTATACGGCAGGTGTTTAAAAACTTTCCATCAAAAATGTATAACAAGAATGAGAAGGACTCCAGAAGTCAGGGTGTCTCTTCCTTTGTTTTGAATAGCTCTCTGCGATGGGACAAGTTTGACAATAAACAGCTGCATTGATCGTAGCATTAGCGGTTCCATTAGTTCAACAAGCAACACACCTTTTTGGTCGCAAAACATTGTATTTATAACTTCTCTGTTGTTGAATGTTTGTTTGAACTCTTTTGGTTTGTTTGGCGAGCTTGAGTGCATACATTGTTGTGATTATTGTTTTGTTTCGGGGGTGTAATGTTGAATCCAGGTCCCCTGTTCAGTCTTAATTGATTTCACAAAATCTTCACCTTCGATCTCATAACGGGTGAGAAACATCAGTGCTGAATCCATTCCGCGAACTTTGACAAACAACATCTTTGGAAACCATCGAGCGCAGAGTTTTTTCTAGCGTAGGTATTCCGTTACAAGGGTGTACACAGTTGATGTTCAAACTTCAGGAAATTCTACACTCAACTCACTGATGGTAACTTGCTGTATCACTCACGCACAACACCATCCGCCATAAAGCGTTCGCCCTAACTCGGCTCATTCTTAGACTTCAGCTGCACTATTTCCTTCTACTTGACGTAATAGAATTACACTACGTAACTCGTACTTGACGGAAGAATCAATTATGGTAGCTATGTTTACGCAGAGTACTGTTACTGCAAGTGACAGATATTACATTGGGAGAAATGCGCAATGATCTTCTAGGCATCCCTATCTCCCACCTAGCGTTACTGTTTACAGACACAAACGGAGATTGAAAAAAAAAACAGCCCTGGATGGATCTGGCCAATATCTATTGTAATGTTTTAGAGAGAAATTTGGGCTTTACAACGTCGATTTTGAGAATCCAGACCGAACGAGGACACCGAAACGGTCAGCAAAAGTCTTCACTAATATCATCCAAACGAGAAGAATTGATAGAGATTATATACCAGATGGTTTCGAATCGTGCAGGTAATTTTCTATATTTTCGTTACCTTGTTGTGTAGTTATATTAATCTAGTACGTATTCATACATTATATCAATTTCCGAAGATAAAAATTAGTAAATTATGTTCATTTATCTGAATGACTACACATTATAGTCGCCTTTTATCTGGTTTTATGGATCAGTGTCATTTGTAGTATTATTTCAGTGGTTGTAAAATATTATTTAATTTTGAAAGAATTTATACGATTACATCTGCGAGATAAGGCGCAAAATGCAAAATTGTTAGCATAGCACCATAAAATATTTGCGTTATACAGAGTGTCACACATCTATTTCTTCATATGTTTAGACGAAAACTAACAACCAAAAATGGACTCTTTGGAGGCGATAGACATATTTCATATCCATTTTTGGCTCATGGTACATCTTAAAAATCGTTTATATTAGAATTAGTTTTGCCGTGGCAGCAGGTACAGGCAAAATAGACAGGATGTGAATGGCATCTGCTAAGTTAGAATAGACTGTAATTAAATCATTTAAAAATATACATCCTAAAATTGTAACTACGTAATTTTTTAAATACTTTATTTAATTATTAAAAGCTCCACATTTCTGACAATTTGGAAAACTAGTGAAACAGTGCTAGTGTTTAAGGGAGATGATCGGGCTAATATTGTGAATTGTAGATCTATAAACATTTTACCTTTTTTGCAGAAGTATTTCAACATAGTTTATGTAATAGTATAGCGGGGACATGTCAATCTGATCTATACTGACTTCGCTATGGCTTTTGATCGCATTAACCACAACTTACTTTGCGCTAAACTGGAAGGTGCTGGCTTCTGTCCTCCGTTGGTAAAATTGAATTCACCTTACCTCTTTGGAAGAAGCGGTTATGTTTTCTATAATGGGTATGCGTCCGCTAGCTTCAGAATACTATCTGGAGTTCCGCAGGGTTCGAATCTCGGACCACTATTATTTAATATTTTTCTGAATGATTTGCTAGATAAATTGCAATGTAAGGCTTTAGCATACGCGGATGATCCAAAATCTACATTGTTATCGATTCGCTAGTCGATTGTGTTAAGTTGCAGACTTACCTTACCCTTATTAATGATCGATGTCCTCTGAATGGCATATCTTTAAATATTGGCAAATGTTTAGTGATGTCTTATACTTGACGCTCTAATTCAAACATTTTAATTACACTGTTCAGTCTACCTTCATTACAACAGCAGAAAAGGTATAGCATTTAGGAGTACTTTTTGACTCAAAACTAAGCTTCTTTGGTCAAATATCTACTATATATCTTTCCGTGACATCTCGGAGATAAAGACTCTATACTATGCACATGTTCAGTCTAAATTGGTATCCTTACTATACGATGAGGTGAGTCCTATAGAATGTGTCCAAAGGAGATTTCTCAAATGCTTTAGCTATAAGGTTAGCGATACTTACTCTGATCGTGGTTCAGATTATGTGCAATTCCTGCAACAATATAATTTTAGTTCATTAGAAGATCATCGCAATAAAAACAGTGCAATACTTTTATTTAACCTACTATCTAATGAAATAGATTCACCATCGTTGTTAGCTTATGCGGAGTTCCGAGTACCACACGATCCCTTGATTTTCTCGCAACATATAGGCACAATAGAAATATCTTGGCCAAATCGCCTGTGTTCCATATGGACACCAATTTCAATGGAATGCACTCATAGAATATTTGGTTATTTTGAAGGTTGTGTTTATTTTTATGAAATGTATTGTATAGCGTAGAAATATTTGTTGATTTTATATTGTACTGCACATGAGGTATATAATCAATGTAACTACATTAATTGTTTATATGTTGTCCTGTAAGTGAAAATTATCGTTGGACAAATATAGATTATTATTATTATTATTATTATTATTATTATTATTATTATTATTATTATTATTATTATTATTATTATTATTATTATTATTATTATTATTATTATTATTATTATTATTATTCATTCAAGTCTTTGTAATTACCAAACGCTTAAAATGCCTACAGTGATGAAGAAGAGGATGAATATACGTTCCCACCAGATTTTATGTTCGGTGTTGCTACTGCGTCTTACCAAGTAGAGGGAGCTTGGAATGCAGACGGTAGGCATCTTCTCGTGTATGGTTTTATACGTTTTAAGTGTGCATTTCCTTAATAGGTAAAGGAGAAAACATCTGGGATTATCTAACTCACAACAGACGTGAACTAATTTTCGATGGAAGTGATGGAGATATAGCTTGCGATACTTACCATAAAACAGCCGAAGATGTGCAACTACTAGTAAATCTAGGTGTTAATTTTTATCGATTCTCGATTTCTTGGTCTAGGATTCTGCCCGGTGGTCACGCTAATTACACGAATCCAGTCGGACTTGCTTATTACGACGAGCTAATCGACACTCTAATCGCAAACGATATAATTCCTGTCGTGACCATGTTCCATTGGGATCTACCGCAACCACTGCAAGAGATAGGGGGGTGGCCTAACCCGTTTGTTGTGGAGCTTTTCGAAGATTACGCCGATATACTCTTCGCTAACTATGGTGATAGAGTAAAACACTGGATTACCTTCAACGAACCATATCAAATCTGCGCGGAAGGCTATTCGTTTGGTGGATTAGCTCCTGCTTATACTCAAGATGGCATCGGAGGTTACCTGTGCGGACATACCGTTTTGCTTGCTCACGCTAGGGCTTACAGACTCTACGATTCGACTTACAGAGCGTCGCAGAATGGTAATATTAACTCGCAAGGATAGGTTCGCGGGTGTCAAATTCAGATCTTAATGAAACTTTGTAGATAAGTAGAGTATGTTGAAACTTGAAAATAATAATTTTTTGTTTGTGCTGAAATTCACCCTGAGGGGGTGGAACACCCCTTCCAAAAAATTTTTTCAGGTTTCTTGGTTTAATTCTTGAACGGAAATAGATAAAACAAACATTTAAACGCAAATGTTACACCTTACCGAAAGGTATTTCAGGACACGCGAATTTGATATTTGCATTTATCATATTATGATACAGCTGGTTATAGCTATACTATACTTACCTACTAAGTTTCATTAAGTTCTGACTTTGATACTCTGGAACCTTTGCTTTTGTCGCAATCATTTAATAATTTTATACGCATTATTATTAATTTTAATTAGGTAAAGTTGGCATTACCGTTCATGGTGCATGGGCCGAACCGGAGACGGATTCCATCGAAGATCAAGTCGCTGCAAACACCCACATTCAATCGCATGTAAGTGTGATTTCTTTGTTTGTTACCCAATCGAGAGTGTCCAGCGTAAAAGATACTGAAAAAAATCGGTAGGGTTTTTGGTTTTGCTACACTTTTTAAGGTAACCTTACAGAAAACCCTCCCACTTTTTATCACTAAAGCAAGCGCTTATTTTTAGTTATTTTAATTATGTTTCTAGTTCGGATGGTTCTTACATCCAATCTTCTCCTCGACCGGCGATTATCCCGAAATCATGAAAGAGAGGATTAGCGCATTGAGCGTACAGGAAGGGTTTAGTCGATCCAGACTACTCGAGTTTACCAGTTCAGAAATCGAATTGCTAAGAGGTAGCGCCGACTTCTTGGGCTTCAACCATTACACTTCTACAGTTTGTTCCGGGGTCGGAACGAATGAGGCCGAAAGACCTTCGCACGTAGCCGATCGTGGGGGCAGATGCTTTATTCCTCCCGAATGGGAGCATGCAGCTTCCACCTGGTTACACGTCGTACCGTGGGGTTTCAGAAAGTTACTGAAATGGATCAAGGACGAATACAATAATCCGGAAATAATGGTTACAGAAAATGGATATTCCGATACTGGTGGTTTGGATGACTGCGACAGAATTGCATATTACAATGTAAGTTCATCCTAGACTGATATACTATGGGGAGTATGAGTATTTTAATCTAAACATTTTTGAAAAACGTTTGCTTTTGTCATTTTTCCCTAAAGGTGACTGACTTCAGAATTACATTGCACAGGTGGATCTCTATGCTGAACTCCTGACCCTCTTACAGTAAAACTACAGTGGCATTATATTTTTTATTTTTCATCATAGTTTCCCTCTACACTAACGCACTTGTGCCATTGGTACTCCAGCATCCCAACAGGAAAAAAATTTGTCCAACCTCTGCAAACCACCTCTCTACAGCTTGCATCACTTCATAATTACTGGAAAATTTGGCCCCACGTAAGATTTCCTTTAACTTGGGGAACAGCTTGTAATCACTAGGGGCCAGGACCGGCGAATATGGCGGGTTTTCCACTAATTCAAAGCCTGCTTGGTGTATAGGAGCCATAGCAATACCAGATGTATTGCTGGGAGCATTATCCTGATGGAACAGCACACCGTGCCTCAACTTTCCTCGGCATCTCTTAATAGCGTCTCGCAATTTAGAAATCAATTGTGGGTAGTAGGCCCTTCTAATGATCTATCCCATTTGCAAAGGGTCAGCCAGGATGATTCTTTTGGCATCTCAGAAGATAAATAACACGACCTTAAATTTGCGTGGAGGAGGAGAACCGTGATGCTTCCACTCTATACTTTGCACTTTGGTCTCGGAATCATGGTGGTGCACCCATGACTCATCCATGGTTACATACCGTCTAGGAAAGTTCTCTTTGTTTGCATTTCCAAAATACTCCTACAAATCAACACCAGATTTCTTTTTGATCAATGGTTAACATTCGAGGCACCCATCTTGCACTCATCTTTTTCATATCTAATTCTTTAGTCAGTATGCTGTGCGCTACACGATATGATAAGCCAGTATCTTCCACAATGTTCCTGATGCGTACCCGCCAGTTTTGCAGTACGCTATCGTATACCTTTTTTAATGTTTTCGTCTGTTGTTACCGTTATGGAAGGATCACCACATGTTGGTTTTCACAGGAAGTTCTTACCTCACCAATAGCTGCCATAGTATCTTTATGAATTTTAGTTGGTGTCATGCCCCTTTCTCTGGAGGTATTTTGTTACGGCTGTTTGTTCTACAGAATCCCTTTTTATGGAAAATCAAGAATTAGCCACGGCACAACTACACTTTGAGATACAAACTTGATACATACGTACAACCAATTAGAAGTAGGTGAGGGATGGGGCATGAGGGTCGGCCCTCGTGTATTTTATTAAATAAATACGGGACAAAATAGAAACGGGACATCCTATATAATGTTTGGCGTTCAATTTTGCCGGTTTTGTGGGCCATTTTACAGATAACAAATCGGTTCAAATTGTAAAAGAGGAAGCTCTATCTTACAGGAATACCTTCAAGCTCTTCTGGAAGCAATCCATGAAGATGAATGTCGCGTGACTGCTTATACGGCTTGGAGTTTCTTGGACAATTTCGAATGGACGAGAGGTTATAGGTAAGACCAAGCTAAAACTAAAGCTACTAAGAATACCTAAGGTAATTATTTCTTATGTTACAGTGAACGATTTGGGTTATATTCTGTCGATTTTAACGATCCGAATAGAGCGAGAACGGCAAAAATGTCTTCGTATGTTTACAGCAACATTATAAGTAGTAGGAAGATTAATTGGAACTATGTACCAGAAGATTTTACCGCGTGCCAATGGTCAAGAAAGAAGTAGTGAAGCGAATATTGTATATTCGAAGTTGTGATAAAAATATTAATAAAATATATAAAATGTAAATATTGTAATACAGTTGTGCAATATATCGAAAATAAAAGTGTTAGATATAGGGAAATCCTTTTTTTCTTTTATTTTCTATTATTACTGTATCGAAGTAAGGGTACAGTTAAGAATTCAGAAATAGTTTATCCAGAGTAATGTGTGTAAACGTATCGTAATAAAAATTTTACGTAAGCCTGCAGAAACGAGAGTGCATTCGCTGGCGGTGATGATATATATTTCGAAAGCCGTCGGACATACCCGAAGTCGGGATTTATGCGCGTATAGTTAGAATGTGTATGAATGCCGGTTCAGATTAATGACGGCGAATCGACGGTGTTCTTTGTTATGATCGATGAGTGTTAATATATTTCCTAACCAAATTCCGGCATCAGAATACACTGGAATTACCATTAAAAGTGTTGTTTGTAATATTAACATTTTACCGTACAGTACCTTTGTGTGTAAAAGACATGATAAATGTGTGCAACATTCCACAAAATATTGTAGACAATGAAGAATTTCGAAAGTTTTGGGAATGAAGATTGCCAACAAGGTGTAAATTACAGTATAATTTTCATCGGATGAAAAACATGATTACGGATCAAATATGAGGGCGACTTGAAATGTTTTCGAAATCGACAAGAAAAACACGGTATTGGTGTGGTTTTTTTGTTTTTATTTTTCGATGTAGTCTCATCGAAAATCAATGCACTTTTTCAAACGGTGCTCCAATCTCTTTAAGCTGTCTGAAAAAGTATGATGTTTCGAGGTCTGCAAAATAGCCATCTGTACCGGCGATGATCTTTCCATTTGAAACAATTTTTTTCCTCCCAGTGATTTTTTCAGGTTTGGGAACAGGAAAAAGTCGCTGGGGACTAGGTCCGGTGAATATTGAGGATGAGAGACTAACTCGTAGCGCAACTTAATTTGGACACGACGATGCGGGATGAATGAGTCGTGGAAAAGCACTCTTCTACGCTGCGAACGAGGCCATTTCTTCTTCAATACTGCATCGAATCGGGTCAATAAATCGCTGTGGTATTGCTCCGTGATCGTCCTTCCCTTCTGCGGATAGTCTATGAGGATCATACTATGGGAATCCCAAAAAATGGTCGCCATGACCTTTTCGGCCGATGGAATGGCTTTTGCTTTCTTCAGAGATGATTCGCTCGGAAAAGTCCACTGCGTCGACTATTCTTTGATGTCCGGTATATATAGTGTGGATCCAAGTCTCATCAACGGTTACGAAACGCAAGAATAAATCCCTTGGATTGCACTGGATTCTGGCTAGACACTCCCCTGAAACAGCCACTCGATTTCGTTTCTGCTTCGGTGTGAGCAAACGCGGTACCCATCGCACCGAAAGCTTTTTCATACCTAAAATTTCGTGTGGGTCTCTGGCATCTCTGTCAGCGTCAATCGGCGATCGGTAACACGATATCATGAATCTTGTCGACCATTTCATCGTTGGTAGCGGATTTTGGGCGTCCACTGCGTGGTTCGTCACTTGTGCTTGTGCGGCCACGTTTGAACTCTCTCATCCAGAACTTTATGATCGAAAATGATGGAGTACATCTGCCATGAACCTCTTGCAAAATATTTCGAATTTCCGTGGCTGTTTTCCCAGCCATCCAAAAGCGTTTTATCTCTGCACGAAATTCGACTTTATCCATTTTTGCGAAACTGCCTAACTTGCTACACAAAACACACTCTTAAACAACAATTATTGATAGTAGACGTCTGAAATTTTGACAGATCCCATAAAAAGGGTGGCCCTTGTCGACCAATGAATCCACTTCAACCTTCGTGCGCCATCTCTTGCCGATTCCGGAAATATTTCAGGTCGCCATCGTAAAGGTAAAGTAAAAAGATCAAAGAAAAAGTATGGCTGACGGTTGATGAAATAATGGATGTAAGAAAGAATTGTACTTTAAATCTGTTAGTGTCCACTTTAAAAAGCGGTGAGGCATCTTTGCCTCTTCTTTTACGTATTAGCAGAAGACAAACGCGGAAAAGATAGTAGAAACTATGGTAAATACCTTTGGAAAGTTCAATATACTGGCAACTCAACTTGTAACGTTGGTTACAGATGTGGGTTCGAACGTGGTTAAAGCTGAAAAGTTATTAAAATAATGTTATCCTCAGTTGCTTCATGTAACCTGTTTGCTCCAAGCATATCATCTACCAGCTGAATTAGTTATCTAAAAGTAGATCAATTTATAGTATCTACCTAAAAAGTTCTTATCAAATCTTCAAAACGCATTCGTGAATTTAAACAGAACGAGGTGGAAAGTGTAGCTTAAAGCTATTTTCTACTATGAGAAGTTTTTATACATTATTAAACCTTGTATCTTAAATTTAAATCCGCAAGAAATCCAAGCAATTTCAGTAAACCAGCAGCTAACTTCTGCTACCGAAATCCATCTTCAAATAGAGCAAATTTCCGAAAATTATTCAATTCTGTTAGATGCTATTTCCAAATTAGAGAACATCATTACCAACCGATAAATTGTGTGCGGTTATAAATAAGAATCCCGATTTTCAAACTATAGTGCGTATAGACAAAAGTTTAACTGAAAATCAAGAATGCGAATGTGATGCGATCGGCCTTTTTTAATTCGCGAGCCTCACATCATTAGATGCAGAATGTTCCTTTTCCAAACACACCAATATATTTCACCTCGACGTAGGGATATGACTGAGTCAGCACTGGAAGGCACGCTAATGACACAACTACATCAACAACACAATAAGAAAATAGTAAGTAATTACATTAATTATTTTTAATATTGATAGTAAGCGAGCCGTTTTGTTGCCAATCTATGCTCAATCAATAGACGTGTTTCAGAGTTTAGTAAAGCTTTCGACAGCATCCATCACAAAGTGTCATTGAATACCATTCTTTGTCTAGTAGGCATATTCCTGCGGTCTCTTTAATTCCATCATATTTTAGTGATCGCATCCAGCACGTTTTATTAGAGCATACTTCTACTTTTTCGCTATACATCTGGTTTCTATTTTCAACATTGCCATTACTACACGTATGCGAATTATACAGAAATATAATAAAGCACCAGTTGACAGGAAATCGTTGCAAAGGATAATGAAATTACGCAATTATCTATCAAAATTTTGCTAATTTAGTTGCAGATTTCAGAGAGCTATTAAAAGGTAATGTAGTATTGCAATGGAAAAAAATTATGAATGCTCCAGTTTTAGGGAATTACTAGTATTAGTCAATGAAAAAAATACTATTGCCAGTTGACTTTAGTTCCAAAGGTTTAGATATCGTTGCAATCAAAAGAAATAAACCTATTACCTTTGCTTCTAAAGCTCTAAATGATATGCAACAAAGGCATGCCCAAATTGAGAAAGAGTTGCTAGTAGTAATTTTTGATTGCGCAAAATTTAAACAACATATATTTCGAAAAGATTAATGATTAATGATTAATTAATTAATGCAAAATATCACAACGGTCACAAAGAGTATTGCTTAAGTTACAGCCGTTTCAGTTCAAAATGAAATACACTTCTTGTAAATACATGTACAGTGGTGGTCTTAATTAATGTCTCCCCCTATGACGGAGGGAATGTCAAAACTACTTGCCTTGTGTGCCGTAGATAGTTCGGCTTTTATCGGTTATTGCAGGTATAAATCTTATTTTGAGGACATATACAAAAGTGTATTATCTGTAGTGTTGTACTTAATAAAATCCTCTTAAAACAATGAAATTAATTGAATTAGTAAAATTAATAATATTTATTCAATAATATACTTTATTTGAGGCAAGAACATTAAATCTTTGTTTCGTTGAAATGCCCTCTTCGATCCCTTATTCAAATTCCGGTCCGGTTTCTCGTCTATTCATTCGTGATAATTTTTCGATGTTCTTCTTCTGGTGTCGTTACTTCCAATATCTCCGTTACTTCGGCCAAGACTATGTGAAGCAACAATCATTGTGTAGATTTCACAAATCGACCCGGCACGCTTTTTTGAGTGATTGTCAAATTATGCGGAATCCAACGCGCACAATTTTTTTTTCACGGCTAATCTTGTGTAAGCTTGTCATGTTAATACTCAAGGCTGTCCCAATCTCGCGGTATGTCATATGACCATCTTGCTTTATCATTTCCCGCACAGCATCGATGTTCTCTGGCACAGCAATCGATTTTGAACGACCTTCTTTAAATTTGTCTCTCAGCGAATAGCGGCCACGATTGTATTCACTAAACCAGTGATATACAGACAGTGGTTTTGAAGGTGTTTCATCGCCAAAAGCTGAAGTGAGTTGATCGATGCGCTATTGTTGAGATAATCCACATCGTAAGTGGTAGTAAATTCTCACACGAAAATTCTCACGAGTTAATTCCATTTCTTAACTGAGATGAAATTTTCGAGGCGTTCTGAGTACGTATACACTCAAATAATGTCAAACATTACGATGTATATGTCAGATGGCGCCTACCAACACCATTGTTGCCAATTCCTGATACATAAATAGTAACCCTCATATGCACAAGGCTATAAGCAAAAATCTATTGCTAGTAAAGGAATGCGGTGTAATTTCGTTATAATATCTAAGTGAAATAAACACGATACCTCACAATATCTGAATTTATTTAATATTACAGCGACCGTTTCAGTACAGCTATTCTAGATATATTCAATCCAAATATTCCAGAGAAGGACTATAGAGCATAATACATACCCAGAATATTTGTAAAGGCAATAGAACAACAAAACTAAATTAAAAAACAACACGATAAAACACTTGTAAAAGTAGATAAGAGAAGACAAATAGTTAACAATATTAGACTAATAAGTCAGACTGTATATTTCACCCACATATTCTATTATTATTATATGTGTGTCTATTAGACATTTTTATTCTTATTTGCATTGTTTTATATATACTACCTTGCGATTACTGGAAACGGAATAACAGTTAATTGTTTGTTACTCATTCAAACGGTATCGCTTTTTAACATATTCGCCTGGAAAAATTTCAAATCTCACTATCTCGTAATTTCAGAGGTGATCAGATCGTAATTAATTTTTCTATAAGACGATTGATCAGATAAACCGCGCCAAAACAATCTCAGCTTTACATCTTCGTACGCAACGCTTACATAGATATTAACTGTCGATAACTAGTTTATATATAGAGGTTCTTGAATTTTATTCATGTCAATGTCGAAATTGTACACAACATAATGAGACGGCTTATCCTAATACTGTTACTAATGTAAGTGTAATAAAGCTTGCATAAGAAACCAAATAATTAAAGAGAAATTTGTCTTTAGATGCACGTGCAAAGCCCAAAATTATGAATTCCCTCCCTCGTTTGAATTCGGGGTAGCCACGTCAGCATACCAAATCGAAGGCAGCTGGAATTTATCTGGTAAGTAGCGTAATTAGTACCCTTGATACGTAACTTATAATTAACTAAGTTTTGCATTAAAGAAAAAAAAACATTTCTTGATTATTCTTCAAAAATTATATTTATCATCTACTATAACATTTTCAAAGGAACAGAGAAAAGTTGTTATTTCACTCGTGCATTAGAAATATTTTTAATGATAGATTCTCTTTTGTCGATACTATAGAACGAATTTGTTATTTTAAATTTACTAATAGAAGCATTTAGAGAATTGAAGTGTTACATAATTAATATTAGATTACTGACTTTACTTCTCAAGTGGAATATCAATCAAAAATAGCGATGGAATTCGTAATATCTTACCTTTGAAATTAGATCAATTAATATAACAATAGGTTTCCACACTTTTTGAGACAAAATTTGTTCGTGTGGATACACCTTTAACGCAAGCTCTGAAAGTGTATATCTTCGCCGGCTGCCTTATTACAATGCTGGTATTTTTGTTTTGTATTTTGCTAGTCCCCTCTCTATTAGTATCCTATCCATATTTTCATACCAGTACGAGAGCGATCTGAAATGTTTATGGAATCGACAAGAAAAACACGGTATAGGTGTGCTTCTTTGTTTTTATTTTTCGATGTAGTCCCCACGAATACACTTTTTCAAAAGGTGCTACAGTTTCTTCAAGCCGCGGGAAAAGTAGGATGTTTCGAGGTCTGCAAAATAGCCATCTGTAGCGTCGATGATTTCCTCATTTGGGGCAAATCTTTTCTCAGTGATATTTTCAAGTTTGAGAATAGGAAAAAAGTCGCTGGAGGCTAAGTCCGGTAAACATGGAGGACGAGAGACTAATTCCTGGCGCAACTCATTCAATTTGGATACGACGATGCGGGATGAATAAGCCGATGCATTGTCGTGGTGGAAGAAAAGCACTTTTTCCGCTGCAAACGAGGCCGTTTCTCCTATAATACTGCATCGAATCAGGTCAATAAATCGCTGTAGTATTGCCCTGCGATCATCCTTTACTTCTGCCATGACGTTTCCGGCCGATGGAACGCAAAAGTCCACTGCTTCGACTGTTTCTTGGTCTCCGGTATGTAGTGGTGGATCCAAGTTCTCTTCACGGTTATGAAACGCACGAAGAAGTCCTTTGGATTGCATTGGATCCTGGCCAGACACTCCTCTGAAACGGTCACCCAATCTTGTTTTTACTCCGGTGTGACCAAACGCGGCACCCATCGCGTCGAAAGCTTTTTCGTGTAAGATATGGCTAACGCGTTCTTTTGAGATGCCTGTTGTTTCTGCTATCTCTTTCAGCTTCAATCAGCGATCGGCTAACACGATGTCATGAATCTCTTGGCAGCGGTTTTTTGGGCGCCACTTGTACTTATGCGGCCACGTTTGAACTCGCTCACCCAGAAGTTGATGGTCGAAAATGATGGAGTATATCCACCATGAACCTCTAGCAAAATATTTCAAATTTCCGTGGCCATTTTACCAGCCATCCAGAACTGTTTTATCGCTACACGAAGTTCTATTTTATCCATTTTCGCGAAACCGCCTGATTTGCTACACAAAACACACTGCCCTTGCCGACCAATAAGTACACTTCAACCTTTGTGCGCCGTCTCTTGCCGATTCCGAAAACATTTCAGGTCGCCCTCGTATTTACCTCTCCATTTGCCCTCGTATTTACCTCCCATTCGTCCTCGTATTTACCAATCTGGCCTAGCTGAACTCGTTCTATAAGTTACAGAACCATTTTACTTGATAATCTTTTACTTTTGTTTGTGTTTGCAACCGCTCCTTTGGTGTTATATTCCTTGCTTTACATCGTTGTGATTTCTACTCCTCTCGGTTATATCCTCAGCTTCCTGAAATTATATCTGTTAATAAAGATGGGTTTGTGAAACAGTCTTCTACAATTACAAATCTTACCTGTTTCACGCAGTATGTATCTGAAGCTTTGGATGTCAAATGAATATGATCCATTTGGATTCTCAGAATGCTTTTCATCAGATTGATCACTATGTTCTCTTTTAAAAGTTGCAATCATTTGGACTTTCTCAGTCATTGCGCTCTTTGTTTGAATATTACATTAACAACAGGCAATTTGCGTGTGCTACAGAAACTTTATCTTCCAAACATGTTGCCATATCAGGTATAGCTCAGGGATCCTAATATTTCTTCTATTCATTAATATCATTAATAGTGTGAGAGGTGGAATCCTTATGTAATCTGACGATGGTAAACTATTCTCTTCCATTGACGCTGCTACTGACTGTATACTACTTCAGAGGGGTATCTGCGGCGTCGCTGACTAGTGCAGAGTAAATAGGTTATTTTTTAACGTTTCTAAATGCTGATATATAACATTTACCAAACGCAAACAGCCGGTATCTTTTAAATATAGACAGCGTTGCGGATTGCTTCATCGGTTAGAGATTTAGGGAAGCTTTTTGACTCTTCTTTATCTTTTTCTGATCACATTTCAGACATTGCGTCCAAAAGTTATAAAATTTACGGAATCATTTATTACAATTGCAAGGATTTCCATGATATAAAAGCATTAACTGCTTTATTTTTTCTCTGATTTTGGAGAGGTTGGGGACTTTCACGTAGTACTTTGGCGTTTTGTTTGAGGATCGTATTTGAAGCCACAAGTCTTATCACCAGTTACAATCGATTCTAGAAATGTGCGATTTCGTCTGGCTGTTTTGATAAGATCATTGCAATGTATGTATAACGCGGACAATGTTTTAGTCCTCAGTTAAGGCATCAGAAACAAATCAAGCACAGACTTTCCGCTTGTTGAAGTCTTTCGTCTAAATTTCGTGAATCATGCCTTTGGTCGTATTTAATTCCTCCGCTATCAATTTTATAGTCGAATTCGCATCGTATGCCATACTTTCATGCAGTTTCTCGACCAGCTTCTCGCGATTTTTGTTTCTTGGATGACCTAGCCTTGGGTCGTTTTCCAAATCTTCATGACCATCTTGAAATCGGTTGTACCATTCGAACACACACTTACGGGGTAAATATTCATCTCCATGAACTTCTTAACTTTCTGTAAATTTAAAAGTACCATTATTTTTCATACATACTATGTACGTCTACTTTATTCTATTCTATCTTTTATTTTTATTTTTATTGGTACCTACCGCACTCATTGATAGAATGTTAGGTATTGCCATATAAACTAACTACTAAATCTGTTACATCAAACTTAACCTGTATACTTTACTATCTATATTTTGAAGTTTATATTAAAGGGTCCGTCAGAATAATTGGCATTTAATTTAACATTTAAAATTGTTTAGGCAAAGGTGAAAACATCTGGGACTATGTTTTACACACAAGTCCAGATTGCTTAACACCGGACTGCTCCAATGGCGATATCGCTTGCGATTCCTATAACAAGATTGATGAAGATATTCAGCTGCTGGAAGAGCTGGGAGTCGACTTCTACCGTTTCTCGATTTCCTGGTCGAGAATCCTTCCAGACGGTCACATTAATAA